>QLNU02014176.1:22079559-22107146 GCA_006491805.2 Dysdera silvatica | reverse complement strand
CTTGTGTCTGTATACTCCTGGCAATTATTTCATCTACCTTATAACTCGCTATTTGCGCCTTTTGTGCCATGTTTGCTATCTTTCCCATTGACTTGGCATGCCTTACTTGCGAAGAAAACAAACGACTGTAATAGCGTATGTCTTTCCATATCAAATAACTGTGTTTAGTAAGTAAATATCTCTTCAATCTACTTGGAAACATACTTTCATTGCTAAATTTTTCAGCATATACAGCATTCAGGAAGAGGATAATTTTGACTTGTAAGTAAATCCATAATTTAAATAATGTTATGAGGGAAAATATAACATAGTTGTTGTATTATTTATTTATAGTTTATTTATTAATAAATCGTAACTTGGTTGTTAATAGTTTTCATTTCCATAACATTAAATTTGTTTTACCAAGAATAATTAAGTGATTTGGCCGTTGTGATCGTACAGTGGTTAGTAACTTATTTGACTTTACTTAAAATTTCAAACGCGTTGTGTTAAACATAAACAAAATAAAAAAACAGGTTCTTTAAAACAGACATGAAACAATTATTCAATAATTACTGCCTTTTATTTTATATTATAAACACGATAATATATTTTCAGATCCTTAGAGTTTCACAGTGCCATTTAAAATTTAGCGTTTGGAACTATTAACATACAATCAAATCTTCCCTTGATTCATATTTCCTTTCAGTATTAAAACATGATATACGACATTATACAATGAAACGAAACATATCAACAGCTTTGTTTTTTCACACAAAAAAAAAATCATACTGGGGTATATAACCGACCAGAAAAAAATTACATATTACATTATAGGTTTAAGGGGGGAGAAGGAGGCACTTATAATTATAGGTTAAGTGAAGAGAAAGAGAGGAATGTTAACTCACATGTTACTCCTTATTTAGGAGGGGATGGCGTCTTTTAGTTACATAGCTTCTTTCAAACTAGGTCTCGGCCCAGTCACCTTGTCTCTCTCTCTCTGCTCGTCACACTGGCGCTTGACTTCTTATCGAAGACTTTTGTGGACCGTGATTGGCCAATTGAAAACTGACGTAGTAGATTATCTAATTTCTATTGGTCAGTTTGACCCCACAGAGGGGAGAACTTGCTGTGAGTTATGTTAACGTTGAGCTGTCTTTCTTGGCAGTTTTTGACCATTAAATGAAAATATATGGGAGAGGGTTCGAAGTTGGATAATGCCTGTATCCTTCGTTTTTGGTGGAAATTCCAAGAAGTTGGTTGTAGGTGTGAATTTTTGATTGCCAGATGTCCGTGGGAAAGGAACTTTGGCCTATTTTTGCTGTGGTGACTCATTCAA
Source organism: Dysdera silvatica (assembly GCA_006491805.2). Classification (NCBI taxonomy): domain Eukaryota; kingdom Metazoa; phylum Arthropoda; class Arachnida; order Araneae; family Dysderidae; genus Dysdera; species Dysdera silvatica. The sequence continues at coordinate 22,105,828 of QLNU02014176.1, read as the reverse complement.
CTTCCCCTCGACCAGGGATTTCTTCGAAGTTAAGTTTTGATTTTTTTGTTCACTGGTCCTGAGAGACGTTCAATTTTATGGCTTGAAAGGTCAAAGGTGAAGTAAGGTCCAGTGTTCCCACCGTATCGTTTCGTTACTGAGATGAAAATGGTGCAATCTTGTAGTGACTTGTTTAGCAGAAATAAGGGGAATGCTTAGCTTACCATTTTAATGGCCTTATAGCCCAAATGCACCTCGGAAATAGTGGGAATGGCGGTTAATGAGGGTGACATACATGAAAAAAAAGAACGTTACACTTTTAAGGGTTTAGGTCAATACATAGGAATTTTCAGAAATAATTGCATAATATAATACAATACGTGCATCAATACTTTCAATTAATATATTTTTAACTTAGGAATATTTCTGAAATTGAAATTAATTTATAAGTACAATATGATGCGACAATGATTACAAATTAACGGACGTAATACATAAGAAGACCGATTATGCTGAGAAGAATATGGACATTTTACATATAGAATTAATTAATTAATTTAATCAAATTCTAATTTTGATAAAAACCCATACTGTTGCACATTGATAATTATAGTAGATACTCCACGGCAGTCCATTGTCTTTTAATGAAAGTCCTGTTGGTGCTTTTACTGATGATGATTACATGATGATTCACTGGATCCTGGTTAAAGAAACTAAGTTGCTGCCAAAGAGGAAGATGCTGTTGCTACCACAGTAGGTGTCGTTGAACGTAGATGTCGCCTCATGAGGAACATTAATTAACATGAACGTCATCAATGGAATAGGGTAAACGCAGTGCACAGTTACCTTGAGGTACACTCTCATCTGAAAAATTCAGAAACAAGAGCGGCAGAATATCGAAAAAACAAAAACACTTAACAACATCTAAGCATATATTTATACATAGTGAGAGAGAGAGTATGTGTTTACATAATATAAATACATAATATAATTACATAATAATAACATATAAATACTAAATTAGAAAGGCAGAAGCTCATTAGGAAACAAGTAAGTAAGAGGGTGGATCTAATGAAACTGAAAGTAAATACCGAGGCATTCAAGTTGGAATTAAAAAATCGCTTTTCTGCACTGGAAGGACTTATTGATGAAAGTGATATCTCAGAAGCAAATGAAAACATTGTTAAGACAATAGTTGAAACTGCTGGGGAAATTGGTGGTGTAACCTGTAAAAAGCACAATAGCAAATTATCTGAGAAGACGAAACAACTCATGAAAAGGCGAAGAGATATGAAGGTGGACAATCGAAATACCAGTTCCAGGATTGAGTACATAGAACTTTGTAAAACTCTGCGCAAAAGCATGAAAGAAGACATAAGAAAATTCAACTGTGAGTTAGTAAGGAAGGCCATTGAAAATAACAAGAGCCTTAGGGTTGTTAAAGGAAGTTTATCTGTTGGGAAGAAACACATCATTGCATTAAAAGGAGAGGATGGCACCGTAACAAGAAATAGGGAAGAAATACTTAGAAGAGTTGAAGAATTCTACAAAAAACTATATGAAAGTAACAGTGGATTAAACGAAGACACTGAAATAGTCGAAGGAACAGCTCCTAAAATCTTAAAAGAAGAAGTTTCATTTGCAATAAAAAGTATGAAGAAAGGAAGAGCCCCTGGTGATGATGGTATTACATTAGATATCCTAAAAGAAGCTGGAGAATATGTAGAAGACATACTTGCAAAATTCTTTACCAAATGTCTTAACAGCGGTAACATACCAAACCAATGGGATTCTGCAACAGTAATTCTTTTGCATAAAAAAGGTGATAAAGAGGATTTGAAAAATTACCGACCAATTAGCTTGTTACCTGCTATTTATAAAATCTTCACAAAAGTGCTAACACATCGCCTGCAGAAAAAATTAGATGCAGCTCAACCAAGAGAACAAGCTGGATTTCGAAGTGGATTCAGTACAGTGGACCATATTCAAGTATTAAGAGAATTAATTGAAAGAACACATGAATATGAACTTCCATTGTGTGTTGCATTTATTGACTATGAGAAGGCCTTTGACTCTATTAAAACATCAGCAGTCATCAACTCTTTAAGATCAACAGACATTGAGGATGTGTACATTGACATGGTGAAACGTGTGTATAAAAATGCAAGTGCAAAATTTCGGTTACATAAAGATACCAAAACTATCAAAATTGGTAAAGGTGTGAGGCAGGGAGATACCATTTCTCCAAAACTTTTTACTTCAGCTTTACAGATGATTTTTCAGCTGATAAATTGGAATAACAAGGGAATAAAAATAAATGGTGAATATTTAAATCATTTGCGGTTTGCTGATGACATTGTTATTTTTTCAACGAACCCATCAGAACTCCAAGACATGGTACAAGAGCTCTCAACTAGAAGTGAAGAAGTTGGACTCAAGATGAACCTACAAAAAACTAAGATCATGTTCAATAATTTTGTAGAGGAAACAAAAATACAAGTTGACAACACTGAGCTAGAAATTGCTGATTCATATATTTACCTTGGCCAGCTGATTTCAATGGATGGCAACATTATGAAAGAACTCAACAGACGTATTAAACTTGGCTGGAGTGCATTTGGAAGAAACAGTTTTATCCTGAAGGGGAAATTGCCTTTGTGTCTAAAAAGAAAAGTCTTCAACCAGTGTGTATTGCCAGTCCTCTCTTATGGATCAGAGACATGGAGTCTAACAGTTGGAGCAATACGAAAGTTACAGACAACGCAAAGGAGCATGGAGAGGTGCATGCTTGGAATAACTAGGAGAGATCGAAAAAGAAACACTTGGGTGAGAGAGCAAACTAGAGTAGAGGACATCATTGTTAAAGTAAAAGGACTGAAATGGCGATGGGCTGGGCATATTGCAAGAAGAACTGATCAACGATGGACAACAGAAATTCTGAACTGGATTCCAAGAGACCACCGAAGACCTAGAAAACGTCCTCAAACTAGATGGGTGGATGAAATAAGAAAACAGGTTGGGGTGACGTGGAAGCGAATTGCTCAGGATAGACTTGTGTGGAAAGCATTTGGAGAGACCTTCATCCAGCAGTGGATAGATAATGGTTGAATATGATGATGATGATATATATATATATTCTGATTATAAAAATTTGCCTTTGTCCTATTCTTTAATCATATGAAAATAATACGAATTGAGGTAATCTAAATCGAGGAAAGTGTTGATTTATGTAATAGGTATTTAACTGGTGAAGAGCTTCGAATCAAGTTTTTGCTCTCTGTGTCATCCACTTCTACCCTAGTCATATCAATAGTATCTAAATCTCTAAAATTTCAAATAAAATATTAGAATAATTTTTGAAACAGAGACGTATTAATAATAATTGCATACAGATTGAATAAATTTATTTCTTATTATATTCTTATCCTATTCGCACTTAAGTAGACCCTTTATTCAAACCAACGATATCAACTGAAGGAAACTATTTTTCAATATTTTGAATGAGTAATATAAAAGTTCGTAAAATTAGCTCCATAAGATTTTCATCTAGTTTTCACACGTACGGCTTCTCTCTAACATTTTCACCGGAATTAATTGTGATTTTTTGTATTCGAATCATTAGGTTTTCTTCGAAAGCGTTAATTTTGACAGTGAAATGGATGACGTTTTTGCAATTTTTCTTGCACATTTTTATTTTGTTCAAATATTGAAATAAATCAATAATAAATGCAATATTATTCAACCAAAACTCACTGAAAACACCAGCTGACTCGCATCTTTGAGTTATCAAAGAATTTGAGCTTCCTCGCTTAGTTCATAAAATCTAACATGGTAAAAGATGTCAGCGTGCCTCAAACGATATAGATAACTAGGCACTGAATGTTTTAAAAATGAGGTGACATTCAAGTGTATCCTAGAATACTCGTTAAAAATCGCCTGATTAAAGCATTGAAATATAGTAACGCATCCTTATGACATTCATGGAACGTAGGGAAAAGAAACCCATCGTTTTAATTAGAATGATGTTATTGAGAAAATTTATGAACTGATTAAAATTGTGCAATAATTATTCTAGAGAAACAAGTTATTAACAAACAGGTTTAAATAAGATGGTGAACAGTTAAGACGAAAATGAGAACATTAATAATTTCACACCTTATAAGTTCAATATCAGAATTTTTTCTAATTTCCATATTAAACTTGTTTACAATTTCAATATTAAACTTGTTTACAATTTCAATATTAAACTTTGTTTATGATTTAAATATTTAACTTGTTTGTGACTTCAATAATGAAATTGTTTTTGATTTCAACGTTAAATATGTTTTTGATATCAATATTAAACTTACTTATAATTTCAATATCAAACTTGTTTATAATTCAACATTAAACTTGTTTTTTATTTCCAATAATAAACTAGTTTCAATTGAATTGCTTGTGTATTCAGGTCCAATTTGTCTTTTATAATTTCAATAGTTATTGAAAAGTTTATGCTTTACGCTTTTTGAATTGTCTTACTTAAATGGAAAATATTTTTACTTTTTATTAGGAATTTTCCATTCAAATATTCATTATTGATATATGGAAGGACCCGCGTCTAAATTTTTCTGGAATTTTGTCGAAAGAAAAATTTCCGACACTTCCTGAAGATTTAGTTCAACGCCTTTGGATTCCCAAGCTTGCATTTTTTAATATTAAATATGGCTCTCTCCACACCTTGTTTTCTAACAACGTTTACTTCAACGTCCGTTCTGGTGAATATATAGCAAGACATACCAAGTGCGTACTTCATTTTGTTGTCCAAATTTTCTAAAAGCATAAGTTTGATTATTACTATCCTGCCATCGAACTTTTTTCAAAAATATATTAAAAATTAACGTCAAACGTTAATTTACATTTTCAATGTTAAGTATGAAATAATATACGATTAATGTTCCAATATTAAAAAATGCATCACGTATTTATAAATTAGCAGTGAAATATAATCATATAAAATATATTCTTATCTCCACTGGCAACACGCTTTTAGGCTATCGAAGCTACCAAGGGACCACGTACACTTTTATCAACATGCCCAATATAATAGTAGTTTTTTAATAACCAGCATATGATAAAGTTTTATTTATAATTTGTGCACATAAGACATTACCAACAATAAATCACAGGAAATATATAATATGCATTTTTATTAGGGCCAAGATCTTAATGAGTTAAAAATATCTAGAAAATACCCTTGAAAAGATGAAAAATGTCCTAAGAAAGATGGAAAAATGACCTAAAAAGTCAAAAAATTGCATCTAAGATTAAAAAATCCCCCCAAAACAATTTGCATAATATTTTTCCACGTTATAAATTAAATAACTTCAACTTTAAACAATTCCTAGTTCAGAATTTTCATTCTTTCACCATGATACGTTAGAAGAATGAAAACAGGACGTAAATACCTGTTATAAATTAACTCTAATGATGTTTGATCTAATCTCTAACAGGAAAATTGAGATTGCACTGAATAATTTTTCAAAAGTTTTTAAAAACATTTTTTAACTTCGTTAAAAATATTTTATTTTCTGAAAGCGAATTCTTATGCCTTGAAATGCTCTTCTCAATACTTACACATATATTGGTAGAATGACCCGCGTAAAAAACTTACATATGTTATTGGAGCATATTTGAAGAAAACAAATTCATTTTTACGGAAAATTCTTCATCGATTCCCGATAATTCTGCCTCTTCAGTTAAGATACCAGAAATGGTTTTCAAAGTCTGAAACCTAGAGTTTTTTTTAAAACATAGTTTAATTTTGCAACAGTGAAGTTTTTAGTCTTTCCCTTGGCAGTTTTTATTGGTTTGTTTTTTTATTGATGTAACCAATTGAGTCAATGAGATCCATTGTGTGCTTCTGACCCCCTAACAATGGAAGGTAAAATGCTAAAGCTCGATCCTTTATATGCCAAATTTCCTTCTAGTTGTTTTTTTCTAAGATAACAGGCATTGCGCAATTTGAATAAATGCTCTATCATCCTCTTCATCCTCTGTCTGAAACTCATTTACTGTCGCCTTTACAGCATCAAAATTTTCGCTGTAACAAATATGCAACCATTGAGCATACGACCATGTTCCCTAACGCGTTGTCAAAGGATTTGGTGGCAAAATTAAACTAAGAGCTTTCGTTTTAATCCTTCTGTATGATAAAGGGATTTCAAGAAAATCTTTTTAACATTAGCAAAACGTCTGTCCAAATCCTGATAATTTGCCAAAATTTTCTCAGCAACCAAGGCATGATAAAGGCAAATGGTATGCACTAGCTTTGGATAAAAACGCTTAAGAGTTTTTCCAACTTTTGCTATATTTGATGCAGCATCCGTTAAAAAGGATAAGACATTGTTATGTTTTGTTCCGTTGGGCCACCAAAGTGTAAAAGATTTCTCAAATAGGTTGAATGATTAACTTTTCAAATATCTGCGAATTCAATCAAACACTTAATATTAGAAGTGTGACCCCAGGGTTGAAATAGAAGTTAGAAATGGTGTTAACAGCAAAGTCAAAAGGGCTGCAATTCATATACGTAGTTAATTGACAACAGAAGCCATTGAAGTTTTTTTTCGTCTACAAACCCTAATTTTCGTTATTGCAATTTGTTTGCAATTTTTACAAAAATGTAATTTTTGTGACAAATTTGGCAAAAAATGACTTGAAACGAGGAAAACTTGCCTAAAATGCCCTAAAACAAATAAAAAGCAAAAGATGAAAAAAATTCAAATGTCATCAGCATCCGGGCCCTAATTATTACATATATTCTCTTTCTCTGAAATAGGGTATAAAATTCTGACTTTTCAGTCAAACTGTGAAGGCATGACGAAGCAATGAAAAATATATCTTTTACAAACACAGTTTAAATAAATTTTTATATCTTTTAAAAATATTTTAGACTCGTTACTTTTGTTCTTTATCGGTAGGCTTTTAAGGCCAAATTAAAGGTTCTTTTCAAAATAGCCTTACAATAACGTGAAAGTGAATGCGAATTTTTCAACGAACCCATCAGAACTCCAAGACATGGTACAGGAGCTCTCAACTAGAAGTAAAGAAGTTGGACTCAAGATGAACCTACAAAAAACTAAAATCATGTTCAATAATTTCGTAGAGGAAACAAAAGTACAAGTTGACAACATTGAGCTAGAAATTGCTGATTCATATATTTACCTTGGCCAGCTGATTTCAATGGATGGCAACATTATGAAAGAACTCAACAGACGTATTAAACTTGGCTGGAGTGCATTTGGAAGAAACAGTTTTATCCTGAAGGGGAAATTGCCTTTGTGTCTAAAAAGAAAGGTCTTCAACCAGTGTGTATTGCCAGTCCTCTCTTATGGATCAGAGACATGGAGTCTAACAGTTGGAGCAATACGAAAGTTACAGACAACGCAAAGGAGCATGGAGAGGTGCATGCTTGGAATAACTAGGAGAGATCGAAAAAGAAACACTTGGGTGAGAGAGCAAACTAGAGTAGAGGACATCATTGTTAAAGTAAAAGGGCTGAAATGGCGATGGGCTGGGCATATTGCAAGAAGAACTGATCAACGATGGACAACAGAAATTCTGAACTGGATTCCAAGAGACCACCGAAGACCTAGAAAACGTCCTCAAACTAGATGGGTGGATGAAATAAGAAAAGAGGTTGGGGTGACGTGGAAACGAATGGCCCAGGATAGACTTGTGTGGAAAGCATTTGGAGAGACCTTCATCCAGCAGTGGATAGATAATGGTTGAATATGATGATGATGATATATATAAGAAAATTTGTTTCTATAAATCGAAGTTTCTGCGCCCTGAAATAATTTCTGACTTCTATATATGAGCATTCTGATTTGCATTCACTACCTATCATTATTATCATATATTAACTTTCTTATTAATTACGTACCAAAACAATACGCTTATTAAATTCGAATTTCTTTAACTTATTGTATACCTATTAGGCTCTCCGCAACGTTTACTTGCACGATGGATCTCCACTACTATCCTATGGATTCACAAAGATGTTTTCTCGTTTTAGCTACATGTAAGTACGTGTAGGTGTAATTATTTGTACTTGTAACTGGGTTTTAGTATGTATATAAGTTTTTCTTTCCTTATATTGCTATACACTGCATATTAAACGGCTATCCATTACTACTACTAAAGGAAATCCATAGGATCATTTCCGAAAATGATTTTAAAAAACTTCTTTCCTTTATTTTTTAAAAAAGGTATGGATTCATACCTTTCAAATCACATAAAATTTTTGGCTCTATGTTAATTAGAACTATTTTTAAACAAACTTAACAACATAACAAGAGAATTTGAATGCATTACAAACTTTTTGTAAGAATGCGGTTCTCTGAAAATATGTATTTTCTGTCACAAAAGGAAATTTTTCTTTTCAAAAACGAGTTTAATTAATCGGTTTATAATTTCTTGGGTACGTGCATATGGGGAATTTACTTGTGCTGTGTGCAGATGTTATATTTTTTATTTAATATTTTAATTATTGGCCTGGAAGTAAAATAAAATCCCGTTTTCTAGACAAAATAATTTTCATTTGATATATTTTTAATTCTAAAAATATTGTGAATATCATAAAATACCACACACAAAATATTTAAATGTGTTTGCTAACTATATAAAAAAATTTTGTGTGCATCGAATAATTATTTTCGGAGAAAATGTTCCTTATGTCCTTATGGAAAACCCCATGTTGTTGGTTTCATCGGTGACCCCTCAATAAAATGTTTTTATAAGTGACGGTAGCCCATCACCAGTGACGGATATTTAACCAGTATGGAACTGCGTATTACACAGAAATTTGTGATTTGAATAAAAATTTGAATAAAACGCGAACCATTGCCCAAATCCTAGAACAAAAATCTAATCAAATTAGATTGGTGTCTATAAGTTTTACAGTCTGCATGTTTACGGCGCCAGGACAATTGTCCATATTGTTACGGCGCAAGGAAAACGGTCTGTATCTTCATGGTCTAACGCCAATTGTTTATTTTTTTAAGCAAAGGTCATGCTGCACCGCAACTGAGAGTTTTTCGAGGAATTTGAACCTTCACGGTCAAGAAAATGAAGCGCTTGATTCCGGTAAGCAGAAAAATGGTACACGTTCGAAAAAATGTTACGCGAGCATTGTATCTAAAACTTAAAAAGTCAAGCGCGTACTACAGTGCTATTCAAAGGAGAACCTAACATAGTAGGACATACGATGGAGACGAACGTGTTACAACAACGCTACTTTACAATTCGAAACAAATGTTTGGCAATTTTTAAAAAAACAGAGTGATTAAAAAAATTATAATATTTAAATGATCATACCAAGTAAAATAGTGTTATTTGTTTTATTAATTTACAATGTTTTGGCTACATAACCTTTCTGTAGTTTCAAAAATGCATGAAATTTTAATGCTAATAAAAAAGGAAATGTACACACTACTCGAGACAAAAATATGGAAATTTTCTTGCTAGTACTTGGTCAAGCCACCATTTGCTGTGATAACTGTTTGGATTCTACGAGGCATGGACTCCATTAACTTTTGACAATCATCACCTGTGATTGCACACAAAACATCATGGATTGTTTTCCTTAAATCATCCACTGCAGCTGATTTCACTTTAGCAATAGCTCTTTTCAATTCTTCCCAAATGTTTTCAATTGGATTAAGGTCAGGACTATTGCTTGGCCACTTGGTAATAGTGATATCGTGTTTCTGCAACCATGCCGCAGTATTTTTGGCTGTATGACATGACTTTCTTTATTCTGTTGGTAAGTGTACTTGCCATGTGGGAAATAATAATTTACACTTGGAATGAGGTGATCTGCCAAAATTTCGGCATAATAGGGACTGTTTACATTCCTATTAAGGAAACAAAGAGTTCCAACACCATAGGAACACATGGAAACATATACCATTACACTTGAAGGAAATTTGACCTGACATGAAACACAGGATGAGTGAAATTTCTCTTCCTTACGACGCACTACTTTTTGTTTAACATCATTAAACAGACAAAATCTGTTTTCTTCTCTGAAAATAACCTTTTTTTCAATCTTCTGTGCTCCAGGTTTCATGTTCTTTATTAACAATTAGTTATTTTGGGTGCTACCTCTAGGGAATTGGGTGTAACGAATAGACAACGCACTGCATCAGAGAACAAGCGCAAAACGGCAATGCAATAGTATGAAGCCTGTGAGGTTATTATGTATGGCGCAAGAGCAAGGGCTATAGCAGCTACGATACGCATGCTTCTCATTTTATCTTAAGTTATGTTCTACGTTTAGTTTGCTTTTAAGTTTAAGTTACGTTTTTTTAATAAATAGTTAATGTTTACTTTGATGGAGTCAAGTAATTGAATTGCTAATGACATCACGAAGCTTACACGAATAAGTAGCAACAAATATGTGGGGCATATGAGCTATTGCTACGACTGCTATCTATCACCTACATAACAAAAGTTCGAGTATTTTGTTTTAAATATTTTCCATATATTCTTAACTCGTAAGCATTAAGAAAAATGTTTAATAAAAAAAAGTCATGGGATGTGAGGTTAAGTCTAACATAAAGAGACTTAATTCAAAAACGTTGTTAATTTTCTTTTTAAATTAAAAAAAATATAAAAACAAATGAAAGCTGTATATGTTGCAGCGGGAAAGCGCCTTTTGTGGTATGTATATTGAAGATAACAATTAAAGTTCCAACATGCGTTGAGGCCGTAAGAAATATGTGCTTGGAAATAGTAAAACCGTGATAAATAAATAAATACATAAAACTATATCTTGTTACATAAAGTTTGGGGGTTTCTGCTGCAGCACTTAAGGACGAGTTGCCACTGCATTCTCCCATGATATAGTGAAATTACTTTATAAGAATATTTTCTTCCAGTTTCCAAAGATATAGAGTACATCATAGTCGACCTAATTTTTGTGGTCACAGGGAATGAGTTGTTACGAGTACGTATAAAACCGCAATTTTTCAAGGCAGTACATTTTTTACATTTGAACTTTCCATGTATACAGAGTTTTTAAAAAAAGAAATAAATTTAGTTGATATCACTCCGACTTAAAGGAAAAAGGCTTGAAAAATGAGGGCCTTAAGAGATCAAAGCAGAAGGCTTTGGAAATGATCAGAGTGCACAACTCGTTTTTGCCATTTTTCTACTTAAGGACTTACTCTATCATGACCTCAGATTTATATCGGTACCTTTCCTTTGTCGCTTGAATAATACTACAGACAGATTTCACCGTATCAAAATTGTTATTTCGTTGTAAATTAAATTTGGTTTAAAAATTACGAAAATTCTCTTTGAAGTGTCTACTCCTAACGATTTGCTGGAACTCAAATGGTGCGACGAAGACATAGGGTTAAAAGCATTTGGTCTAAAACGATTAATAGATCCTTCGAGCCTTCAGACCGTGAAATACGATATAAAAGACGTATATACAACAGAACATATTTTCATGGCTACGACCGGTAAGCATGTTTTTCCCTATTACCTTCTGTTTAAAAAAAATCTGAACATGTGGAACCACACACTTATAAGACTTGAGCAAATCGTTACAAATACATGTTTTTTTGTATCGATGTCCTAACGTTACAAGTTATTCTTGACATGAATACCATTAAGAAACAATACTTTAGAGTTTGAATTTTTATATATTTATTATTTTAGGCAACTATACGACCTTGAAAGTTAATTTCCTGTTTATGAGACGTCTTAGCCGCCATATTTTCAATATTTACGTTCCCAGCAGCCTCATCGTTTTCATTTCATTCATATCGTGCTGGCTGGACTGTAGCGCCGTTCCAGCTAGGATTGCTTTGGGTTTGACATCGCTTTTGACTCTGGTGACTCAGGCAACTCAATCCCACAGTCAACTTCCTCCAATAAGCTACATGACAGCCATGGATATTTGGTTTTTTGTCTGTATAGTTCTGGTGTTCATGTCTTTGGTTGAATATGCCTGGGTATACAACGTTTCTCGACAAGAGCAGGTAAGCCTACGCTATTCTTTCTTAACTTTTCATCATGATAAAGCCATTCTTGAAATAAGTTTCAAATCCCGGGTGTCCTTAAATAAAAGTTTTAAATCAAACGGTTTCTTCTACAACTCTGATTGAGAAAGTTCCATCTCTCTCTTTTTTTTCTCTCCACGCCACTATTAACCGTAATATTGTGCTAGAGCGAGACTAAGTATTGTGTATGCAATATACAGGTTAAATCACACAAATCCTTTTTAAAAGCTTTTCTGGCCGGCCAATGAATAAATGCGTTGGATTATTTAGATACTAGTATCTAAATATAGAGGAAAAGACTGAATATGAAAAGACTTGCTGGAAACACAGTCACTAACGAGTTTCTAAAAGCAATCTGGTTTGAGAAATTAACGCCACAGATGAAGTCAGTACTAGCAGTAGTGGAAGATGGTTTACAGCAATTAGCAACTGTCGCTGACAAAGTTAGCGAAATTACTGCTAATAAAAACAGAGATGTATTTCAAATAGCAAATAGTTCGCAACTGGAGAACCTGCAGAATGAGGTAGCCAGTTTGGAAAAAAAAGTAGAGGAATTATCCGCCAATATCTGCAGCAGAAGCGCAAACAGACAACAAAACGCATACATGCGTGGCAGGAGTAAGTCGACCCGGGGATATAACAATCACAGGTCGTTGAACTAGCAAGACAATCGCGCATGCGATAATGTGTGTTTTTATCACAGGCGTTTCGGCCAACAAGCGCGTAAATGCAATAAACCATGCGCTTTCGAGAAAAGCGACGCATCCGAACGAAAGGCTTCAAAAAACTAAGAACGCCTAACACTGCTGATAATGCAAGCGCGGCCGTAAATGTAGGCGCTAACAAACGCGTGCATGTATTTGACCGTATTGCAAGATTCAAGTTTCTAATTGATACCGAAAGCGACACATGATTACTTCCAAGCAATAAAAACAGCATCCCTACAAATTTCAACGTATAAGCTTCAAACGGAACCCCAATAAAAGTCTATGGAGAGAAGCTACTCGAATTAGAACTTAATCTCCGTGGATCATTTGAACGGAAATTTATTGTGGCCAAGTAAACCAGCCAATTTTGGAATCGGATTTTTTGGCGCAATTTGGCCTCATTTTAGATATAAAAAATCAGGTTTTGATTGACCCACTGACATTATTGACTACAAAGGGATACAAAAAAGCTTGTTTACAGATGTCCATTAAGTGCACAACGGAGAGAAATGTGTACTATCACATCTTAAGAGTTTCCGGATTTGACAAAGCTAACGCCTTATCCGGCAAAAGTAAAGCACGATACTTATCACTATATTCAAACTACTGGTTCTCCAGTCAAATGTAAGCCAAAGAGACTAAACCCTGCAATGTTGGAAACTGCAAAACAGGAATTCCGATACCTTATGGAACAAGGTATTTGCGAACATTAAAAATATCTTTGGGCCAGCCCTTTGCATATAGTTCCGAAACCCAAACTGAAGGACAATGACAAACAACAATATAGAATATGCGGAGACTATAGGCAGTTAACGCCCAAACTATACCCGACCGTTACAGTTTGTCCCATATACACGATATCTCGCGTCATTTGAATAGCAAAACTCTATTTTCTAAACTAGACTTGATCGAAGCACTCTATGCAATTCCCCTATTACCCGAGCATGTAGACAAAACGTGTGTTACAAAGCCATTTGGCAATTTTAGCTTTCTACAGATGCCATTTGGTTTATCAACTTCTGCACAAATCTATCGACGTTTTCAAAACGAGATATTATACAACATGAAAAATGTGATTCCTTTCATTGATCACTTGATGATTTTTTCAGAAGATGAAAAACAGCACCTGCAACACCTTAGAGAGGTACTGAAAAGGCTTGACCAGTATGGCCTTACCATTGCAATAAAAAATGCATATTTGGAGTTAAGGATATCCCATTTATAGGTCATTGGATTTCCAAAAATGGCCCAAGGCCTAAGGAGGAAAGGGTGGAAGTTATAAAAAATTATCCCAAACCCGAGACAAACAACTGAGGCAATGTATAGGCTTCATAAATTTTTATAGACGCCACTGTAAAAATGCAGCACAAATATTGGCCCCACTCAATGAGTTTCTCAAGGGCGCCAAAAAGAACGACACACGAAAAGTTCCTTAGACCCCCGAAACTGAAAAAGCATTTGAGAACAGCAAAACTCAGTTCGCACAGTAAACAATGCTAGAGCATCCCGCGCCAAACGCGAAACCATTATGGTGTGATGCTTCAAATTACGCAATCGGCGCCGCACTTAACCAATGGGTAGAAGGTGTAATGCAACCGCTTCTATTTTTCTCAAAGAAATTAACACCTGCGCAGCTCAAATATAGCACATGCGACAGAGACATAACGTATGTGTATGAAGAAATTAAGCATTTCAGATACATGCTTGAAGGGCGCCAATTTGTAATTATCACTGACCAGAAACCGTTAGTGTAGGCTTTTAAACAAAAAAAAACGAAAAGCAAAGCCCGCGACAAGCGCGACAATAGGAATTCATAAGCCAATTTTCCACAAACATTATCCATTCCAAGGGCGGCCGCAGACGTACTATCTAGAATTGAAACTATTGTGGTGCCAAATAAAATCGACTACAATGTAATTGTCCAAGCGCAAGCAAACGACGAGGAACTACAGAATTTAATAAAATTCGAGTCATCCTTGACGTTTAAAAACATTGCATGCCCTGATATGCGATGAGAATTATACTGCGACACTTCGCAAAGCAAAATACGCCCGTATATCCCAAAAGAGCACAGGTATAGATATTCAAAACACTGCATGATCTAGCTCATCCCGGCAGTAAATCTTCTGTAAAACTAATTTCTGACAGACTTGTATGGCCCGCATTACGCAAAAATCTGGTACAATGGTCGAAACAACGCATTGACTGCCAACGCAGTAAAATATCTAAACACACGCATAGCCCAATAGGAACATACGAGGTCCCTGATGAACGCTTTAGCGATATTCATGTGGATATAATAGGCTCACTAGGTACTAGCAATGGTTATCGCCATTGCCTAAGCATCATAGGTAGGTTTACAAGATAGCATGAAGTAAGCCCACTAATTGACCAAGAATCGGAAACTATTGTTAGAGCACTATATTTACAATGGGTCGCTAGGTACAGCGTACCCAAATCCATTACTTCCGATAGAGGAAAAAACTTTGATTCAGCGCTATTTGAGGCATTAGCAAATCTTTTATGCATACACAAAAAGAGAACGTGTAGCTACCGACCACAATGCCAAGGTTCCATTGAGCGATCGCACCGCTCTCTCAAATCAGCATTGCGCGCTTATAAAAACGAAAATTGAACTGCAACCCTTCCCGCAATAATGCTTAGTTTAAGAACTGTAATTAAGCCAGATTTCGGGGCACTTCCAGCCCAACTTACGTATGGTAAAGATCTAATGCTACCAGGGGAATTCTTTACTAGCGGCAGGGAGGATGCTAATGCAGGCCAATGTGTAAAAACGCTACAACAACATTTCGAAAAAATTAAACCAGTTTCCCCGCGCACCACGGGAAACACAAAATTTTCATCCCTAAAAACCTAAGTATATGCACAATCGTCTTCATTAGGAAAGACTGTACAAAAGCCTATAGTGCAAAGGTACAACGAACCTTTCGAAGAAATAGCCAGGAGGCCTAAATATTTCACACCGTTAGTGAAAGGCAAGAGTATCAAAAAAACGAGGCAAAAACGTTTCAATCGACCGCCTTAAGCCGTGTTATATGTCAACAGAGGACATAGCAGACGAACAAGGCACAAAAACTGAAACCACAGACGAAAAGAGAAAGGACATCGACATTCCCATGACAACAGACGCCGCCGACGGTACAGCAAACCAGTTACCGGGCAACAATCAAACCCCTTTGCTTAGGAGGAAAAGAACTGTACATTTTCCGGTCAGGTTTCAACGTACGGCCTGACGCTTGACCACGAGCACGGTTTAAAAGAGAAACTTATTCTGTGAGGAGCGGAAAGTTAATTGACTCCCGGGTTGGAGCACAAAAATAAACAAACGCAAACCGGAACATTTAAACCCGCATAGCAGCGTGCAACCAGAACGATGCACCACATTGCATGATAAACCCTGTTGAGGTGATGGTTATAAAATGAAGTAGACACATCATTTTCTTCAGGGGGGGAGGGGACTTTAATGTAGGGACTCATGAATCAACGATCATTGATACATGAACCCACATTTCCAAAAGGTTTAATCATGATTTAATGTTCACCATTTTGTTTCCCCGCACATACGCTTTTCCCACTATTTTTATTTCCCGATGTAGTGTTTGCATTATTGTCAACAATGTATTGCTCCTCGCTTACAACGGGAGCGACCGACCGAATGCTATTTATGAATACATTTACCCCCGAACCAGTTAATCTTCTGGCTCCACAGTCGATTCGTAGTTTTAACTTCTTTAAAAGATCAAAGCCTAAAATGGCCTCGTATTTACCTTAAAAATCAAGGCCGACGACAGTACATTTGCGAGTCAAAGTTTTCCCCCCCTATCTGTATTTCCAAACCATAACTACCCTCTACTTTTAACGGGTTTTTCCCCACTGCCATGACCTAAATATTTTCAATGACTGGCTTCAGACTCCCATTTAGGAATTTGATCTTATCAATAGCTTTTTGACCAATAACTGATATTGAGCACCACTATCCAATAAACACTGCACTTTTATTCCTCCGACTCTTGCTTTAACCGTGGGTACCATCTCATGTAATATTTCTTCACATTCCCCTGTGCCTATGCTTCTAGCATAATTTGCGTTAATACGGGCCCTCGGAAAGCTCCTAACACCGAATAGATTCCTGCCCTTTACTCGTTTTTTGAAACATTGTAATTGTAATTATCGCCATAATTTCTACACTCTTTGCCCCTTGCTCCGCTTCGGTTATCCACAAACCGTTGACTCGAAAGTGACGCCTTGCCAGATCCCCCTTCTCGCTGGGCAATCTCCGAGACACCTAAAAGGACCGCAAAAGATACATCCGCACAGAGTATTTTTGTACAGCTGATCCCCGTCAGTGAATGTCTATCTAGCGCCTAGTCCCCTCTGTGGAGGAAGAGAGGAGGAGGAGGACTCCTATTTCTCCCTTTCATTGCGCCTGCTTTCCTCTCATTTCTCTTGTCCTGCGAACCCCCTCTCCTTCCCCTGTTCGCTTTTGAGAAGCCGGAACTCACTTGAAAGCTCCTTCAATGCTTTCGCTAAGGTTGCAATCTCCTTACCTGCGCACTCCCCACTTTGTCTCCGCTGTCTTCATTCCCCTGGATTCTAGGGCTTGCACATTCTTTGCAATATTCTTTCGGTCTTTTCCGCAGTATGATAATTTTACAGCTTCATCAAGATTTTCAGGAGATCCCTGCAATACAGTAGCTTGCAATTTTAAGCAAAGACCTGATATAAAAATCTGCAATTTTAACTCGCTCACCATATCTCTTTCCTGTCCCCCTAAAACATTTGACCCGCTAACATCTGTAATCTCTATAAATACTCCCTGACGCTCTCTTCCCACTTTTGCCTACAGGCTACCAACGGTTTTAGTTGCATAGGCTTGGGCTCACTTCTCCCAAAAATCTCTAAAAATTTCTCTTTAAAACTATTATAGCCTTTTTCCTGACGAAGTTGTCTACTTCTAGCCACCAAGGGAGCCGTATTTCCCCTGCATCCAGCCCTTAAAATCAGGATGGTTTCGGCATCACTCCAGGATACCAACTCTCTCACCGTGTCTAAATGGTTCAAAAACTCATTTGCCTCTAAGTTCTCGTCATTTGCAAATGTGGGCACAAGGTTTAAAAATCCCTATATGGTGCTGCCATTGCGCCCCCCCCATTACTATTTACTCTTGCTCTTCTTCAGACCCTGTCGTCATACTTAGTTTTGTTTTGCGTACAGCACAGGTCGTTTAACTCCATTTATGAAGATAACACTTTTTTTTGCATACTGCTTAAAACGAACAAACTTAATTAATACAATTTACTTCTAACACTCGCTCATTCACCACGCGGTTAAACCATATTTCTTAATGACCAAATGAATAACGCAGAAGGAAGGAAAAAAAGATATTTTTCCACTTTGTTTTGGTTTTACTTATTTTATTCTTTTATTTACCTTGCAACTCTTTTGTTTTATTTATTTACCTTTATCTACGACTAAATTGCTTAGGCAAAAGCGTTTAAATTTCGCTTCGCTGGAAGACAAAGGTGTAAATGAGCCAGTCTTATTGAGACATGAAACATTTGTAAAAGACAAACAATAACTTAATATGTACCAAACACTGCAAATACACGGCCGTGATCATATAAACAACTGAATTATGGCCAACAAACTATTTCATTAATGTAGTGCAAAATGGCTATCTAATTGACAGATTTGCATTGCCTTTGATCTAAAAAAATGATTTACTATGATGCATGTACAAATTAAAAACCTGTTCCCGTTTCCTCAACCCTAACCCTTTTCCGGCCGTATATAGCGACACATAACCGAGCCTAACCCAATGCACCTTGCAACCTCACTCGAGAAATAAAGGAAAAAGACTCGGGTGTGGTATCCCACAATGATTCCTCGTTCTTGCCCCACCAGCCTGCTCCAGGAACGCCTCGGTGTTGTATTTCTGTGACAGGATAAACGCTGCCTCGGTTTGTTATAACCTCTGCTGTTGCTCCTTGCTCCTTAAAGCGCTCCAGGTTCCTTTAGATCCTTGCTCTGCGAAACGCTCCTTGATCCACCAATTACTCCGTCGCTGTCAGCTCTGATGACGGGTATGTCACGGTGCTTACTAAACTTCTAATGTTTTCGGCCCCACTTTGCTTCGACATAACTCTACTCTAGCAGTTTCACATTTCCGACTCTCTTCTCCCTCTTTTCAACTCTCTCTCTCCGCAGACTCGCTCTCTGTCCACCGGCTCCGTTTTTCCTTCCGAACTACGTTCCCTCCCCGAACGCGGTTCTCTCTCCCGAACTTCTTATCTCGAGCTCCTCGCCTCGTCTCTCTCCTCTCTCTCTTCCTACATCATCCCTTCACCATTTCTCGACCTGTCCATCACCTAAAAAGTACCCATCACTTCTAAAACCAATACTTTTAATCCAATAACAATTATCGCCCTCAACTATGACTCCTCCTTACGACCTATCAGATATATGACTACAAACCAGCGCGGCCCCACTTGCTTACGTGACTAATATCCTCTTCTTCTCTGGATTTTTAACCACGGAAACCATGACGAGTCTAACCCCCATAAATCGATTGTCAAATTCTATTTCCCTGCCTTTGTCACATTTCGAACTTGCTGGCGACTACTGGTCCTAAAATCCGTCTGGGCTCGGAGTTTGCGGTTTCATGTCGGAGCAATGTGCTTGCCGCTTTCTTTCCAATACCTCGACCTCTCATCAATCCACATCTCTTTACCGCGAAAGAGAAAAATCCTAAAATTTCTAAATATGGTTCTCCATATCATTTTGTCATAAATATATAAAATAATTTAATGAAATTTAATGAAAATTCCTCTTTCATCATATCTAAAGGCGGTTAATCAGTATTGCTTTTAATCATTACACTTACAAATATCCATATTTTCCTGACTGTGTCCGGAAACTCCATAAATGCGGTCTTGTTATTTTATGTTTCATGAGGTTATAGCTTTCTTTTTAATTTATTGAATTTTATAAATTTGGTTCCTTTGTTAATTGGTTTTATTTATTCTTTTCCGATACTTGTTTGATATTTTTACATTCAGGTACAGTTAGACTTTTGACCTTTTGTCATCGTTCTCCCTGTTGGACTTGTAATGTTAATTTCTCTGAATTGTATTATTTTAGGTATATTTTATTCAGCTAAGTACATTTTAATTTAATTTAATTTGATATATACATATATACGAAAGGGAAAAGTGGTAGAAGATACAATCTTCCATCTCTGGTGATAAAAGTTCAACAATTTTCGCAGTTTTTTTAATAAAACCTACTGTGTGGTGCTTTTCGTTGGCTGGAGTGAGGGAGTGGCCACGAAATAGGGGTGAGAAAGATGTTTACGTTATTTTTATTTCTAGGCCTTTTTAATATTTATCTCGATTATCTCGGTACTGAGAACATAGGGGCCATTTTGTAGGGTGGCCGCCTGAAAAAGTTTCACTGTATTTATATTCCTTTTATATTATTCTAGGTTAGGATTTCAGCGACAAAACCACAATTATTTCAGCGTAGAATACGATCGGGTTGCAGGACTGATGATTGTAAGCTCAAGTGTTGCCTCGCACATCCATGCCGGAATCAAGTGGACTTCATTCCAAAGACCTCTCATCCACATCCTCTCCCTCCGACTCCTAGATTGGACAAGATATCTCGTTATGGCTTTCCGATATTATTTACTCTTTTCGCATGTTCATACTTCATATATTTCAGAAATGTATGATGGGGTTAATAACAAAATGCAGTTGACCCTCTATTTCCGCAACTCTTAACTAACTGACGTCTGTTTTATTAGCAATGATTTATGTTTGGTTTCGGTAAATAATTTATCCAAATTAAGTGAAAAAACTTCATTTCAAACCTTTGTGAGATATTTTAAATAAATGATTTTAAAGTAAATGTTCTTGAAACTGTTTGTTTTTAAAATGGCAGCATTGCTTTCTTTATAAACGTTTACCAATTATAAAAATGTGGGGTTTTTTTTCAGTATCCAAAAATTTCGATCCACGGACGTCGACTGGGTACCATTTGATTATTATTATGATTTAAATAATATGAGTGTACTACACTGTACATTGACTTAACCTATAAGCACATGCATTGGAGTAAAATTTACCTTATATTTGTGTATAAAAAAATATTATATGTGTTATTTTTTGACGTGACCTCATTTCTTTACGATGTATCTTAAAAACTCTTTAAACCACAATATGCTAAAAGTGAAGACCAGATTTGAAAACCGTGCAAGTGTATAGTTTTTGATTAAAGCCATAATAAACCTTACCTAATACACGTTGTGAATTTGTTATATGTTTTAAAATTATTCGAATTAAACGTGTGAATTTGCAAGTCACTTTCTTCTTTTCTGATAATGTAGAAAAGTTTATCTTTATCGGTATGGAGAAACAATGAGACGTTTAAAATTACTGGAACCGTAAAAATATACATCTAATCTGGAAACTTACCATTTTAGGCATTTATATGCACTAAATTATTTATGCGTTTATGCATTGTAGGTTGTATTCGTTTTATATATGATATGCGCTAAGGATAAAAAGGATTAAATATGGATCTGCATAGGCAGATGTATATTTGCCTATAATCCGGATTCTAACAGCCATACATAAACCTACGTACTCTTTCAGTATTTCTTGGAAGGCCCTATTAAACTACATATACTAATTACTGTCGCCCCTTGTCATTTTCTCATTATTTCTCTGTTTCAAGTATTTTCCGTCAATTTGGGATGCTGCCGCTGGAAAGGGAAAAATTGCATATCAAGATGCTGGAACACTTCGTCTTTACTTCGAGTGCGAACGAATAAGATTTAGTTAAAGAGTTAATTCATCTCTAGGTCGTTTGATTAGCAGAGGGCATTCCACTCACTTTCTGCAAATAATTTCTAAAATTTGCGAAACTATTTTGAAAATAGTATTTGAAAAAAAGGACGATAACCGTTTTAAAGGTTTCATAGAGTGACATTACACTCGTTTCCATGCCAAAAGTGAATATAAACTGTAAATTATAAAATACATTTAGTCGAACACTACGCAGATTAAATTAAGAAACAATTTTTATCAACGTTTTTTAGTCGTTAATGTTAATATGCCTAAAAAACGTTGATAAAAATTATTTCTTAATATAATATAAATTTTAGTTATTGAAATAAAAGTGCAAAATACTAGAGAAGAAATTTACATTCGGTAGTTTAAATACTGTAAAATAGCAAATGGATCACCCGTGCTTTTCGACTCATCGGCAACTTTCCTTTAGCAGGTGTATAACCTGATTATGATAATTTGCTGCAGAGGGGACAGCTCCTGACGCGTCCAAAAGCCCGGATGATCTGTTTGTTAATTACCAGCGTTTCACTCTTAACTGTATGTAAATTGTAATCATTGTTAAATATTTAGCGATTAGTTTTATGAATGGGAAAATGTCAGAAGAAACAATGACCCTCTTTAAATATGATTATATGGGCCACAACTACTATGTAGGTTACCACGTTATCAGGTTACTAGGTTATTATGGTACCTAGGTTACCATGCTTACTTTAAACAGCTTTGTAATGAATCGTTTGGTACTTGTAACCAGTAGGCCTATCAGAGATTACCCATCGTCAGTGCAACCAAAATGAATCTTTCCGTCATTCAATATAGTTCGCAACCACTGTTGGTAGCGACAAGATGACGAGAAGAACGACAACATTTTGATGAGATATTGATCCTCGTGCAAGTTTTTACTCGGATCCATGTACCAATAATCATTGGGTTAAGCAAATATTTTCTCTCAAAACCCACGCCATCAAGGAATAGGGTGAAGAACGCATCCTCAGTTTCCCTTTTTGCGGGAAAACGCTAAGGCGACTAAGGTGCTTTTAACGTATTTGGATTTTTTGATAATACTTCTCTCAAAACTATCGTCGAGGCAGTTTACTTTAATATTTAAATATATTTGCATTCACATTTACACATAACATGCAATTATTTAGAGAAACTGCAATTGCTATAATACGTAAAAGATTATTTGCGTTTGTATTGTATACGGCTTATGGACAAGGAATAGCGTGGTGAGTACGTTTAAGCTTTCAATTAATATTTTTTTTTTGATATTTGGAAACACATCCATTTAAAAATTAGGTTTGTTCATTTATGATTTACATGGCAAGGATAATTAATATATTGCTACGTCAGCGACCTACAGTTTTCTAGGTATTCCAACTTTTCTGTCATTTAAATGGTTGTTTGTCAGCCAAATGGCCTCTTAAGTGGACCATTTACAAAGGACGTCCGCATGATTTTGTCACTTTTTAATCCTCCCGACACGTTCTTCAAAATTCCAAAAAAATTGTCTAACAGCTCGAAATTAAGCAAAAAATACTTTTCTTTATATTCGACAACTTATTCCATTCTTTTCAGGATGTAGGTGTGTTATATTTGCCCATGGGCGAATGCAACTGACCCATAACACTTAAACAATAAAAAAAATTCTTTCAAAACGGACAAAACGTTTCCACTCATCAGTGCCTGCGGAATTTCAAGGAGGGAGCAAAACCAGAGTAAAACCTGTGGAAATCCATGGGCCAGAAGGTGCAAGTGCCGCTTTGACTCCCCCTTTTCGGGTGCTCCAATGTCCACCGCCACCCCATTAGGCATTTCGAGTTGATTATTCCCAAGCGTCTAATGGGAATCACATAAGGTCACTCGGATCCTTTAGCTTCCTGTGCTACCCTCAAAAACCATCAAAAAAGTCACAAAACCTGGGTGGTGTCCATCTTTTGTACTTTCCAAAAGACCCTCTTTTTTTTACAATAACAACAGGTACTTTAAATTGTCATGCAATTTACATTTGGAAAAAAAGGTGTATTTCCCATCCAGTTTAAAAATTGAAATGTGAAATTTACGTAAAAGAAAGGTATATGTCTTTTCCGTCAAATTTATAAGAAGAAATTAAAATGCGGATGGTCCTTAATGAAACAACCCCCTCTATCCTGCTTTATCCAATTAAGCTTGCCCCTAAAGCAAGGACGTCCTTTGTGAATGGTCCGCAAGGGATAACAAGTAAATTTTGTGAAATTAGGGGGCCGTGCTCTATTCCTGAAGGGGCGCAGATAAAAATTGTGAAGTTAAAAATGGGCCATAAGACCTGGGAAGCAAAAGTTTAGTAAAATTGAAGTAAAATGAAGTTCTTACAGATATCCCATTAAAATAGAAATAATGACCGAGAGCGTTAGTGGTTTTCATTTTATAATCCTGCAACTTTTATGGCAAGTTTTAAATGAAATGATCAGCTTTACGGGGGAAACACTTTTCTCCAAAACTTGAAAACGAGCATTAAAGGCACATGTTTGTAGAAATTTTGAATTATGTCTGTGTTTCGAGGAAAACAATATCCTACGACGAGATACGACTTTTTCAACCGATGTTGCTTTTTTGGTGGTAAATAGGTGGGCATAAAGGATCCATCGCTCATTCGAAAAATATCGAACCGAATGTATTTTGCGAACATTGTGCTTTTCATCAATGCAAAGTTTTAAAAATATCTGGGGGAAGAGAGAGATGGTCCAAGCACATATTATGTACATTTATATACATTAAAATATACATAAAATTAAAATCTAGTTCAAATTATTGGGGGCTTGGGCCCCATGGGCCCATATGTCCTACGCTCATGCTGCGTTTCATCTAAAATATTTAGATGGAAAAGATTAAAGACCGTGTCTATATAATCTTTGCTCTTGTAATAAAATCTGTAAACAACATAAAATTAAATACATTTGAAAATCGTCTCTTTCAAAAACTTTGCAAAGAAACGTAAAGAATTTAAATATTTATTAATTCATGCTGAAGTATATTGGCTATTGAATAGAAATTGTCTTCTTCGTTATATTTGTGGGGGGGGGCAGTAATTTTAAAGTTTCTAAGCAATAAGCACTTTAATGATCTAATTAAAAAATCCCTCAGACAACTTTTATTTACTTAATTTTTAACAAGATAAAATATTAAAATTAATAAAATGTGGAAGACTTCACGACAAGTATAAAAAATATTCAGCACATTGCGAATTTTTTCTTAAAAAGTATGTTTACTATAAAATTTTGCAAAAAATTAATTTTTTGCATAACGTCAATATAATATGCCCTATAAATGTACACTCAAGAAATTAAATAATTTTAATAAATACAATTTTTTTTTCTGAAGGATGACGACCCCCTCGAACGGGGACATTTCAGGGTAAGTTGTGAAATTCTGGGCGTAGGCAAGGGGGTTTATCATGGTAATAACATTCCATTAAACATACATGCATTGGATATATATCGATGTCATAGCATGGCTTCAAACCTGGGCTATCTCTAATAGCTCAATATCCCCACTAGATCCTCACCCGAGTGCGGACGATAAACGTTTAGAAATGGCCCACTTTTTAAATGTTAAATAAATGAAAAATTTTGAATGCATTTAATACAAATTAAAACTTGCATAAAAAATTTATACATACATGTATTACAGGTGTACCAAATCATTCATATAATGAATGAATGATTTTGATCCTCTACAAAAATTAACAAACACGTTCAGTGATACGGTCACATTTAACAATTCGGCATCCCGCTAATACTGAATGTGTATATAGAATTGTAGTAAATTGAACAGTGTGTGGCTCTAACGCTTATTTTATTGAGTTGACTCTAAATAGTCACGGTATCGATTACCAGGTGAGCTGAATATCAATGTACCTATATTAAATTAACTGGTGAGATATTATTTGCCTAACGAATACCATAACTCAATAGATAACCATTAATGTTGAAAGGATTTGCGAAGCATGACGGTGATGGCATAAATGAATACAAACATAAAAATGCAGACTAGTTGATCAGTCAATATTTTTAATTAATGCTAATTAACTAAATAAACTACAATAGCTACTAATTTTCTTATACTTGGTTAATAAAAATGAAATTGGTAAACAATACAAATATCTGAACGTGAATGCCGTGCCCTGTATATACTAGGCAACACATATAAATACAGATTTTTAATACCACTTAGTATACGAAGTATGGGCAGGGCCAAACACCAAGAATTTATATCCTAATTCTTTACGTAATTTAGAATATTATGGGGTACACTTCTATCTTATGAACTATTAAAACTGGAGGATAAATTTACATGACACGCCATGCCTGGTTGTGCGTGTCGGTGAAAGAGGGCTGTCCAGGTTATGTTGTTCGACCCTTCGACGACACGATTCGATTTACAGCGAAAAACGAATTACAACTCCTGTCAAGGTGGACACTTTTTCGACTTTTTTCTTCGTCTTATATTTTCAAAGTTTCAGCCAGAAATCATAAAAATCGTCTAGGTTACTCTCTTTGTTCTGCCCATACTTCGTGTACGAAATATAAGCATTTAAGCAACAGGACAAATATCTATGTACTAAATGAATGGAAAAAAAATATTGGATAAAAATACGAGATGTGTGTAAAAAACAATATGGTGA
>QLNU02014176.1:22050125-22064057 GCA_006491805.2 Dysdera silvatica | reverse complement strand
AAAGAAACTGAGATCAAGTGTTGAGTTGACTTTTTTAATAATACGTGCATTGGAGAATAGAAACTGATGTCCGAATTCCCATGAATGTTTTGCCAGAGCCGATTTATGAAATTCTTGCTTTCTGACATAAGCTTCGTGTTCATTTAATCTGAGGCGCAGTGCTATTCGTGTTTGACCGATATAAATTTGGCCACACTGGCACGGAATGGAATATATGCCCCAGCTGTCAGAATCCGGGATGTTATCCTTAAGATGAGAAAAGCCTATTTTGTTGATCGGAGTGAAGGTAACGCGAAAGTTGAATTTGTGCAGGACAGCAGCGATCCTAGTAGAAATTTTCGGAACATAAGGAATGCAGACAATGTCCCTAGGAGCTGAAGAATCACTGGAGAGAGAAGAGGCCGGTTTAGGTTTAGTGAGTTCTTTAAAAATATGATCAATAATTGTTGGATTGTAGCCACGGTATGAGGCAATTTTTCGAATGTAGCTGATTTTCTTAGTCAATGCGTCACTTGTAGAAGAGAATTTGATGGCACGAGACACCAACCAATAAAACGAGCTCATTTTCTGGCTTTGTGGATGAGCCGATAGAGCGTGAGGAAGAAGACTAACGGAATTAAGTTTTCGGTAGACACTGGTTTGGACGCTAGTAGGTGTTCTATGAACTAAAACGTCGAGGAAAGGCAGTGTACAGTCAGAACAAAAATGGGGGAACGCAGGATTTCGGATAACGAAAATTTGGGATAAAATATAAATTGTAATTTCTTAAGTTAAAAAGTGGAAGTACGCAACAAAAATCAATATGCACTCAAATAATTAAGGCGGTCACTTGCGAAAATGCTTTAAAAACCTACATTTTCTTTATTTTAAAAAAGTATGGATTCTTACTTTACAAATCACACACAAATTTTGGCTTTTAGGCTAATTAGAACAATTTTTTAACAAATTTACAAATGTAACAAGCAAATTTAAATTACAAACTTTTTACAAAAATGCGATTTTCTCAAAATGATATATTCTCTCACAAAAGGAACAATTTTGTCAAAAATTTTAGTTTCAATTGACTTATAATTTCTTGGGTATATGCACATAAGAATTGTACATACGCTGTGGGTAGTGTTTTATATTTTTTATTTGGTTTTTAATTATTGATTTAAACATAAAACAAAAAATGTGTTTTTTGGGAAAAAAATTTTCATCTAATATAATTATTTTTAATTTTACAAATATTGCATATGTCGTAAAATGCCACATATAAAATATGTAAATATGTTTACTAACTATACAAAAAAAATTTTGTATGCATCGAATAAGTATTTTCAAAGAAAACGTTCCTTATGGTTCTATGAAAACCCCATGTTGTTGGTTTCGTTGATGACTCTCTTAAATATTTATTGAAATTATATATAATATATGGTGCATTTTTTAATCCCCAGAATGTTTTTGATTGCTTTTTTCTTCTTATTCAATTTTCCTTTGCTTCTTTCTTTTTCATCTTTTTCGCGCAACGATCTTTCGTCATCCTTTCATTAAAAAAACGTCTGAAGGTTGTGCTTCATCGAATTCCTCAGCAAATAGTAATGCAATCTGAAAAAAAAAATACAGTACATGCAGTAGTTTGTAGGAAAAGCCTGTACAGCATTTTAGATACGTTTCCACGCCCTAAACCATTAGAAAAACGTTTAAGGTATTATTACCCTCCGCAGGGATAACACAATTGCCAAATATGGTCAACACAAGAAAGCCTCCGGGGCGAGAATTTTGTGAGTTTTCGTGGGGGAATTTATTATACTATAATTTTTGCCACCCACGTATTAATTACAGCTCAAACTAGAGCTTATGTAATTTTGGAGAAAAAGAGACGCTTTCCCCATCCTGGATTCGAACCAGGGTCCCTCCGTTTAGCCCGGAGTGTCTTGGACCGCTAGACGAATGAGGACAGGAAACAACGCTCTCTTTCTCCGTATGTAAAGGTGTTAAGGTATTATTACCCTCCGCAGGGATAACACAATTGCCAAATATGGTCAACACAAGAAAAAAATATTGTATAAAAATGCTTATATATAAAACACTGAAGCCCTCGTCGGCAGTGATACGGCTGTCGTCGTCTCGAACGTTTTCCGCATTGTCTTCTCCTTGCGTCTGAGGAAGCACCATGGCAACAACGCCTCGATCATTTAAATCAAGTTCCGAATCATCGCCATTTACACATTCACTAATCCCAATTTGATTACTTTCTTCACATCTTGGAAATTACAGTTTTGTTCTTCTTCTACTTCAACAGAAATCAAAATTCCGTCGAACAATTTATCACAACAGTTTACTAATAAACTGCACAGTATTTCGTTTTTTATCAGAAAAAGTGTATTTCTTTCAGTTTATGTTGTTGGAAATAGACGTTTTTAAAATTAATTGAAGATTTAAATGACAAAATGAATGAGAGACTCATTGCTTAGTTTCATCTTGAAACTTTATTGGACTACAAGCTTTTAAATGATAAAAAAAAAAACATTAACGTGTTTGTCTTGCTCTTTACGCAAGAACCATCCCAACAAGAAGTGAACAAACTGCAATCAAAAAAAATATGGGACCTGATACAGGGCCGCAGAAAAAATAACTACGTCATACTGTGACGTAAATATGCAAATTGTTATTGACGCAAATACTCAAATTATTACAGTATTCTCTAACAAATAATCTGCAAAGTATTTCGTTTTTTATCAGGAAAATTGTATTTATTTCAAAAAGAGAAAAATCTCTTTTTTAAGAGCTATTATTTTGAAATTCAGACAAAAAAGTAATATTTTAAAAGTCGTATTTTTTGATTGGTTAGATTTTTTATGATGAAGCTGATTATGGGAAATGAATACTGCGAAATTTTGAGACCATGAAAAAATTTGGCCTTCCCTGTAGAAAATGTCAAATTTCGAGGTCGCACATCCCTTTTCCGTGAAAAGTGAATTGTGAGTATGTTTGGAGTGCTGTATGTTTCGAAAAAAAATACATATTAAATTTCTGTTTCATATTCTGTTATAAAAGTATTGTGTTCTTATAAACGTTTACTTGTGTTCATGGTAACTTGTTACTTTCCATTTTTATGCTGTAACAAAAAGTGTGCAAAATGCCACTTTTGCCCATTTTCTGCCCTTATCATCTTGGTTAAGTAATATTATCCGAATAATTTGTTTACTGAACATGAGAGCTCACTATAGGACAATCTAACTGACATATCACTTTACTAGGATATCGATGTCGTTAGCAGATATAACCAGTTAAATATTCAAAAATTGCAAAATCGAGAATCTTATAATTAGGCCTATTTCAAAAAAACATCACTGCAAAAAACGAAGTATACTATCTTGTAGCTGAGTATATGTATTGACATATGGAAAAGAAAAAACAGTGGGGTCTCATGCCATTTTCAAGAAAAAAAAATAAAATACGTCACGAGAAAGTAGTCAATGATTACACTTCCTATACAAGGCCATAGCTAAGGGGCAGGTTGGGGGGGGCAACGCTCCGTCCAAAGTTAGAAAACGACGTGTCTAAGGTACAGCTAAAGTATGCTACCTTAAAATATAAACTTCAAACCTCTAAATTTTCCCAACTAGGGCCCAATTTCTCCCCAATCAGATAATAAACCAGCTCTTTTTTCTTCCCCCCATCCTTTGTTCCAAATGGTATAGTCCATGCTTTGACAAGTTATGTGACTAAGTTTTGTGCATTATTTTCATGAAATAGAAAAAACAAACAAGGAATATCAGTTGAATATATATACTACTAACACCTGAAAAAGGGAAAGAAAAAACGGTGCATCCTTACGCCATTTTTAAGGAAAAAAAATTGACGAAATGGCATACAATTCTGAATAATGTATTTATGTAAACTGAGGCATGGGCGAATTGTTGAGAAGCTTTTTACATACGAAAACTTGGTAAAAAAAAAAAGAACAAATTTTGCAAATTACAACTCCTATTTAGAATTGTTAGTTCCTTCACGCAATTTGCAAACAGTTTAAAATCTGTTTCAGGAAGATAAAAAAAATCATACATTTAATGAAAATGGGGGATATATTTTGCATAAGATTTTCTCACCCTTTTATCAGTAATTACCTCCTTCTGAAAGATTGGAGGTATTTTTTCCTTGCCTTTTCATACACTTCACATTGATGTTATTATTTTCAGTTTCACTAATTTCTCCAGAACAAGACATCTTATCAAATGAAACGGTAACCCGGTATGTGACACTGTACTCACTTTCATCTCAGTATAAAATAAATTCCAAAACTTCCTGTATAGTTATCTTATGTTCTTCTTTATTATCATCTTTGGTATTTTCACTTTCATGCTGATAGATATGCTGATGCGATAGAAAATAAACAATACGCTATTGGTATTTATTTCGATTTAAGCGAGGCTTTCGATGCCATTGATAGAAATATTCTGCTGTAAAAATGAACATATATGGATTAAGGGGGGGGGAATAAAAAACATAAGGGATTACTTAACTAATAGAAAGCAAATTGCTTTTATAAAAGGTGAAAGCTCAGATGAATTTAATAATGATTCTGGGCTGCCGCAAGGATCCAACCTTGGACCACTTCTAAATTTACCATATGTAAATGATATATTAAATATATCCGCGCAAGCAAATGTTACACTTTTTGCTGGTGATACTAATATTATAATTATAACGGAGAACGATGCTCAGAAAGTTATTAGAATAAACGAAAACAGGAATAGAAAAATACAACAGATGGTTCATGTCTAACCAGATGAAAGTAAACGCAAATAAGACTAAAATAATTGTTTTTACAAATAGGAAACAAAATATATAGCATACTAAAAATAGCCTAAATATTAAAATAGATGGAAAAGTTATAGAAATAGTTGACAAGCTTAAATTTCTAGGTATAACACTTACTAACAAACTAAATTGGAATGACCACATCAATCTAACCTGCAACAAAATCGGCAAAGGAATTGATATGATTAGAAAGATTTTGAGTTACTTATCCAGGAAACATAAACTCGAATTATGTTATGCATTATTATACAGCCAAATAATGCATTGTAATAGCGTTTGGGGGAAAGTCAGAGAGAGAGAGGGAATCGTCAGACTGGAAAGATTACAAAAGCGATTTCTTAAATTAATACATTGAATTCACGATTAGAGTGGAGAACTCAAGCTAAACTTAAAAATAATGACCATCTATAAAAATCATAGATACTATGTTTATGTTAAAATGTTTGAAAGAATAAAGGAAAACAAGTACGCTGAAATAATTGAAATACGCAAAATAAACGAAACTTTAAGAGACTTAGAATAATACAAGAGCTACAATTGCCAAAAATAATAAGAGAGTCAAGACGTGATTGCATAATATACAAAGGGCCAAATATGTGGAACAAAATTCCAGAAAAGATAAAATGGGTGAATAATAAAAATATGTTTAAACAAATTAAAAGAATAGTTGTTACAGAGCGATGTGAAGGAACAAGCGTGAATGAATGAAAATTACAATAATGGAGAATAAATGGCATGTCCTTTATAAACTAATTTCATTTTAATTCAACAAAATAAGAATAAAAAAAAAACACAGAAGGGGCATTATTTTGCACAAAGGCAAAAACATCCAAGATGAGTGTGTTTTTGGTATAGAGATTGTTTATATACCTTGACTATATTAGACTTCATAACTGCTCTGGACCCGTTTCAGCTCCAGATTAAGTTATATTACGGTAATTAAATTAAATGATAATTTTAAACAGAAAATGTAACGTATAGAATTATTACTTGCATGTTATGTATAATGTTAAATAACTAAACCTAATTATGTTCAAAATAATATAATAATTAATATATACATGATGTTAATCACATTTAAATAGATGTAATTATGCAATGAATAATTGTGATATGTAAACGTAAATTATGGTCTGAAAAAATATTATTATTTATTATTTTTATATGTCTTCAGTATTATTTGGATTTTTTTGATAGATGATCATTAGGGTAAAATCTATTTTTTCCTCCTCATATCACAGTTTTTATTGCAGACTGAACTTGTTCAGGAGTCCGCTTCCGATCTGTTACTTTTCCGAAGGTAAATTTTCAAGTAAAATTGTAAGTTAATTTCCAGTGCAGAAAAGCGATTTTTTAATTCCAACTTGAATGCCTCGGTATTTTCTTTTAATTTCTTTAAATCCACCCTCTTACTTACTTGTTTCCTAATGAGCTTCTGTCGTTCTAATTTAGTATTTAAGTGCACTTTACATCTCACCATTCGATGATCACTTCCAGTATTAAATCTGTTCAGTACGCTGCAATCTTCAATAATTGATTTCTTGTTTGCCAGGATATAGTCAATTTCACTAGTTCCCCCATTTGGGTGTTTCCATGTCCATTTTCTTTGCGGTTTCTTCTTAAAAAATGAATTCATGATGCTAAGATTTTCAGCTTCTGCAAATTCGATGAGTTGATCGCCACGTTCATTCCTTTCCCCATATCCGTATTTACCAACCGATGTCTCTCCTTGTTCCTGTTGTCCAATTCTTGCATTGAAATCCCCCATGATGAGCTTGATATGTTGTTTCCCTTTGGTGTGTAACTCTTTGATTTCTTCATAAAATTCTTCAACCTCTTCGTCGGTATGGCTTGATGTTGGTGCATATACCTGTACTATTTGAAGTTGGTATCGCTGGGTTAGTTGAACAACGAGCCTCGCTGCTCGATCTGATGTACTTTCAACTTCAAGAAGGTAAGAACAAGTGGTGTTGGCTTCTTAATCAACAAAAGAATTAAAAAGAAGCCAACACCACTTGTTCTTCCAGTTTCCGTTCCTCTATAATAAAACAAATGTCCACTTTTAAGTTCCACCAACTCTTCACCTTTTCTTCTAACTTCACTGAGTCCTACAATGTCCCATTTGATCTTGTCAAGTTCTTCTTCCAATTCCTGAAGTTTTGCTTCAGAAGCAAGGGATCGTCCATTAAACGTAGCCAAGGTCAATAACAAACGGCAGCCTGGGCCATTCCAGTGATTCTTAGCACCCCCTGCTTTCATGCCACACTGACCGCTGCCTTGATCAGGAGCACTCCAGCACCTGGAGACTAGGGGCCATGGTTTTTGGTGTATTAGCATATTGGAGGAATTAGCCATAATTTCACCACGCTGGCTAGACGGGTTGGTGAATTAGCCCTCCCCTTCCGCCTTTCTATCCGTGTAGCAAATATTAATTTGCCACATAAATAGAAAGCTCAGCCTGCACCACTTGAAGGCGGGGTAGGACACTAGGTTACTGGCCTGGCCGGTTCCACACATCGTCACATACGTTCAGCGTGTGGGTCTCCTTCCAGTTAGATACCAGCAACCCTTTTGCAGGCCATATAATTAATATAATATACATAATTAATGTAATATATGTATAATTAATATAATTTTGTATTTAATGTGTTTTGGGGTCATAAATAATTGTGAAGGGGCGCGGATCTTTTGATTACTATAACAGTAGGTCGCGGCTTGAAAAAGGTTGGGAACCACTGCTGTAGAGCAACGAAATTTGCCTCAGACTGAAGTAGAGGTTCGCTCTGATAGTAACAGATGTGAGACGGTGGCAGGTGGTCATGCGTGTGTGTGGTGCGCGATGGTTCTTTACTTTCTGGACGACCTACGTATATATTTCGGTTAATAGGTATTTCGGTTAACGGAGGTTCTGATGTAATAACATATAAGAAAACAACATATAAGAACAAATAACATATATGAATTAACCAATATAGGTTTATTTATTCTGTTAGCGACATGCAATTCATAAAGCTCTCAAAGATTGCAAGTTAACTTGAACACAAGGAATAAATTTGGCTTATTGCCAGTTAATCAATATTTCAGAAACTGCGAGAAATAGAAAACACATAACTATTCAGAATTATGTGCATGATGGAACGAAATTTTCCGATATTTGTATCCTTCACAATTTCTAAATAAGAAACGTATTTTATGGATTCTCTTATTCTGTATCTGTCTCCTTAATTCAACGCAAATGTGCTTTTATGCTTCAAGTGCACTAGTTTATCTTTGAAATATGAATGGTCCAATGGCATTATGGCGGTAAGCTGATATTTTTTAAAACAATTTTTACATTCATTATCTTGCCTGCTTTATGTATGTTGTATTAGTGTGTAAAATAAACGCTGTTATGTTTTTAATTTTCTGTCTGACCTCAAATTCATGCAGATTAAGCTCACAGCTCACGAAATACGTTCAAGTCCTAATTAAGCTATCTGAACACAAATCGCTGATTTGAACATAAACCGATTATTTGAACATAAATCGATAATTTGAACATAATCCATGATTTTTGCAATATTAATTACGCCTTCGTATCACAGGCCGCCACAGTTCCCTTAGACCGAAAAGTCACGTAAAAAAAAGGAAATAGCATAAAGAAATGTGGCATGTTCACTACTGATTGTTTACAGAGAAAAATATTTAAAAAACAATAAGTGAGCGTAAACATTCACTGTAGAATTTAATCGTTTAGCACATTCATGCTAACCATTTGCTCTTCAATTCCATTTTTTAACTCATTCGTGTTAACTATTTACTCTAGAATGCACTAAACGTGTTAGTCATTCATTTTAGAATTGGCCACATCGGTATTAACCCCTTCAGACCGAATTTTGAAATATCTTAGTTAAAAATTTCCCCTTTAGAATCTGATGTTCTAAGGTAATAAAGATAATTAATATAAATTTTTAGTAAATTTGAATGAAAATTAAAAAAGTTATGTAATGTCCGGCATACTGGACATTCCGTCACAAGATGTGCAAATATTCTCATGTAGTATTGCATGTGATTATGTATATTCAATATCATGGTGTCTGAAATACATCACAAATACATATCGAAACGGTTAAACATAAAGAATATCTATTCAATCTCTATTCAAGTAAGAAAAAAGTAATAAGATATAATTTGTTTTAAAACGTTAATTTTAAAGATAACTATTGAAAACGCATTTAAATACTCATATATCATTTAGAATTACATGAAAATGGCACCATCGATGTTTATGCCTTGTTTTTCCCCTTCTTCCAATTGTCGGTAAAATTTTTGAAAAAGCCATTTATGCTCGTCTCGAAAACTACATTGAGAAAACAAATTTTACTATAATAAACAATATGGCTTTCATAGCAAATTTTCCACTAAAGCAGCTATTCTGGAACTTGTGGAAAATATTAAATTCTTTAAAGATGCAAACATGTTTACCTGTGGAGTGTTTTTGGATTTGAGGCGTGCCTTCGAATCCGTAAAGCACAAACAAGATTATCCTTCATAAACTACACGTGATGGGAATGAGATGTATCCCATGGAAACCTTTCTAAAGTTATTTAAACAACAGACAGCAATTTGTTTCTATTGATGAAATGAACTCGCACTACAAAACAGATCGTAAGGGTATTCCACAAAGTTCGGCGCTTGGGCCAATTTTATTTAATATTTTTATCAACGGTCTACCACAAAGTATAAAAGTACTGTGACACGATTATGTACGCCGATGACACCACATTTATTTATTCGGGAAAAAAAACATTACAAATCTGATTCGTGAAATTAACAAAGACTTAAATAACTCAGATAATTGGTTGACAGCCAACGATATAGAATTATATATTACAAAATCGGTTTACACAATCTTTCGATCAAAGCAAAGACCTTTTCCTCTTCTACTTCAGTCTAAAAGTCTTGAGCTTAAAGAATTCTTTCCTTATCCTTATTTAGGCGTCATAATGGACTTGCACCTCACATGGACCTATCACGTATCCGAAATATCAAAAACCTTACATTCTCTTACAGGTATCTCTGCCAAATTGCGGTACGTCCTTCCGCCTTATATTTTGCACCTTTTATACTATGCGCTATTTTATTCTCAACTTTCGTACCTAATTGAAGCATTTGGGACAGCAAATAAGTCTAACCTGAAAATCCTCGAAGTAGTGCAAAACAAGCTCATTCGAATAATGACATTCTTGAATTATTCAGCGCATAGCGCTCCTCTTTTCTCAATCTAGAACATTTTATCACTCGATCATCCAATAAAGTTCAAGACTGCTCTACTTACGCACAGAATTATTTTTAACAACTTGGCCTTCCCAAAATCATTAAATATGCCACTACACGAACACTTCACAAGGTTTAGAGAAAACTCTTCTCTAACGTTGCCCCTTTCTCGTACAAATTATAAATTGACTAGCATTTCCTTTTATGGTGCAAAAACATGGAATAGTTTGAGTCTAGAACTCAGATGTACTCTGACATTCTCGTCATTCAAACAGAAGTTATTTGCTCTCTTACTCTCTCAACTCTGCTAGTCAGAAGCGCACAGTATACATATACCGCTAATCGTACAACCAAACTGTTTTATCTACTGTTTATTTCAACCACTTTTAACTCATTTAAATTTAGTATTTTCAGCTAGCTTCTAACATTGGCACACATGTGTCAAAAGTCATGGGTGGCTAGGTTAATTATTTGATTCACGAGTGTTTGACCTGGCCATTTTGCCTAATTAATGTAATGGTTGCTTAAGTAAATAATTTTTCATAACTAACTATTCCCTCTTTTGAATCAAAAAAAATATATTTTTGGTCGCGTCTAGAGATTAAATTAAATTCTTAAAATCTCTATATTATAAAAGTAGTTTTATTGTTCCCTTATATAAGAAACTATTGAGTTTGTTCAACTAATTATAAAAGTTCTTCTTGAGCATAATATTTCAGGTCCGTTTAGTTCTTAAAATTCCCTTTTCATCTTTCATAAAGAAAACTTTCTATGCTTTCCCCTTCATGGCTCTGGACATAGCCCTGACCGCTCCTTCTTGGGGGAGGTGCTTGTAACCATAAGGAATTTCCCCCTTCTCATACAGCTGCACTCATTTAGCCATCATCCCCTTCGGCCATTTGCAGAATCCACATCTCAAATAACATCTTCTTTAATGGTTACGCAGTCTTTCCTTCTCTTGGGTCATCATCTCCACCCCACTTCCCACTAGTCGTTAAGCTTTTGTAGTTTTTAGTTTCATTCTAAGCTTGTTTTTCTCTTGTCTCTCAAATTTTTAGAAGTCGACAACAAAGGATCGCCGGAGACCTAGAACCCTGTCTCACCCATTGATGATGTTTTATGACTTAACCGGACTCCCGACTTCGCTCTCACAGCAACAGAGAAACAAATCCCATTAAAAAGATTGGACTAAGATGATGTTATTTCAGCATTTTCCTAACCTTCTGTCAACAAATTGTCGAATTGTCGTCGATTGTACATTCGTGAGATCAAGCACAAACACTTTGCAATAGCTCGTTTGAGAACTATCAAAAGGACTCTAAACTAACTAATTAAATCTTACCTGAAGTTAAATAATAATAATATCTGGGTTCTTCGGGTTTTTCTCCGCAAATTAATTTGTTGAATAATGAGGTTACAAATCAAATCATTTTATACATACTAAATGATTATATAATACTAATTAATAACTACTAATATAATACTAATATATAATACTAATATAATACTAATATATAATACTGATATGATACTGATATAATACTTATATGATATTGATATGATACTTATATGGTACTAATATAATATTAATAAATAAATAATAATATAATACTAATAAATAAATAGTAATATAATACTAATAAATATATATGCACTAAATAATTGAAATAATTGTCAAAAAACCACTCATATCCATGAGTTTTCGATCGTTCTGTAAGGTGTAGAGCTACAGCTGCACCTTAACCACATGCTTTCTGCATATCAGCATCATGTTTTGTTGTTTTTCCTTGGTAAACCGGGAAGTCGTATACCAAACCTGGTACTCCACAAAGCCAAATATCTTTATCCCAAAGGATTTGGTTTGACCTCTATATATTGTTTTACGTTTAACCTGTTAACTGGGTATGACGACATTTTTCGTCATGCCCGGAAGACTACCAAAATGCGAATGACGACATTTTTCGTCATTAAAATTAACCGTATTATGTTGAACGCATTACGTTTTATGTAGTTCTTATATATTTAATCCTAGCGTGATGGTGTGATGACATTACTTATCACTGCGAAAAAAAAGTCCCCAGTGTTAAACGAGTTTCACAAAATTTTATTCCCCGGTTAACAGGTTAATAGTCCCCGAAAAGGCACCACCTGTTCATAATTTACATCATCCAGATCTAACTTACACTCTACAAAAAATAAGTAAAGGTTTCGAAAAAAAAACCCGAAGAACCGAGCAAAACATAACTGTAAAATTATCATACTTCCACTCAAAATATAATACATAATTTGAATATAAAACGTAACAAATACGATACAAAGAAACATACAGTTATATAAATAATATTTAAATCATTAAAACAAAATTAGTTGTTTACTTAGTATGGAAATTGCAGTATATAGTTCATATTTAACACTTCAAACGATTGCAACCGTTCAGACTGAATGTACGATATAGCGTACATGAAATTGTCATTTGCCGAAACTAACTAGCATATTTCTAAAATCTTTCAATTTTACTTTTAGATTATTTATTACATATCATAAATTCAAAATATGATAAAAAATGACGAAACAATAACTTATTTGTTAAAATTTAGATGATGTTTTGTGCTCACTTTTTAGCTTTTCCGTCATATTTGTGTTTTACAAGTTGTTTATCAACAATATTCTAGTGTAGCTAGGCTCTGAATGGAAAATATTTAGTACAGATTATATCACACAAAGTGACGAATCAATTGGTACTAACAATAGATTGATTTAGCCATTCATAAATTGTAAGGATTGAAAGTTGATGTACGGTATACCGTACGCCATGTCTAAAGTAGTTAATAAATTATTGCAGAATTCATTATATTCATGTTAATCATTGACTATAGCACTCATCACCTTTTTGTTAATCATTTATTATAGAATTGAATCGTTCAAGTACATTTATGTTAATCATTTACTATAGAATTCAACTGTTTAAGTACATTAGTGCTAAGCATTTACTATAGAATTCAATCGTTCAAGTGCATTTGTGTTAAATATTCTTCCTACTGTGAGAAATGCAAAGAAGTCAGAATCTTTAAATAGAGCTGAGAAATCTGTTTTCTATATTCACTTTGTATTTCAGCTTATTCAGCGATAGGAATTCGAGAATGTTTCTTCGTCTTTTGTTGAAAGATTCGGCACTAGGGTAAGACTGGAATGCATAATATATAAGCCACTACATCTTCCGTGTGAATTTTTTTAGAAACCATTTGAATTTAGTCTAGCTTCCAATGATTGATGAGATGAAATCTTTCGAATTGGGACGGATTGGAAACCCGTAAAACCGCCAAATGTGGAAACCCAGATGCTTTTCAAATATAAACCTATTTTCAGCTTAACGAAATATTGTATTTATTAAATACATTGCTTCTTATGTTATTGATGCCACGAATTTGGAAGCATAATGCAGTCTCACTTCATAGCGTCTGCTTTTAAAGTTTCAATTATGTTTTTTTTTTCGCTTCATATTAAAATGCAAATGTTTTTTAAATAAAACTGAAATTTGTATTGCCGAAAAATGTGAGAAGTCTGACTGAAGATTAAGAATTCCTTTATTAAATAAAATCGATTGAGTTCCATAACTTTCAATATTTTCTTTCCTTTTAATTTCTTTCTACTTTTTTACTCGGTGTCAACGGTCTGACATCGACGTTTCTGTAGTTTCTTTTCTGGAGATCAGCAATACGTTAAAGGGCTTTCGCTTCAGTTGTTTCAGTATTGGAGCAAGAAAATAATTGTAGTTCTTTATTGATCCTTATTAATAACATAGAGTGTATTCTGTTCTGAGTAGTGACATAAAATTTTTAAATTTCAGAAAATTTAAATAAAAATACAACT
>QLNU02014176.1:22015353-22050025 GCA_006491805.2 Dysdera silvatica | reverse complement strand
ATTAAATGTGTACGTTTACAAACTCCATTACCTTTCCTCTCCGATAAGATCAAAATTTAAATTTTGCATTGTGGTGGACTTTTTCTAATGGGATAATAATGAAATTCTTAAATTTACTTAAACCCTTCAAATATGCATTTATTTCGGAAATTCATAGTCTTTATGCATTTGTATGCACAAACTTTAAAAAGAGCTAAAATATGCAACTGTATATGCACATATGCATTTGCATATAATCCGGGCTTTACTTATAAAAAAGAAGGCTATAACGAGCGAATGATTTTGGTTAGTTTGATCTAATGAAAAATACACATGGTTATGTCAAATTATGGTTATAGTGAAGAACAGTTTTTGTGAAGAACAGTTATAGTGAACAATCGTTATAGTGAAGAAAATAGTCTCGTCTCCGGTCTTCAGCTATAACCAAGCCCGATTGCACATGCATCTCAGAGAGTGAACTTCCAGTTTAAATACACTTTTATCTTGACATACTTTAATGTGTTAAATTAATTTTGTAACACACGGGTGGTAAATGTAAATCATATAGCATTATTTTATTGGGTTTATCCATGGTCTGTGTCTAATAGAATTCGTTTTTCTAAAATATCTTCTGTTCAGATTTTATCTAGTAAGACTTTCAAATAGAATAGATTATGAGCTAATTTTTTGTAAAACCTTTTCTTCACGTTCTAGTAATACCTGTAATATAAAATAATAGTGTGGGTGAAATACACTCTGCGAATAATTTAGATGAAAATACTTAGCTAGTTACAGTTGTAACAAAGGTAATTTGCTAACACAATTCATCTCTGCTATAACTCTGACTATCTGTGAATTTTCATTCAAACAAAAATATAATATAGTTAGAGTAAAGTATAGATGTAGTATATTTAGGGATCGACCAGCTACTTTAAGTTACAAGAAGGGGCTATAAATAAATAAAATAATTAAATAAATTTAAAATGTGTAAACTAAAATTCAGTTTCAGCTATAAAAATATAATGCAGATTAAACCATTGAAAATTGAAGCTCAAGCGGCTACTAATATATATTTTGAAAGTATAAGTTGAATACTGTAAATGATAATCACGAACGGTTGTTAAGAGATCAGTGACATTAATAACAAAATATACAAATTGCATGGTAAGTGTTTAAATTCTTTCTACAACCAAAAAATTTATTTATTTTTTATCAGAACCTTTAACTCAAAAGAATATTCTCACAACAAATTTCGCAACTTTACTTCACAA
The DNA here is from genome assembly GCA_006491805.2 of Dysdera silvatica. Taxonomy (NCBI): domain Eukaryota; kingdom Metazoa; phylum Arthropoda; class Arachnida; order Araneae; family Dysderidae; genus Dysdera; species Dysdera silvatica. The sequence continues at coordinate 22,048,775 of QLNU02014176.1, read as the reverse complement.
GACTGACGACTGTTGTTCATTTTTATCTTTAAATCTTCTTCTTTTTTCATTTTGTCGTTTTCCCATGTTTTATATGGGGATGGCGTTATGGTCTTTTAATCTTCCCTTCCACAATCTTCTATCCAATGTCTCTTCTCTACTCCATCCATACTCTTCCAGATCTTCCGTCACTCTATCCTTCCATCTCAGCAATGGTCTTCCCCTCTTCCTCTTACCCATTACCACCCGCCTGTCCATTACCTTTCCCACATATTCCTCATTTCACCGTTCCATATGCCCAAGCCATCTTAACCTATGTTCTTGTATTTTTTTTCCTATGGGTCCAACCTTGACCGTACCTCTAATTAGGTTATTCCTTATTTTATCCCTCCTTGTGATGCCATTCATTTTTATCTTTATATATTGGAATTAAATCGCATTTTTCCCAAACGTATGTATGATCTCACCTTGTCTGGCTCAGAATGTCCGCTGTTGTGCTTGCTGCGTAAACATATAATCTATATTTTATACAAAAATATATGTCATACAACAATATTTTAGAAATATCGAAACATGGAAAAGATTCAGAACTTTTATAATCTCCCTAAGCTTTTTGCAAATTCACGCATTTTGAAGAAACAGCCTTATGTAATAGGCAGAAAAGCAACATTTAAATCCGATTTTAGATGAGAACCAAATAATGTTTCCTGAAAAGTAAAAGACATTCTTTTAAATTATTATTAATCTGGTTATACGTCCTTCTATATTAATGATGATTGCAAGAAATTTCATTTAAGAATCTATTTGCGTATTTTCAATACTTAGGTAATTTTCAGTTTTTTCACTAATTAGCAGATTTTTAAATTTTAAAGGCTTGTGCTAGTTTACCACGTAAAGATCTTTAGAATTTTTAAACTAATTAATAGATTTTTGACTTCATTAATTACTTGGATCTAAATCCATCAAAAAAATAAAGGATTTATTTTTTAGAGAAATAAAAGTCCAGAAACGTTTTTTAAATTAAAAAACTTGGCTGTCAAATAATTAAAAGTTTCTGAGAAGAAACTATTTTTTACAAAAGAAGAGAAAACGGTTGAAGGATACTGAAAAATAGTTTTTCCCATTTTCTACGAATTATTTGGTAGATTTGGGAACGTACGTAATAGCGGACAACAAAATAGCCCGACAGAATATAAAATTATTCGGCGAAAAGGCCTGAATTTTCAAAAAATCTTTCATCTCTGGATGAAATGTTCGTTATTAGAAAGAAATTCAAAGTACGATATATATTACTATATTTTGGGAATGAGAATTTTGTAAGGTTTCCTTATCCAATCTATTCCTTGAATTTAATATGATGGAACCTTTTAGACCCAGTTTCTCAAAAGTAGACAATCTCTAAATAAATAAACGCTGAATTACAAGTGTTTTCAAATTGTGAAAATATAATAACTCTTAAGGTTAAAAATTTTTTCTGCCGAAGAACTTATTAAACACCATAATTTTCCAAAAATTAATTGACTTTCTCTGAACCTATTTATTAAAATGCATTGTTTTTAGAAATTATTGTAAATTTTTAAAGTTTTAATTATTTACTTTCCAATTTTTTAATAAATCAATTATCTAGTATCAATAAATTTTCCGCAAGAAGGAGATTTCAGCATTTTTGATATAAATAGCATATTTACTGCCAAATAATGATTTCAAAAATAATAACACATTTTCAAAGTAAATGTTATACTTTTCCTGTAACTAATAAATTTGTATAAGTTTATTAATAATTAGACTTCAGATAATTCACATATTTTAAAAAATCAATATATTTTAAATAACTAATGTATTTTGAACAATTTATAATTGTTAAATAACAATTTATTGGGATTTCTTAGCCCCTTCAGAAAAATTATAATTTTACTGTATACGATATGAGGACCTTGAGTGTTTTCGACAAATAAGGAAGAGCAATGCGAACAATATTTTAAAAAACATGAGAATTATTAGTTTCAAAAACAATGTGCGCCTTTTTTGGTTTTTATAAATGTTCCCTGCAAAAATTTGTGGCTTTGGAGAAAACTCAAGAAAATAGAGCTTGGCTTTAGCTCTCCATTTCATTTTTATGAAGAAGTTATCTGCGAAGGAAAGAGGAAAAGTGGCATTGTTATTCCTCGACTTCGTGAAGAAGAGATTTCCGACATCGAGGTATCTTTTGAATGTGTTTCTCTTCTTTCGTGAGAGAACTGGGGCTGAAATTATAAATGAGAAAAACTGTTCTGATAGCCATCGTGTAACGCCCAGTTCCTGGGTTTTATCCTTTTGGAGGAAATTACGTCAACAATAAACCACAGCGTGAGTTTCAAAACCAAGACGAAAAAATATCCATCAAAAACAAAGTTAGCTTTCAACTTTTGCTGCTGCCTCTTATTGGAAAATGGAAATGGCCTTTCCATTTTTACAAAGAAATGGAGACAACAAATATTTTTGACAATACTTTGTCATTATCACCTCCTTATATTCTTATACTTGTCTAGACGAAACTGTCATTGCTCATTTTACTAGCGAACTTCAAAAATAACAAACTTCAATTCTGTATAAAGAAAGATCTTTTTTCTTTTCGCATAAATTTTCGGACATTAATGTTGCCTTATCTGGAAAACTATTTAGTTCGATGCTGTACAATTTTTATGACATTCACCATTTTTGGCTATCTCACTATTTTGGTGTCTGGGAGTTTAGGCTGTCAAATAAAGGCGGACGTGTGCCAGTCGTTTGTCGCAGGGGCATCTTAATAAGCGACTGATAACACCCATAGAACATTTATAGCCAACTAAGCTTTCTTGGTGGGTAGAACTCGAACCTAAGACCAGAGGACTCGAAGGCGGCAGATCACTAATCTACTATAACATAGTGCTTCAGTAGATCACTAATCTACTGAAACACTATGTTAGAGAAGCACTCTTCACTTCGCATTGATTTTTAAATTGGTGTTCAATATTGAAGACCCAAAATCTGTTGCACCCATAGGAAGTAAGGCATAATTAGATGCAGCAGCATATTTAAATTAAAATTTCACATAAACGCGATTTATTATGAACTGGAACGTCGTGTTTTAGAATTGTGTCGATAGGAAAACGTTTTATCTTCGAAAAAGAAAATCTTCCAAGCTGATCCGATGGCAAATCAGAAACTAATTCTTCACTTTTCTCAACTTCTGATTTTGTGGTAAGAAATCGATTTAAAAAATTTTCTAACGAAGATAGGACATGTCCCTATCGAAACAGTTGTGAAAAACGTCGCGTTCCAGCTCAAAGCAAACTATATTTGTTTAAATTTTGATTTACACACCTTGTTGCGCAGTTCATGGCTCATCTACTTATAGATGCAACAGTTTTTTTTTAAAAAAGAGCATACCTCAACTTAATCAAAAATTAATTAGTTAACGAAGAGTATGATGAATTATCATGAGAATTTTATTACCGATAAAGTCAATCATGGGTCATATTAAAGAAGACCTTTTGTCTCGTGTTTCTTCGAACTATATATATATCATCCATGTTCTTTTCGAATGAAAAAGGGGATAATATGCACGTAAGCGTTAATTAAAATTTAATCAATCAATTTCCAGTAAAAATTAAATTATCCCTTCTTATCCCTTTTGATTCCGTAAGTAGGGTCTTTCTGAACAGAATAGGGATTTTTAGAAATTTCAGTAGAAGATGGCCTTAATATCAACTACTGGGCTTAGTGATCGAGGGGTCAATGCATTGGGACGGTTACCAAATATCCCCGGTTCAAATCCAACTTGAGTACTTAGCATGTTTTCCTCTCTACCTAAGATATAGGTTAAAGTGTAAACCATACAAAGGTGGAATGAACCTAATAATTTTATAAGCAATTACTGATACAGGAGTGATAGGAATTACTTCTAAGATTCAGCCTAATGTAAGCTGTACGCATTACAGTCTCCGAGACGAAGTTTAAGTTTATTAAACGCATAAAATGTAACAGGAGTTGCATAAAATATGATTTCAATATTAATGAACAAATGGTTTGCTATTATATAAAATACTTAACTCTCAAATTTGTTACGCTTGGTGTAACGGTGCTGTAGCCAAACCATAGCAATTAAAATAGAAATTAATGTAGTCAGTCAAGTTATGCCGCTGTGCATGATATAGTTCGTATGTGCTACTATATATTACTGGATTTATGTGCTTTAACGGGTCGAAACTTATATGGATTTGTACGCCATGTTACCGGGTAAGCTTCCAGGGTTGTGATAACTGGAACCTGAAATTTAGGGAGTAATGTATTATAAATTTCATGCCGCAGTGAAATTTTCGATTAAATTGAACTTCATTAAATAATCCCTAATAGATTAGGAAGAAAATGTTTTAAACCGCAAAATAATACACGTTCAAAAATATCCTCTGCAAAGTATCCGAATTATGACATCATAATTGTGATATCGAAGATATTCATATTGTGATATCTATTTTTTTTCATTTTATTTGTGATATTTATTTATTTATTTATTTGAATTCTAGTTCCCGGTAAATATTAAATGAGGCCGATACATATAATATATTTTACCTAAGTAAGTTCAAGTGTTAGCTATGTTAATAGAGAAAATATTGATATGCCTCTCCGATGGTACTATTATTAGATAAAGTACACCTTTTTCCAGAAATATTAAAACATCAAATTTGTTATTAAAAGACAATAATTATTATCAAAAATTAATTTAATCAAAATTAAACCATGTTAAGTATAATTAAGTTGTAATATTTTATAATAATTTGTACAACTACAGTTTCCATAAATGTATTTGCCCATGCTTGGTTGCATAAACCTATATTGTACATACACTCTTCACAAAATCATAATAATAATTAGTGCAATAAAATAGACATTGTACTAATTACGGACACAGTACGTTAAAGTCATAAATACAAAAAAACTACTATTTGTAGAAATGAATTTAAATTTATATTTTATAAGATGCAGCCACAAAAATATCTCATGAAATATTTTAGGTGCGCATATGTGTTGCTTTAATTTTTACCACCATTGTATATTCATTAATATGTCCTTATATAACGTAATTGTTGACTCCTTTATGAATGGCGAAGGATACTATGAGTGCTCTCTGTGCTGGTCTGTTTTGAGTAATTCGGTTCCACATAACCTCAACCTGTTCCCATTTCATTGACCTCTCAAATGTGAGGATATATTTTACAAGCCTCTTTGATTGTCTTTTGAGATCTGAGTGATAATTTTAGTTGTCTGTCATTAATCTGTTTTCTTTTAATATTCCTAATTTTTTGCTAGTTTAATATTTTCTCTATAACACTTTAACACTCTGTGTATATATATTCAGTAGGAATTGCATATAACGAGAAGCTTGGGACAATCAAACGTGCTCGCTTTAACAGGCCCTTTCAAATTCCGTTTTAGAATATAAAATTTTAAAATTAAATCTTTATAGTTAACATGTTCATTTAATGCGCATGTAATAATATTCGACTTTTAATTTGCTTAAAATTTAATGGAAAACGTATTATTATTATTAACAGGTTATGGGTACCATGTTTCCCCAAAATAAGATCTAACTGAAAAATAAGCCTCAGGATGCCAAATTCCTTGTTCTTGTGGACAGGTATACATCGGGCAAGCAGGTCGATCCACTGCGTGCCGAAAACGGGAGCATGAAAGCCTCGTGAGGAATAAACAGATAACAAAATCGGCAATAGCAGAACATTCAATTTTAAATAACCATTTAATCCTTTTTGACCATACTAAAGTTCTCGCAAAATCAACTAATTTTTGGCCCAGATTATACAGAGAAGCAATAGGGATCATCAAGCATCCTAATAAGTTCAATAGAGACGATGCTAAAATCATTCCTGTTGCTTGGCTAACCATTCTAACAAAATTGTAACGCGCCAATGTCAGTTTTTTTGATTTCATTTCCTTCTGTTTTGGCTTTTATATTCATCTCTAAAATTTCATAATAATTTATTTCAACGTATTTATACTGTTTCCGCAACTTATGTATATTCTACAATTTTCTCAAAAGTTTTTCATGTAATTTAACCTCTTCTGATGATGATTCGCACAGCTCGAATCGAAACGTAAAGTTTTAGCAATAAATAATCGTTTTGCTATACAGCTGACTACCTGAAAATTCGTTGTTGATTATTATAATGCGCTGTGAAAGTCTACGTGAAACTATTTAAAGCTTCAGGATGATTTTTCAGGTTGCTTGTAAGCTTTACCACAAAAATAAACCCCTGTTAAGATTGTCAGCCAGACGGAAGTATTTATTATGTTCATTGCCATACACGACAGACGTATTGAATTATAAGGTAATGTTTATATATAATTAAATGTAAATAATATTAGTTCCACTAGAGTTTAGCTCAAGTAGTCTATATATATACGTGCAATTTCCCAAATATGTGTCAATTTCCCAGATATTCCTGTGCAATTTCTCAAGTATATGTGTACACTTTTCATATAATATTTTATCTAAGTGTTTTGTTATTGAGCATAAACATATATTTTTGTACATTTTAATTGCACATATGTATTTGGTAAGTTGTACATGTGTACCTCTGGGGAAAACTCCAATGCTTAAAATAAATATTAGAAGCAATAATGTAGCAATTCAAAACACATGGAAGAGTTCAAACGGCTATGAGGAGGGGGTGGGGTTCATGTAGCTTTAAAAAAGAAGAACACGTGACATAGTCTTAGAGAAAATAATGTGTTTTGATATCCAATGAGAAGGCTTGAGCCTCCTAGACCCCCTTTCCTACGTCATTGGTGAGAATAAAGGCACCAACAACCTGGTGTCAACTATTAGTAACTAAAAGTGAGAATAGATGATAGCTGTTTTGTATGTGAATAACTGAAAAAATGTTGGTTGTTGTTGTTCATAAAAAAACAAAAAATCGATTAATGATATTTCGCATTTAGACAAGACCAGTTGTTTATACATAGTGGAAGTTGTTTTTTTATTTGGATGCGTTCTTCTGTCTGTTTCTGATAGCGTATGAGGAATTATCACCCTTATTTTGTTCAATGAAGAGAACAATGTTTTCTTTCAGACATCAAGTTAATTGGTTACCTTGTGTTGTTTGATCTGAGGAGTGCGAATGTCTTGCTTTCTCAAAGCGATTAAATTGCATTGAGCTTTAATATTATACCAAACAAAATCCCTATTTTCGTCACTGAATCTGGAAACTCATGACGTGCGGGCTCGTCATAAATAAGTTCTACTGTTATACGCATATACAAATGAGACCTGAATATAATTAAGGGATTTTAATTTCTGGTGAAATTTTTTAATACATTGTCCTTTTCTTTTTTCAGCCCTCCCGGAATGTTGATTAATTAATTACTCGGTAAAACATTTTCTGGTTGACATTTTTTTAATGCAGCTGAGTTTCTTTTGTCGACTTTTGTAGAAATTTAATTTACTTCGATGTTGCCGGACCATTACTGAATTATTTAAGTTAATCTAAATGAATGTACTTTATATATACAAAGGTAATAAGCTTAAGTTATTAAGTTTGCATGTAATGGATGGGATTTTGTCTAGAGAAAATTGAATATTTTCAATAAGTACTGTTAAGAAAATCTAATTTAAAAAGTTTTTACTGTTGCGTATTTTATTATTAATTTCAGTTTAATTCCAATTCAACCTTGCAATAAATGCTGTTCTTAAACTTAAACCAAAATTATTCATACATACGCTTCTTTCCTTGCGTATCTGGTTTAAAAGGTAGAACTTTAGTTGAAATTCATTGGATTTAATTTAAATTAATGTACAAAACTTTATTTTACAGTGCTAAAATATTATAATTGCTTTGGGGATAGTTTGATTAGAATATTTCTAACAAAAGCTATAGACAAAGGATTTATTGTAGCTTTAAGCTAAGGGCATGTCTATGGCATTTGAAGTATCTTTACAAAGACATGCTATAAAAACTTATTCCAGCCGTTTACGGTAATTCGTTCGAGGTTATTTCCTCTTAAGTAATAGCTAAGCCTAGCTTTAGAAATAAGTAATCCGTAGTGGTTAACATCCCTCTGGAATACAAAAAAATTACAATTCATATATTAACATCATGGTGATGATAGTGATGATGGATATGTGAACTTTTTTTATTTGGTGCAGAAGTGGTGGACATTCAAGGATATAATTTTCAATAACTGAAGATTATCCAGCTCTAGCTCATTCTGAAAGCTACACAGTATATGTTGTGATCATATAAAATGAATACAATTCAAGAAAATATGGAGTGGCGTGTGTTTATAATAAATAGGATAACTCGGAGTAATGAAACTTGGTTGACAGTATAGTAAATTTAAGAGTATATTTATTGATATGAAAAATCTCAAACGATAATGAAGAGGAAATACTGCAAGAGGAACTAACAACAGATAATAGCAATTCTTAGCTGAATGTAAATGGAGTGCTGTTGAGACAAGAAACGTTTTTAAACAAGATAAATAGATAAAATAAAAATAAAATGGTAAAATAATTTGGAACAGGATATTTCTGGACAGAAACACGTGGAAGAAAATTGGATCTCTAAGTGAGAGGCGGATGGGGGGGTAATAATTATTTTATATGATTGTGATGATGCATGCGATGAATACTTGAAATATGATTAGTTGCAAAAGATATTTGCTAGAAAACTTTTGGAATCTTAAATTGAATTTGGTAAATTTTTTATATGTTTTATTGTTGTTATTTCATTTCATGCATTTTGACTATGGATACTTCACATAGCTTACTGCTATCGGTTTATAAATTACTTAAAGTTTCAGTTTCAAAATTCCAAATACGGTAGTTGTATAATAGAACTTTTTAAACAAAGTTATATTTGGGCATAAAACGAAAATTTAATTACACAATGCCCATTTCCACCAGGCTTCGCTGGTCTTTTACAGAAAGTTGTAAACAAAACCGTGTTGCCACTTCTTGAGAGCGCTGTCACCTGTCCACGGCGTCTCTAGACGTGAATGCATGAAGGGTGGCAGCAGTGGGTAGTAGAATGAAGCAGGCCCGGCGAAAAGACGGCGTAGTATTTTGGTCAGTTACAAGGTTAGATTTCAATGCTTTTATGTAGAAAGCTTCCAAAATATCAAGTTCAAGAGGAGATTTTGGCTGGGAAATGATATTTTGCGACTTTAGGAAATTAAATTGATGGTAATTTTTCCAGCAGTAAACAGCTACTGTTTGACTTTCGAAACTCGGTCTGTTCAATATACTTTTGGTATTCTTTTAACCTAGGTTTTAATGCTCTTTTTGTTTATCCGATGTACGAAGATCCGCATTCACAAAAAAGTCGATATATTCTCCAGCGTTGGGTGACATGAAACTTATAATTTTAGGCACTTTCTTGGAAGGATAGAAGACGACGCTGAAATCAACCCTTTTTAAAGAAATTTCTATGGCGTACCCGAGTTTCGGCGAGAAGGGGTAAAGTGATGGTTTCGATGAATTCTTTTGTGGAATGGTTCACCAAAGTTGTAGAGGAATGGGGTTTATTAAATTTAGCCACAATTGTAGCCCCTATTTGCTGCAACGGATTTTAAAAACTTCAGTTCTTGTGGTGTTGAGCAAATCTTTAATGCATAGCACACAAATGCATAAAAGGCCACCATTTTTTGTTTGATCGGATGGCATAATTTAGCATGGGGAGGTAAGGAGACGGAAGAAGGTTTGCGGTAAGCCGTTGTAGTGAACTGGTTCTCCGATCTCTCTTGATCCGGATATCCAGGAAGGAGAGAGCGTTGTTTTTCTCAAGTTGAAAGGCGAATTCGATGTTTCGGTTCAGAGAATTTAAAGTTTGAAGTATCGGCTGGATGCTGTCGGGTGGCCCCTTCCATAAGATGAACATATCATCCACATACCCTGTCCAGAATTTAAAATTGATTTTTCAAAACTTTCCAGTTTAAAATATTACATAAAATGGCAGAGAGCAGGTTTCCAATTGGCATCCCTTCAGTTTCCTGGTAATGATTATCTCCACAAATGAAATTTGTGTGGGTCACAAAAATTGTGGTTAAAACAATGAGTTCATCTATTTCGGGTTGAGAGAAGTGAAATTCATTAAGACGTTCTTCTGATGCAACCTAGGGCTCTGGAAACAGGAATGTTGGTAAAAATTGACTTGACATCTTGTAAAGCCATTATGCAGTTCAATGGATATAAATTTCGGAGATTCTCCACGAATTCCATGTAATTTTTGCAAGAGAATTTGTTCTCCGAGTTCAGATGAGAAAACATTGTGACCAGGTATTTAGTTAGATTACAGGTTGAGGTACCGATAGTGGAGATGATGGGTCTGAAGGGCATGTCTGGTTTATGTATTTTTGGTAGGGTGTAAAATCTGGCCGAAGTAGCACAAGAGGAAAAGAGGGAATTTTTCTGTTTAAAACTTAAAAAAGAGAGGAAGACTTGATGAGTTGATTGGTTGCAACTTCCTGAGGAAGATCAGTGAAGCCTGGTTGAAATATGCATTGTGTAATTAAATGTTTGTTTCATACGCAAATATAACGTTGTTAAAAAAGTTCTATTAATTAACTTTGCGTAGTTTCGACAGAATACATCCATACAGTAATTTTACTCATAAAATAATAATACTGTATATAAATTTTATCTTATGCTGTTAATTAAACTAACATAAAATATGTTGGTATTGTAGTACACTGTTAATTTCTGAATTTGATGGTCAGGCGGATTTCCGTCGAGATAGCAAAACATGGATGGTACTTCTGTTAACTCGTTTAGTTTTTTGTTACAACAAAATTATGATACACATCTGTAAGTTATTGGGTTCTAAGTGACGCTTTCGGGAAAAATGAATCTGTCTTGTACTACCAGTAAGCATGAGTAATGTATCATGGGTAAGAGGTCGCGTAAAGCCATCGGTCCCGCCCCAGATGATACTTTGCGTTGTCAAAAGATGTAACACCTACAAATGTTACAAATTCGAGAGCTAGTGAACAGACCTAAAATAAGGAATAATTTTCAAAATGTCGATAAGTTTTGAAAGCTTAGAATTGACAAATTAACAGTTGACTTGTTTTGTTTGTATTTTAGGATACAAAGAAGTTCCTATTTTGGGAAAGTGTGTTGGTTTGTCATACATTATTGGCGTACCGTGATCACAAACGATACGGTTGCACTGTGTTCATAGCGTGACGTTTATACTACCGGAAACTTGAACCCTCAGAAAAGTGACGTACTCGCTGGTCCAAAACAAGAATGCATATAGATAGTGCTTATTAGCTTAAAGCAATCTATATATGGTAACGTATTTAGCTTATAGCATAGACAGCAAATAAATTTTGTTCATTTTTATTTTACGATGAAGGAATAACATCTACAAAAACATCGAACAAATAAAATTAATTACTTTTGTATTTACTGCATTTAAAAATAAAGACTACATTGTAAAAAGTATTGTATGCATTTCATGTTTCTTTATTGTTCTTTTCTGGAAATACGTTGAATTCTTTTTCCATCAACAGAGGCACAGTAATAATTAGCGCAACGGGAAGGATGTGATCTGCCAAACATTGCTCCTTTGCTCAGTCGTCCTTTGATGCTTGCAGGTAGGTTCCTGCTGTTCATGATGTTCTGAAGAGCCCTATAAAGAAGTAATTCATACAGTTCATACAATATTCATGTAAAACATATGAATAACTATGCTTTTTAGCTTACCAAATTTTCAACATGCTTACATTCCGGTGATTCTCCTTTCAATACCATTCATGTTGGACGACTTGTCAGAATATTCGCAAGCTACTCTTTCCATACACAAGTTGTTCTCATTCATGTATCCTTGACATTGGAGATATGCTGCTGTAGCGTCATCTTGAAAAGTATAATCTGACCCTGAAGCCGCAATGTATTCCTGCACAGCCATGAAGACCCTCAAGCGCTTCTCTAATTCAGCTATTTGGCGAGGATCTAAAGAGCCTTGATGGCTTCGAAGGTATTCTCTGACAGCTCTCCTCCTTCTTTTACCAGCGACAGTGCTTACAGAGGTAAGGCCAGAACCTCCACTTATTGCCCATGGAATCATGGATTGACTGGCAAGAATTGGACCAAAAACAGCCAATAGGATCAATGGCACCATAAGCACGAATAATGCTTTGGCACCAGCCGTTTTCTTAACAGCAAGCAAACCAGCTGCTTCAGCTAGTCCTCCACCGCTGCCACCACCATTTCCACCATGCAATCCACCAAAACCACCTAATCCTCCTCCACCTCCATTAATCCAACTACCAATATTACCACCATGGAATCCACCTTGTGCACCATCCCAACCATTTCCAAAATTTTCTGGGATATTCCCTCCTAATTTATTTTTAATTATGTTTCTTTCGTTGAAAACAGAGTCTTCATAAACTGAAGATTGGTGGTTAGAATTAAACCCGTTGTCATAATATACTCCAGGCACATCCGAATGCGTTTGTTGGCTCTGAAGTGATGCTAAATCTGTTCTTCTTTCTTGAAATTCAAAAGACGGCTTTTGACGAAACATATGAGGGCTTCTCAGTAATCCTCTTGTATCATCTTTTAGATTTAAGACATTGGCATTTTTAACATGATGGGCATTTTCCAACATATGCTGATTTAAATCTATGTTGCCTAAAGTCCTCAAATTTTGAAGATTTTCAGTGATATGATTAGAATTTCCTTCAGTCCTTCTAGTAGAATTTTTTGGAGATTCAATTCCTAAAGTAAAAAAAAAAAAATCAGCTGCATTTGCGTATTATTAAAAATAATAGATTTATAAATAAAAACTACATAAATATTTATAGACCATTAATATAATATATATTCAGGAAACCTCGCTTTATATGTATTAACCGCAGCGATCCGCGAAATATTATGATGTTATAAAATATCTACGATATATTATCTATTCATGATATTTTGTTTACATTGCTTTATTTTGATACTCAAAATTAGAGTTATAAAAACCCGGGAATTTTGGGCACATTGGAAACTTTGAATATAGAAACCAAGATAGCTAGAATAAAGGAGGTAGTCCCGTCCGCGCCTTTCTTTTTATTGGTCGATTCGACACAATCGACCAATAGGAAGAAAGGTGAGGATGGCAATACCTCCTTTATTCTAGCTATCTTGGTTTCTTCCCATCAAAGTTTCCAATGTGTCCAAAATTCCCGGGTTTTTTACAACTCTACTCAAAATAAGGAATTTTTTCCTGGAAAATTTTAATTCTTAAATAGAAGATTGTGATTTGTTTAAAAAAATTCGTTCGGACTCTTAATTGATTTAAATTTAAAACGAATTTAACCAACTTACAACAATATTTACCGTTTGAATTCAATGAAAACAAATTAAAACAAAATTTTTTTAAATATTTTACTTCAAGAACTTTTATTATATTCTGAATAAGATATATTTAGAAGTAATTAATTGAATAGTATATATATATATATTGACTGTACATATTGTTATTATTAATTTCTGTAAAGAGAAACCGGCACATTAGGCAAGAATAAATGAATGTAAAAATAAATATTTTGGTATCAATGATAAGGATGCGATTGACAATATTATTTTCGATATACGTAGAGATTGACAAGGTAACTCTTTTTAGGTTTTCACTCGCTAATTTTGGCACATTTAGGGAATTAACTTTTTTAAGTAATTTACCTACTCCTAGAAAACCAGACAGGAAGTTACCTTGGAGAAGAGGTGGTCAGCGTATGGATACTCTACCTTTCACTGTATATTAAAAGTTAAAGAAGTATTTTTTGAATAACCCTCATTATAACTCCAAGTTATAATTCATATGAACATAGTAATTACAATAAAATAGTTAAATCAGATATACAATTGGAAACTGTGGGAATTTAGTAGTGTGTGCGGCTTGGCCCTGGATTTTGTGGTGTTTTTTAATAAAACGTTTCCCAGAAAATCTGAAGAGTGAGTACGTCAAACTTCAGTATAAGGAAATGCTTAAAAATTAAAGATTTAACGATGTTTTCAGCGACAATTTAGTTAAAGTTTGAATATATTTAAAATTAAAAACTTTACATGATAAAAATATTTTGAAATATTAACGTTCCATGATTTTGCATATACATGATTTATTTTTAGATAATATAATTATGTGAATAAGTATTAATATTGTACAGTCGACATTCTAATAAAAGTATCATTTTTAACTTCATTTGTTTTATGAGACTAAACACCTTATCCCTCACTTCAAGGACTCAGCAAGTGCTTTATGATGACCCAAAAATAAACAGAATATAAAAATTGCGTAAACATTAATTAAAAATTTCCTATTCATAATGATAATATCTTTGTATAGAGATAAGCAATATAAATGCAAAAATTTACTTACAAATTTTTATGGTATTTTTCTAGTTTGCATTTTAATTCTAAAATATGAATTTAAAACACAAATTTAAAATATAACATAAATTTGAAATATAGTTATGAATTTAAAATTTAAAATATAAATTTAAAATATAAATTTAAAATATAATTTTAAAATATAAATTTAAATATAATTTTTGCAATATAAATTTAAAATATAATTTTAAAATATAATTTAAAATATAAATGAAACATAACGAAAGGACTTTTAAAATATAATTTTAAAATATAATTTTAAATATAAATTTAAAATATAAATTAAAATATAAATTTAAAATATAAATATAAATTCTCCAAAACAAATTTACTGCTGCAGAAAAATAATGATTTTATTATTCTAACTGCGATCTTGGTGACCCTATAGTTAATTGGAATTGCAATACGAGGATGTTTACGCTTTTAACGATATTTTATTTAAAATGGCTGCTTTGATTGCTTTAGAATAGTCACCTTATTGTTGCCACAAAGCTCGTTAATAATATTAGCTGACCAATAAAGACAGTTAAAGTTAATTTCAGCAGATTTGTAATTACACCGCAAGAACTATAGTATGAGCAGGCATTGCAAACGTTTTTCCAGATTATACCTGGAAATGCCCCTTTAGGTAAAAATAATCATGTTTTTCTGTCAGTTATTGAAAATTTTAGCTAGGAAATATTTTACATTTTAAGTATGAATAGACATATGTCAACAAAATATTTTAAATATAATACGAACCATATCGTTAGTAATTGCCAAACTGTTTATTGTAAATACAAACTTTAATTAGCTAAATTCCAAGTTGGCTAAACATTGCTAGGTCTAGCCAGATCTGGCGAGTGACATTGTTTAAAATTTTTTTAGTGTGCCAGTTAAAAATATTCACTTTAGTGAGTCAACTCTTCTGAGTTTGGCTCATCGCGCATCTTATTTACAAAATCCCTGGAACATCCTAACTTACAGTGTATTGTCAAATCTTACTTTCCGACCACTTAACAAGTCTATAGACAGCATGCTATTTTAATTAACTTACGAGCAACAGACATTACAGCTTTGGCATAAGGCAAGAGCATCAGTAACACGAAATATTTAGTCATGATGGGAAGTCTCTCCTGAAATATAAAAAACAAATAGACTTAATAAATAGCAGATTCAAGAGAAATATAATCGAATGAAAAATGTGCGAAACTGCTTCAAGAAAAAACATATAAGAAAAAAAAATTTTGTTCTCCAGTTCTCTTATAACTCGGAATATATTAGAAAGTTTCAATTTTAAAATATTTACTTTACAAAAGAAATATAATCTGCTATCTTAAAAATTATGCAAAACTTCATGCCCGTTATTCAGAATTTGGTTTCTTATAGCTAGTGTTTTGTATCTGTTTTGAACAAAATCATTTATATTTTAATTCAAACGATTAAACAAATAAATTTTTATTTTTTAAAAAAGTGTATTCATTGCTTTTCTAAATCCTATGTTTTTGCTTCTTTCAATTTTTTTTCTAATAGCGAAATATTATAAGCAGGGTTATTTTACTGTGCAAAACACTGTTTAATAAAACTAGTAAATAAAATAATTAACAATTTTTCCTGATTTTTTCATCCAATTTAATTTTTATGTCCGCTTAGTTTTTATGCATTATTTATTAATCTTCTGCTTTTTTTTCTCAGCACCTTTTGTGCTCGTTATATCCTCATTAGAGACTCGCAATTGGATTTTAAGTGCAATTAGTTAAATAATAAATGAAGGCTGAATCATTAATAATAAGCTCATTATTTATAAGTAAACACACACGTGTGAAAACGATAATTCTTTCTTAAAACTTAATAAAACACCGCTTCAACTTTTATAATTGATAATATTTTGTTTAGTTTATAAAAATCATCATATTAAATTAGTTATAAAAACAAGTTATACTCACTAATAAATTGATTTATATTAATTATAATAATTTATTAATTGTATCATGGTACTGGTAATAACAATTATAATTAACTATTTTATATTCGTTATAATTAAGAGTTATGGATATTTTATAGATTATAATTAACAATTACTTATGAACAAATATTAACTCCTTAAAATTAACACACTTAAAACTAGGTGATAAATTGCTCGCTAAGAAAAGAATGATTTCAAAGTGATTGGTAGGAACCGAACCCACGAACACTTGATATACGGCCAAGGGCTCTTCCAACTGACAAGGAGAACTCACAGTGAGTGCCCCACCGATTTTGATAAAATTCTTTTTTATGAAAGTAGAGCCAAAATAAAGAAATACGTGTCTCGGCATTCATGCCAATGCAGCTTATTTTCGGAGATACGAATTTTTAAAGATTTTGCATATTATATATGAGCTTAAAACACAACGCCCTCTGCAAGCCAATCAGTAACTTGGGCGGTAAGTTGTCGGCTTTTCGCGCCGTGTTTTCGTATTCGATGCCCGAGGATCGATCACTTTTTTTTATGTATTTTTATTAGTAAAAATACTTTGCTTACAATCGGATTTTGCTCATAAACTTACTTTAATAAAATTCATATTTACATATTTAATTCTGTGATACTATTTTTCGCAGTTATAATTTTTACACGAATTTTAATTTTTAATTGAAGAGTTGTAAAGGTACAAAAAGTTTAGGAGTTAGCTGTAAGTTTTTATGTGAATATAACTTTTATAAAATTTGCGTACTCATTGTCAACCTGTGAAGGGATAGAATTACACCAATAATGCAGTTTTGTTTTATTTAAGGATTGAAAGATTTTTTTCTGAAAACTTTTAACAATTCCATTAAATAAAAAAGAAAACTGCGTTAATTCGTCTTATTTTGTCATTATTAGCCTTTGCAGTCATCCTCTATTAGTATCTATTATGCATAATATTTTTTTAAAATATATTTTTCTATTGACAAACGTATTTTTAGTATGTAATATTTTATTTTATAACATATAAACATCATTTTGTTTTATAACATATAAACATAATTTTATTTTATAACATATAAACATTTTATGTGCATCTCATTTATGTGCATTTTATTTATACAGAAACATTTTATTTTATAAAATGCAATCAATTTTATTTTAAAGTTGATTGATGCGATTATATATTTTTTGTATCACTCAAAGGTATCAGAATGATGATGAAAGAGTGCTTCTAGATTTAAGTCATGAAATATTCTTAGCTATGTTTGCTCAATTCGTTCAAAATGCATGTTTGTCGTACTGGTAAGAAATATAACATAGCAAGTATCATACAAATATTTATATGTTATTTGGTTTTTCCCCATACTTCCAATTTTTTATAATGATTAAACAAGAAGATGGTGTTGAACATTTTCCAATGTGTAAATAACTGCACAACCATTGATTTTATATATATTACAAATCATAATTTAATTAACAATTCACAATACTACGCCAATAAACGTTGATTGATTGACATTGTTGTTTGATTTAATCTGCGTAGTGTTCGATTTATATAAAATAAATTCACAATAACTTATAACGAATTCGAAAGAGAGCACTCTTGTAGAATTAATTTGCAATTTTGGCTCTGTATTCCTGTCAAGTATTCAATTTCGCTTCCATGAAAATGTCATAACGCAGTAAGTAGATGTTGTGTCATCACGAATGCAACAGCCGGTGTAGTCATGAAACACGACAAATTCTAAAATGGACGTTTTCCACAAACTTGTCATGCTTTCATTTAATATTGCACTGCTGCAATGTTTTTAGCTGCGCCAGTGTGACTTAACATATCGCACCCTCACGACGAAAATATTACAACTCAAAATTCCGTGAACATGACTTATTGTTACAACCAGATGTAGAAAACAGTGCTGCATTTTGCCATGCAAAATGTTAGGTCATAAGTTATTTGGGTTTCTGCTAGTTGGCACATGTCATTAGATGAACACAACATCCCTCAATTCAGCCAGAAACAGTTTTCTACGGTTTCTGGAAATTGGGATTTTTTTGAGTTGCAACACTTTCGTCGCAAGGTTGCTATATTGTGATCTAGAAATGGATGAAAAGAATATTTGCTGACAAATAAATAAATTTCGCATAATCTCCGTTGCGTAAAACTAATATACCCAAAGCCAGAATTTTGTCTTATTTTAATTATAACTTCTTATATTATTATAAGAATATTCATATAAGCCCACATGTTTTATAGTAAGGCATTGATCATATATGCTGTTTTTACATTGTATTTCGCTGGTTTATTTTCAGCTTTTCCTAGTCCTTAAAGTGGTATACGTCTTTTACAAAGATTTTTGTTTTTCTAGTGCTTTTGTGATATTTTTTTAATTGCTCTTCATGTTTCCCCTCTCTGTTTCTTTCTTTTAAAAGGTTTAGCCTCACGCATTCCTTGGTCTATATATTTTCCCTTTTCTTAAAGGTTTCAAACGCCTGGACTAATCTGTAATTTTTCGTAGTGCGCAATCAAATTATTTTCAGAAATCAGTTTTGCTTGCTTGTTTTAATTTTTTAATTTTTATAGCGCGTTTCTGAGAGCTCAGATATTCGAGAGAGTCTAGTTTGTGTCCATTCTGGCTTATTATAATTTCTTTGTTTAGTTCCTTAGTTTGTTACTATTATAGTTTGATATGACTCTGGAGGTGCAGATTTATCACTGATTGGTCTCAAGTTCGAGCCAGGGAAAATAAAGTTTCTCGAGACCATATGATATTGATGATGATTAATAAATCTTCTCTAACTAGTTTAATATCAACCCATTCAGCTTTCTTTTACATGTATAAATTTAATGATGATATTGTTATTAATAATATACAAAAATTCATATCCAATCATTTTTTATCACAATCAGAGCCGTTTCAGGGTGTTTTGCTACATTAGGCAAGAATTGAAAAATGCCGCCCCACCCTTTTACTATCATCACTTTTTCGAATATACATCTCGCTCTACAAGCACCAGCATCCAGCGGTACAACAATGTAAATCTTCTATTATACTTTTAACCCTTAAACCCGATAATTATATTTATATTTTAGACTTATATTAGTTATTTTGTAATATTAGAATATTGTGAATAGTAAAACAATTGCTACATGTTATAATTGTTTAATTTCAACATTTTATATTTTTGAAAACTGAGATATTAAAGGAGTAATATTTCAAAACACAACGTTGTATTATCAGAGCTAGAAGGCTTAAATGTATTAGATATAAAAGAACTTGTGTGCAAAATTAAACAATGAAACACATCAAGAAATTTTACATTCGTCGAAGTAAAGATTTATTAAGTAATTGTCCCGTATGCTTTTGAAAACAATTCGATGTTTTAATTTTTCTTCTTTTTCATTTTTTCTCTTTATTTTCACAATTTGGTTTTGTTTGGTTTAAAATTAATTTTTTACGCCATTTTGCCGCCCTAGGCGGTCGCCTACTCTGGCCTAATGGTAGAAATGGCCCTAATTATAATCATTGTCCTCATTCACTGAAATCCGGAGTTGGTGTGATAGAAATTTCACTGTGAGGCTGAAGCTGGTGCATTGCGAGAATAAGATCGATAAGTAGCGAGAATCTGGGTAGAAGGCCTCGCAATTAATAGTACATTGAAACCGCATTAGAGCCGAGAGCCACGCGGCTCTTCCAATCGACCAAGTTTTAGGTTTCGTAATCTTTTGATGGATTTGTTTCAATGGAATTTAATCTGCGTGGTATCTGATGTACAGGTCCCTGAGGCCAAATTTTTTCATTCAAAGCATTCATTTCGCATGTGTTAGTACGATTGTCCATTGTTTTACTTGGATTCCGGACCATTTTTTGCATAGGGAACGAAACGTGGGATTATGGTAGGCAAAAATTGGCACACATGCCTCATTAGGATCGAACTAGGGTCGACGGTACGATATGCGAATGCATTTCATCCACATCACCATAGGGTATTTGATGTGCACGCGATCTATGTCAATATAGGAAAAGGTTTAATGTAGGAAACATTTAATTTTCTTAAAATATTCGGACATTAGAAGTAACTATTTCACACTTAACATAAGCAAAACATTAAATGATCAGTGCAGATACACTGGGAGGAAGTTTGGGAAATCACCCCAAATCCATAAAAGTACTGTGTGAATCGATTATATCGAGGATCGATTATAACGACCGACCGCATATAACGACATAATTTTTACAAAAAGTTTAATTTTCTGTTTTAATTTTTTTAACTGAGGGGTCCAAAAAAGACTTGTTCGCTAAAAGCGGTTAAATTGTATTGCGCTTAATCATTATACCAAGCAAAATCCGCATTTTCCTAGGTATATCCTTGAATTCTCTAAACGTGGGCTCGTTACGAGTCCTCATGTATTTTATATTCCCCCCTCCCCAAAATCCCTCTCGGGATCTACCTCTGAAATGATATACAGGAGCGATGTACTAAGTTGTTCAATAGTAAAATCATTAAATGGGACCTCGTTTTTAATAGATGGGCAAAACTTTCATTGAATCGTTCAGGGAACGATTGGACACACCTATAATATATAGTACTGCACCTCACTCAATAACTACTTTCCAATTAATGAACATTTCCATTTAACGACGGTGCTTTGAAGTCCCGGCATATGCATCATAGCATTATACTCATTTGAGTTGACGTCCTTTTATGTTTAACCATGTTTTTTGCCGTCCCTTCGAAATCTTCAATAAGGCATATTACTATATAGTCTATGTAGTAAATTTATGAAAATAGTACGTAGTAATACACATTTCAATTAACGTCTTTTTCTGTTTGATGATATTTTTTTGCCGTCCCTTCAAAATCTTTAACAGAGCATAATACTATATTGTTTATGTAGTAAATTCAAGAACAAAGTATGTAGTAACATGCATTTCAATTAACGTCTTTTTCCTGATTAACGATGTTTGTTTGCCATCCTTTCGAAAGCGCTAATAGGGTATATTACTATAGAGTCTATGCAATAAATTCATGGAACGAAGTACGCAGTAATGCACAGTTCAATTAATGTCTTCTTTTATTTAACGATGTTTTCTTTGCCATCCCTTTAAAAGCGTTTATTTATTAAGGGCATATTAGTACATAGTCTATGTAGCAAATTCCCAGAGTATGTAGTAACACAAACTTTAATTCAAGTCCTTTTCTGTTTGACTATTTTTTTTGCTGTCCTTTCAAACTCGTTAATAGGGCATGTTACTTTATAGTTTATGTAGTAAATTTACGAACAGAATACGTAGTAATAATAGAAACACAATTGCTTAAACTTAATATCTATAGAATACAGAGTATGTGTACAAATGTTTCATGCTTGTATTGTGTTATTATTAAGTCTACGTGATTGGATTCCATTATTACTAAGTCTACGTACTGATTCCAATTATTAAGTCTACGTAATTGGATTATTACTAATCACTTTCCTAAAGACATTTTTGCTTAACTTTTTTCACAAAATTGCCGACGGCATTCATTAGTATATATACAAATAAATATATATATATATATATATAATATAAAAATAAACCACGATATAAAAATTTTATTTACAAATGAAAGAAATTCTAATGGGATGTGGTTTTTCAAGTTCGTTAGCAAACATATTGTTGCATTACTATGAAAAATAAAAAAAATTCTTTGAAATTAAAGCATTTAGATATATGAACGATCTTATTGTTTTTAATTATTCAGAATTTTAGAATATTTACAAATTTATTTATCCTGAAGGTCTCAAAATTAAAGAAACGGATACACTAACTAATACTAATTAATCTCGAAGTTACCTCTAATATTGTTATTGATTTATTTGATAGTAGAAAGGAATTTGAATTTAAAATTTCAACATTTTCGAATTTTTTATCTAATATTAGTATTGACGTTCTGCGGAATATTATAATTACACAATTTAATAGGATTGACAGAATTTGTTACAAAAATAAGCATTTTTATAGGGCTGTTAAGTTTTTAGAAAATATTCTTATTCATAATCCCAATCAGGTTCCAATTAATTTTATACGTGGAGTTCTGAAGGGTTTCGATAAATTTAAATTTTTGCGGGTAAATTTTAAAATTGCGTATGGCAACACTTCTTTTCCTTCTGTTTTGATGTGTTTTGAGGTTTTAACGTAAGTACTTTTTTTCTTTTCAATTTTTATTAGGCATGAACAGGCCCATATCTAGAAGAAATTGATTTTCCTTCTTTATTTTATTCTTTGTACTGTTTTTGGTTTTATTTTATTTTTTTGCTTATAAAATTCTAATTTTTAGGGGCGTTGGGAGAATGCATGCCATTTTAGCAAATGCTGGCATTGCTAACAGAAATGCTCCTATTTATTTATTGCCCTAGGATGGATTTTCCCTGGACGAAGTTCTGCACCTCGGGTTATTTTCAATATTTTTTCTTTTCAATTTTTCATATTCGTTCTTATATTTGGTCTTTGTTTTTTACTATTTGGTTTGGTGTTTTTTTGGGGTTGTTCTGTTGTAGTTTTTTGTTGTTGTATTTTAAATATTCTATATTAGGTGTTCTGTATACGGTGTTGTCGTGGTGTATTTTTACATATTATATATAATATTAAATATGTATATTTTTTAGTTTTATTTTGCTGCAAATGCGTTAATATACATCGAAAATTTATTATTATTTATTTCATTTATTTTATTTTAATTAATTTATTTGAAAATACTATATATATACATATAAATTTAAAAATAACATAAAAATAAAAAATAAAGGAAAAAAGCAGGAGACCCGAACTCTGAGCCTTCCTATTACATGTATAATACTCTACCAACTGAGCTACGATCGCCCATCGAATTCTAATCTTTTAATTAAAGATTAGATACAGACAAGAAGGAAACATTTACATCTTAATTTTATCCTGAGTCTGTGTCTCGTACTGTTTCCTTCCTCTCATGTTTGTGCATGACTTTTTTTGAAATTTTCTACAAGTCAAAGTAATAAGAAGTAATGAACGAGATATATTGTGTATGTGTGCACACACAAAACCGTAAACTAGCTGTACATACATTTTGCTAACTCTTATTTTCAATAAAGCGAAGATCTTTTTATTCCAGTCGGTTTCGACTTATGAAGAATTTTTATTGTTTATTGTATATGCATAATTATAATTGCCTATACTTATTGTTATTATATATTTTTGATAATTGGATATACATTAGTTTTCTGAAGTGCCAATTAGTTTAGACAAATCATCCATAAAAATTGTATGATACAGTTTGTATAATTAAATTGTTATTCAACTTTTTCTCATATCCCGCAAAATATTCCCAATTTTAATATATTTCAACAAATATTCAAAAAGGAAAGATTTCTGTAAAATTATGTATATATATAATGTTACTATTATATTAATATAATGTTACTCAAAAACTTCTCCAAATAAAATGATTATAGTTCTAGCCATACAATGGGAAATTCCCATTTATTGGGTCTCACATTCAATAAAGCTGTAATGCGCATGAAAGCAGCTCCGTTGATTCTTTTCATCCTCTAATAATCATTTTCAAAGGAACTATTTTTCAAACTTTAGCGGATCTTAGAAAAGATTATCGAACTCTCTTACCAGAGCGGAAACAATTATTGACGAAAATAGAATTTGGAGTTCGATAATTAGTAAACTATAACAAAGACTAACCAATTATGATATACTCATTCGATGGAAAGACAGGATAATACACACATATAACACGCAAAAATGTATACACACGATAGATCTATCGAGTGGTGCTTCTCACCTTTATAAACCATTATTTCTCAACCTTTATTATCTCATCAATGATTAATTATACAGCCTACGGCATGCAAATTTATGATAAACCAATAAGTTATGCATTCATGGAATCTTTTGGCAACATAATATTGCAATCCGAACTTTCCTTCTGCAGGTGAATGGATTTTGTGAGAAATATAAAAGGAAATTCACAGAGAAATATTAAAAGAATCATGAAAAAAAACAAGTAAGAATTCATAGAGAAATAAAGAAATAAATAAAGAAGATCCTTAGAGAAATAGAGGATAGCACCTACAGAGAAATGGAAAAACTGCTCACAGGAAAAGGGAGAACAGATTCACAAAATATGAAAAAACAACAACAATAAACAAGAAAATAAAGACGGAAATTCGCAAATTAAATGAAGCAATTTGTAGAGATGGGGGAAAAAATTCTGTAAAGAAATAGATTATAAAATTACTTTCAAATATAAAAAACATATTTTATGAAAAAGCAAAATAAATAATTAAAATAAATAAACAATTGATAAAAAATTAAAAAAGCAAATTAAATAACAAGTGCAGAAAAAATAGAGAAATAATTTCACACCTTCAGAAAGAATTGCGATATAGAATAATAGAACAGAGAAAACTCACATAGAAATAGATGAAAGAATTGAAGCAAGAATAGATGAAGCAATTTATGGAGAAAGAGATAAAATAATTTATAACGACAAAAAAGAATCACATAAAACTCAGATTCAGATGAAAAAACGGCGATATTTCTACAAACGTACCAAAATTTGTGTTTATGCGTATGATAATGGCAGCAAAACTTGTACTCAGATGCAATAGTTCAATATTTAATAGATTTAATGCAATATTGTTGACAGTTTCTTTATATTTTAACAACAAATTTAATACTTTGGCCGGTACTTAAATGTTTAGAATCTGGCAACTCAAAAGATCACAATTTTTATTACTGATGACTTTTTTGATTTTCAAACTTCGTGTGAACGTTGGGTATTACAGAATGAGAATTGCTATAAAATTCTTTTTACACGGCGTTGCTTTAAAGTTAATGAGGTAGTGAAAAAACATGGATTTTAGTCGAAGGGATTTTAGAGCCACGATTTTTTACGAATTTCGACAAGGTTTGACACAGCAATGTTTGTCGATCGTATGAATTCGACTTTTGGAAATAAAGCATTATCTAAGGCGATAATTTACAACGTTTTAAAAAAATTCCGATTTAGATGTAGTAGTCTCGGTGAGATGAGTTTCGTGAACGTCGAACAAAAATTGCTATGACACCAAAACCATCGATGCTGTGCGACAACTAATCACTTTGGATTATGATTTCACATACGATGAAATTGAGTTATCTTTGAAAACTTCAAAGAACCAAGTGCATTCAATTTTTAATGATCATTTCAACGTCAAGAAGGTATGGTACTGTTGGACACTACTCAATTTAAATCAAACTCAAAAGGATGCTCGTGTCAAATGATGAAAGGAAAATTTGAAAAGATTAAACTGTGGTGCCTCAAAACATCTTTGGCATTGTAACAGAAGGCGAAACCTGGATTTATTCCTATGAACGCCAAACAAAATAACAATCTACTCTTTGGGTGTTCCAAAATGAACTAAATTCCTCAGAAGGTTTTTTTGTTGTTCGCACATGAAGTGCTTCAAAGGAAATGACTGCCTCGTGTTTTGGTAAATCCAAAATTGTTACAATGGTTGTATTGGAGGATCTAGAACAGAAAATGCTGATAGATATACGACAAATTGTTTGCCAAAAACAGTTACTGAAATCAGAAAAAGTAATTCGAAACTTCGCATCGTTCTTCATCATTTCAAACTATTGATTATTTGAAGCAAGAAAATATTGATTTGCTGAGTCATTGCCCTTATTCGCCTGACTTAGCACCCAATGATTTCTTTTTGTTTTCAGCGATCAAAAATAAAAAGCGTGGTCAACGATTTAACAGACCAAAAGAAGCAGTTGAATCTTAAAAATCACAAGTCTCTGCTAGAACAACCTTTGACTGGCACAACTGGTTTGAAAATTGGTTTATTCGAATGATACAGTGTATTGTAGTAAAGGCGCATAATTTGAAAACCTAAGAAACGGTTTTTTCTATACAGAAATATTTCATACTTTATTTTCTGAATACTTAAGTACTGATACTCGTACATTGATATTTATGTAACTTAGGTAATGACTATAATTATTGATAATCCAATTTTTTTTCTATATCGGTAACTTCGTAATAAATTACAAAATTGGATTAAAGTTAATGTTTTAAAAATAATTTATTTTGCCGCTTATACAACTTGTCGTTTTTATTAGTAATTTTATTCAATTATCAAAGGATTGCTAGATTTCCCTAAAATAATCGTAAGTTTTAAATTTTAGAATATCTTGAAATTATAAAAAAGTAAAATTAAGGTTTAATTAATGTAAAATTTATTAAAAATTTTCCTTGTTCTTCATCGTTCTTAATTTATTGAAATGATTTTATTAGTTAACGTTAATCAATATTACTGGTGCATGAGCTAATTGACTTTTATTTGTTTATAAATATTAATATGAAGCAAACGAATTAAATAAAAGTTTCAGCTCCTCAAATAGATTAAAAAAGGAAATTTCATATTTAGCAAACTGGTTTGTGCACACATTATACTTGATGGGAAAAAATATCTTAAATAAAACTATATAAATGTAGAACATCTCCATGTACACATATTAGCCCTTCTCATTCTTAAAAAATATATAGCACACATACGCATATGTCATATTCTGAAGCTTTTCTCAATGAAGTCATTCTCTTTGACAAAGAACTCTACTTGAGTTTTTGCTTACGTAATTTTGCTCGCCTTTTCCATTTTCTTTCGTCAACACTTCGATGTCTTCAAATAACTATTGCTGTTGCAATATGTAACTTTCTCCATTTTTTTAATTAATATATGTAAAGTACGCAAGAGTGTATATTTTCTGTGGAAAGGAGATTGGAATTGTAAAATTCTAATTTACAATAATTCGAAATTTGTTCGCTTATTTAGTTTGAACTCTGTTATTTTTGAGGAAACCTAAATTGGAAAAAGGCTTAGAAAATTGTCTTTTTTTAAAATGCCCTGATAACTAACTCAAATAAGATTTGGAAATTTCCAAAACGCATCAAACCCATTTATGAATATAATAATGAAAAAAATGATAGAAAATGTAAATAAAAATAAATTTTCATTAAAAACATATATTAAAATATACACAAATACTGGAAATGTTGTAAAGAAGGATTTATTAGAAATTTAAGTAAATATAATCCTAATAATTGGAAATTAAGTACGGAAATGAAAAGCATATAACCCATAGATATAATCCATGATTACTGCATACAATTAAGGTGTGCAAAAGAGTAATGCAGAATAAATATACAGAGAAATCATAAACATACATATCTATCAGGATTTTTATAAAATCGTATCATTCCATTCGTGTGTGTACTGTTGTATCTAATATAAGCTTTGTTTCCTCGTTTGTTTGAGAGTGAGCTTTGACGCCCTTTAGAACTCCCCGGGTCCACCATTGACGATAACAATGTTACTAAATTTATATTAGACATATTTATTCATATGTTAGACAAATTTATGCATATATTAGACCGATTTATTCATATGTTAGACAGATTTATGCATATATTAGATTTATGCATATGTTAAACTTACGTTTATGCATATATTAGACAGATTTATGCATATGTTAGACTTAGATTTATGCATATGTTAGACTTAGATTTATGCATATATTAGACAGATTTATGTATACAAATTTAGGCTCTGCGGTGATACAATTGTAAAGCATTCATCTAGCGTGAAGTTAATCTGGTTTTGATTTCCAATGGCTCCAGGAAAAAAAAAGTAAAAGAAGGAAGCTTACTCTTGAATTCCTCACTGTAGGCCAGAGGTTGGTTCCCTCTCTTTTAGTTGGATAGGGTACCTGGGATAAATATCTATTCATCAACAATGGTGTAGCTTTAACGCATTCGCCCATCACACTATTATCTTGGGTTCCACGTCCAATGATATCGTGAAATGCGTGGCATTTTGCTACCCATCATCGTTTGGTTTTGGCTCCTTCAGAAAACTAAGTTCCATTGTAGCATGATCTTCGCTGCTCTTGTTGAAATTTATTTATATTCATTTCTCACTTGTTCACAAGTTTAGTAGGGAGCATTTGCTCTTGAAACTACATTGAATGAGTTGATGAGCTTCGTAACTATCAACGGAGATAGCCGCTAAAGTTTAAGTTTAAATTAGAGTGTCGTACAGAAGAAACAAATTTTAAAAAGTAAATATTGAAACAAAAGAAGAAAATTTTCCTCGCGTTCCTTAACTGGAAAGGAATATTAAGTTGACTTCATACATCTGACACACATAATAACCCTGAGTATTTAAGACATACCTTGCGAGTTACAAATTTTAGAAAATAAAATTTTGCTCCTACCTTTAAAATATCGATGGGATATCCGAAAACTTTACCAAGAGAGCTGCGGAACTTATATCTGTAGCTGTCGTTGCCGATACTCTGTCGTTCGGCAATGGAAAAACGGGCTATCAACTGTTGATTATAGTTCTGAATCCCTCGTCTGGCCTTTTATAAATTGGCCATGTTTCATTGATCTAGTATATCGAACAACGCCTTGGTCCATGGTATTTTTCAAAGACAATACCCTACGTGAAGGTTATAGCTGTCAAAAGTGATACGAAACACTTTTCAGGATGCTGTAAAGAGGCTGCAAAGGGGCGAGAGGCAATATGAGTATAACCAAGTGGAAATCTCACGGTTGGATGAGGTTTGAATGGATTGAAGAATTTGATATATTTCAGGGAGGAGTTCAACAAGATTTCTCTCATCCGGGAATATATTGTTCGATGTGACAAGTTAACCATATCTTTTTGACTTTCAGAAGGTTTGCTAATTCATGCTTGAAGTTATGAACTCATGTTCATCTTTACAAATTTGTTGAAACAATGTATTTAAATGTAGGTGACCTCCATTTCCTAGTATGGTTTACAGTTCATAGTTCGAACCTTGTCGGAAACAAACTTTTCCAATATTGATAACTAATATTGTTAAAGCACTAAAATTTCCCACTCATTTTCCTTCTATATCTTAATATGACATATTCATATTCTATATTGCCCATCGTTGAATAAGACTATGCCCCGTAATTCCTTCCATGCAGTTCCGTCACAAAATCTTCTCATCCACTTCATTTCAACATCGGTTTTGAATTTTTTAAACATATCTGAGTATATCTACCTTTACTGAGTACGAAGATTTGGCCGTTGTTGATTTTTTCAGTATCTGGCTTAGTCCGAATGCATCCCCTTCTTAATTATAAGTAATAAGATGAAGGATTTAATCATACATGCAAATGTACAAATACATTAGTATACCCTAATACACGTTGAAATTACCTACTTCGATGATGTAACTTCAATGTCATGTAGTAGAGTGTATTACGAATATACACTATTGAATATTTAAAATGAATAATAAAGAGAAATTGATAAATGAAATACCATTGATATACGAGGATTCAGGCCAAAGCGTTGTAAATCAGATTAAAAATTTGAGTTAAATATGGAAATGTAATATATATATATAGTGCAAAATAACAAATGCAAATGCAAATGCATTAAAAAAAAGAGGAGGGGGGGGGGCGAGTTAAATAAAAAAGGTTGAAAAGAATTAAGGTCGGAGAAAAGATTAATATAATTTACATAGTTCAAACATATATATATATACAAATATAAACATACAAATATATGTATACACACATACAAATACGACGTAATATAAGCATGTATCCCAGAACCGTCGTCAGGGGCCTTTTCCAGGACTACATGCTTGGCGCCTTTTCTGGAGGTATGTCGCAAAATACAAGTAAATCAGATAAGCCAGATGTATTTAGCGAGATACCCAAGGCCCGAAAGATACCAAGGGGCCTTGGGTATCGCTCTGAATACTACTGGCATATCTGATTTGCTTGTATTTAGCGACATATCTCCAGAAAAAAAGCCAAACATGTTGTCCTAGAAAAGGCCCCTGACGACGGTTCTGGGGCTGCATGCTTATATTACGTCGTATTTATATGTGTGTGTATATATATATTTGCATGTTTATATTTATATGTATGTATTTGTTTGAAATAGGTAAATTATATTAATCTTTTCTCCCACCTTAATTCTTTTCAACCTTTTTTATTTAACACGCCCCCCCCTCCTCTCTCTTTTTTTTAATGCATTTGCATTTGTTATTTTGCACTATAACTTATCTATTATATAGCAGCTGCTCAATGCGCCCTTTACTTAGATAATTACAAATTTATTTCTTCTTTATATTTTCCTTTAATATTCCTTTTTCCAATTCTAATTTTACTATATTTGAAACCTCTCTATTATATATATATGATTACAAATAAGTTTAATTTTTCAGAGCTCCTGTAATTCCTAATTAAACTTCCGACAGCCGCATAAATTATTTTGCATATTTGTTACATGGAAATATATTACAAACCATGTAAGAAAACTTACATGTATCAAAGTAAAACACAATACTCTCCGCTGCCTGTTATTTTTACTTTCTTTGTGATTTGATATATGATTGGAATATGCAATTTAAACCAAGTGCCTTGTTGCATTGGGGGATTGCCTTCCGTTACACTATTAATATTTGCCTTGGAAATCATCGTCTCATAAATTTTAGTGCATAATACTCACATACACATTTTTTAAATATCATGTAAAGAAACTATTTTTAATAACAATGACTTTTTGTTAATTGCTATGCAATTATAAAGATATGTATATTTGTAAATAACGTAAGAAACTTATGTATATTATAATAGGCATGTTTTTGAACAACCTCACAAAGTTATATATAATATATGGCTTGATAAGACAATAATATAGATTGAAAGAATAATAATATAAATTGGAAATATAATAACATATGTTTAAATATTTAAATAATAATTAAAAAATATTAATATAATATAGATTATATTAATATAATATATATTTGTCTATTTAGTATAAATCTATATTATATTAATATAATCTATATTATTATATTAATATAATATAGATTTATAACAAATAGATAATCTGGATTGAGTAAGGGATGTATTCATCTTGTAAAATTTAAAAATCATCGAAAATTATGGAAATTAAAATCAAGAAAGCAGCAATATTTAGAAACTAATTCCTTGACTTGGATATCTGTTAATATTTTTCGAATATCTTTATCCGAAAATTGATAAAAATGTGCTGCATTGTTGCTGTGTTTGCACAAATTTTTGGGAGGCTGGTCACAAATGGTAGCACTGCAATAATGAAAATAACTTAAATTGAAAAAATAAATATAAATTGTTCACTCATTAATGCGCATAATGAAAAGGGACAATTACCAAAAACATTTTAAAACCCCATTATTTTCATTAAGAAAAGTAGTCGCAATCATTTAATTACCTTGAAAACTATTTGTTAAATTCAGAACGAATGATCTCGCTCAAATATTTCTGAAATATTCGATTAGGAAAAGATATGGCGATGCCTTCAGGAATTTACATATTATTTCCAATTTTATCAGCTTATCGATTTTTTGGCTTGCTTGAAAATTTTAAAATCAAATTCGGATTTTATATCAACATTTAAAAGCACCAGAACCAGTTTAAAATAAATTGTATAAACTTATTTTCATTTGTAAAAAGTTTTCAGAAAACTAGCTTGTTTTGCATTAAAGGATCAAATATAATAGCAAAAGGTGAAATATAGAGTACATTTAATTATATAAATAGTTTTGTTTGCCTGATAAAGGTAGGAAATGGACTGTTTATAGAAATTCTGTTGATATTTAAACAGTATTTTTATTAAACTTATTTATAATTTCATTGCAAAGTTATATTTTAATCTAAGATTATTTATGATATTCTAATAAAACAAATTTGAAGAGCGTTGAGAAGAAATTATTTTTCGTTTATAGATTTATACCTGAAACAGCTGAACGTATTTTATCCTCACTAAATTTCTGCTACCCGTTTCTTCAATTGCTCAACCGAACTATTTTCATAACAGACTATAATAACGAATTATATTTAGTGTCAAAAATGTAATACATATTGAAATACCCACTATGATAGCTCAACCGGATTTCCAAAGATCCTCAAAGACCAAAGAAATATCTTCAGAGAAGAGATGCATAAAAAAAGGAAACCGGATGGATTAATATGAAAGCGAATTATTCAGAATAGACAAGTGTGAAGTGGTCTTTGAAGAGACTCTCATCCATCTGTGGGTGGACAATGGTTGAATTTAATATTGATGATTACCCTATAAAATAAATATTTTAGAACTTTCAATTACCTCTTTAGCCATAGCTTCCTTTAACTATTTCGTTACCTCTTATCCACCGCACGGCTTATTCACCACGTTCTATAAAATAGGGGAAGATGTAGAAGGATGCGATGATAATGATAAAATACATAAAGCTGCAGAGTGAATGCATTAAATGGAAGGTAATATAGTGAAATAGAATATAGTACAGTATAGTATAGAATAGTAGAATAGAGGATATACAGTATAGTACAGTATGGCTAATGTTCTACAGCCATCCTCTGCTGATAATACCAATACTCGGCAGAGCGCCGCTTCAAAGTATTCACCGTAGAGGTTACTCCGTACGAGTTTAACACATCGATTTCCGCCTTAGCGTAGGAATTTGGGCTGTGGTAACCGAAGTTCGGAATCTTCGTTAAACTATAGGTCCAGCTTGCCAACTCGACTGGCCAACGTAGAGAGCTCTAGGCCACTTCCTTTGTATTTCTTACACCGTACTACGTGTACGTGTGATAACAGAGAGACTTTTATCTTGCAGTGGATTGAAAATGTTTGATAATGGTGTTGATGATGAATATAGCTAACATGATGGCGATAACATATTGATGATGAGTATAGTTATCATGTTGATGATAAGTAAAGCTAATGTAGATAATAAAGCTAATATAGATAATAAAGCTAATATAGTGTAGAATGTCAAAAGAAATCTAATATAGTACTGACATACGTACGTTCTTTAAATATAATCAGAAGCGTTCTAGGAAGTTACATTCGCAAAATATGACTCGACAGGTCTCTGGAGAGTGAGAGTGTGGAAGACATTAAATTTACTATATCCATAAATAATCGTAAATAAACAACATAACAATAATTTAAATTCAAAATTTTTTTTCTGACATTTGTAC
>QLNU02014176.1:21987953-22010821 GCA_006491805.2 Dysdera silvatica | reverse complement strand
ATATTATGGCAAGAAGGTCTGCACACATAGCTGCTAATAGCATAGCTAAAAATCTAGTTATAAGAGTTTAATGCAAACCCATTTTTAATCTAATGGGCATAATTATATACTTCTAATTTAGAAATTAATTTAAATTTATGCAAATACACGTTTGTTCCAATTGTCGCATTTCAACTGCATATCATTAATATACGACATCACTTTCCATATCACTGTAAAGAAAAGTGGACGTTAATGACAAATAAGCAGATGATTAATGTAGCGTCCTTCCATTAATTGAGCCAAAGATCGATTCAACGTTCCCATTACTTTAGCTCAGTAGCAAAGAGATCAATTCATTTGGATTAAAATATGTAGATTTATGGTAATAGGCCTGAATAAGTTAGAGACTGAAGTTCTGTTATAGTTTTCGGTTGAGTTAGTTGAATACTTTCCTCTGAAATTTTATTCTTATATTGCCCTTTTGCAGATGGTATAATTCGCACGTTTATAATATTTTCTAGGAAGAAGGAGGGGCAGAAACTTATGGCGTTTTTAGATGCCTATGAGTTACGGATTTTAGAGGAAAGAAAGTGATGGAAGTAATTGTCAGTTGCAACATCTGGTCTTTATTGATCGGCTACCTGCGCAACTTAGTGGAGAGTGACTAAATTGCTGTGGGAGATTCTATTTTATAAAATGAAAATAGTTTCATCCAAACATTAGTTTTATCAGTAAAACATTTTTAAAGGTTTTTCTTTTCGTAATGTTCATTTCTGAAGATATATTTTTAATCTATATGGAGGAGGTGCAAAATTTGTATTTTTGTTCTTAGTTTGAAGGGAAAGAAATGGGGAAAAATTTCAAAGAAACACTGAATTATAAAAGATATTTCAAAAATAGAAGAAGAAAATATGGTTTTTATTGCATATTCAATGAAAAAATGCAAGTTTGCATCGAAACAGTTTTTAGCGTGACCAACATAAAGCTAATTATATAATTTTTATATCATAATATATGTAAATTTCGAATCAACCTATATAAAATTTGTATTGTACTGCACGCTATTGTATGTTTAGAATTATGGACCCGCAAAAGCAAAACGAAAATGTTTTAAGTCTTATTCGCTAAAAAAATGTAAAATGCTGTAAAATGTTTATTCGCTTAACCAGCTTTTGTAGAAATTATTAAAGAGAAATATTTAGTTAAGACTAAAAATTTTTAGTTAATGCTATGTTATCATTCTTGTCAGATATATGAGTTGTGTGTAAAAAATAATATGTATTCAAATTACTCTATATAAAAGTAATTAATATGTCTTTAGTTAGAAACTATTTCGTGTGAAAGTTATAGTGTACATAAACAGTGGAAATTTATTTCTTAATTTTATTTTAATATATTTCTTATAACATTTCATAGTAGTTAAATCAGTATTCCGTACGTGAAAAATATATATAAACTTTACATATTTTGACTTTCGCTTTTTTATACAATACATATGAAGTAAGTATTTTGTTTCAAATTGAAACGTAAACTGCAATTCAAATAACATTGTATCAACGGGTCAACAGCTAATAAACTAAATAAGCTTTAGTTCTCGCACACCAAAAAATAAGTCAAAAAACAGAAACACGAGAATCTATATTTCTGTTGACTCTTGAAAAACATTTCTTAACGTCTTATCTAATTACTTGTTTTTAGAAAGTAATTCGATAAATAAAATGCGCTGAAACAGTTTTAGACACTACGTAACAAGATAAAATATCATTTCAATTGGAGAAAAACATGACAAAAACTGCAATATCATCAGATTCTAGATATTATCACATTTTGAAAGGAAATTGAACCATCAAAAAGCCTAAAATATTTACAAAAAACGCCGATACTTTTGTTTTCCCCTTCTTGTTTCTCTTGTTACTTCTTCTTTTCATGTTTATTTAATTGGTCAAAAGCATCATCATTGCGGATTGAACTCTCGACTTTTATTCAAAAAAATGTCATACATATCAATTGTGTTCTATATATATATATATATATATATAGAGAGAGAGAGAGAGAGAGAGAGAGAGAGAATTTTTTTTCGATACGTAGAATTGTTTTGATATATGGACATTTTCGATTTTCTTATGTAATGACCACGGCAATTTACCGAAGATTCGGTATATAGGAGATTTCGATATAGGAAAATTCTATATTTAGAGAACAGATTGCAGTTATTTAGTAGGTTATCTGGGAGCTTTTGAAATCAAAAGGTTGAATCTCAATCCTTCCTTTAAATATTTAATAGAATTTAACTATCAAAGGAGACAATGAAGTAAAAAATTCAGGAATAAATCTTGACTTCCAACTAACCCGGATTCCACACATCAAACGAACTCTGCAAAACGCTACTGCAACTACAAAACTCACCATCCTTGATGCTAACAACAATAGCAAATTTAGTATTAGAATAAGTCATTCTCTTCATTTAATTATATTAAAAAAATATGGGGGGTGGTTTCCATTAGCTGTCAAAAAAATGATTCCATTCGGCGTTGAAGCACCTTGATTGAAATTGTTTGCCACTGCTCAAAGAAGTGAAAAATGGATGGATAGATATTACGTAAGACATTTTTAATTAAAAGAACACGTTACGTAGTGGTGGAAAAAATATATAAAAAGCACGTATGAAAAAAAAGCAAACATGTATTTGAAATTTAATTCACCAAAGAAATTTTTTGAAAAAAAAACAACTAAAGAAAAAATATGTTCACCAAAGAGCAGGATCAATAAAATAGCAATTTAGTGAAGCTTTATAAAAATGAAGTGTCGTCAAATAAATACATGGAACAGAAACAGTAAACAAGTTTTGAAAAAATAAAATTGAAGTTCTTCAACATCAGTAAACGAAAAAAAAGTAACGTTGTTGCGACATAACATGCGTTGAATAAATGTGTATGTTATATGATTTCATATTACCAAGCTTTGGAAAAATAGTTTTTCCGACATAAAAGGGCACTTATTCAGAGCTTCATAACGCAATTGACACAAATATTTCAAAATAAGTATCATACTCGTACTTAATATTCTGAAATATGTATAAGTATATATTTCGAAATATATCCTGTTTTGTTTGTACTTAGCCCACACAAAGTCTTGAAAATAATATAAAAAGTACAATTATCTCCTTCTCTCTCTCTCTCTCTCTCTCTCTCTGTCATATACAGAGTGTTGAAGAAACACCGCCCTAACTGTTTACTTTCGTAATCCTTATGCCTTACCGAGTAAATTTGCAAAAGCTTGCAATGGTCGGAAATCAACATTTAATAAGATATTTCAGATAATATGTTGACCAATCGTCGTACACGAGCTGCTCTAGAAAATCAATTGAAGCGTTAAGGTGGAGTTACTCGAAAGAAGATAGCTAAAGCTTGTTGGAAGCTTTGCGGGAATTCCTACTTGGCGCTTTTGCAAAAACGAAAAGGCTATGTTCGCACATTTTCGTAACCGAAACAGTAAAATATGAAATAAAATATTAAAAACAATTTAGAAGTTTTACTAAATATTTTTCTCTCCTTGCGGAAGTTTGTGTAATTTATTAGTTCCAGATTCAGTGGGCTATGACCTACTCATTTTACCTACTGGACGGATGGTTGTGTTAAAACCTTTCGTGCATAATTATTTATTGATAGATAAACAAAAATATCTGAAAAATATATTTATGTTGTTCAATGCAGTTTATTTTACCCTCCTGAATAACAGTAAGTTTAAGTTAAGCTTAGCTTTATCTTGTTGAAGTTTTAACTATGTGTACAATATACATAGTATATTCTATTTATTTCTTGTTTACTTTAAATTGTCTTATAAATTCCAGTAGCAGCATTTATAAATGAACCATTCGGAACTGCCCAGTTATTTTTTCTCCTTTACTCCTTTTAAGTGTGAGAATAAATTTAGAATTGATTATTACATTCAACAGTGAAAAAATTTATATTTGTAGGCTGGAAATGAGATGCTCAAACATTTGTAGATTTCATAAATGGAATTTTTTTAAATACTACCCTATGCTCAATGCAAAATACAGGTCTGATTGGCAACGGTTTTGAAGTAGCATTGAGTCTTCACCGTGCAGGGCTCCCTCAAAAAAAGAGAGCGCTACACATCTGCCTTGTTTGTCTATGCGTAAATCTGGCCCTGGGTCTACCCATCGTTCCTATGATGAGTAGTTAGGCTACTTGCAATAGTAGTTCATACATTATGCGCAAACATTATTCCCATGTAATAAATTTGCATTTTACGCATATGGTTTACAAACTTTCATGCAGTTTGTATAATACTACTCTAGCGTAATAAATTGACATAACACTACTCTAGCGTAATAAATTGACATAACACTACTCTAGTGTAATAAATTGAAATATCCCAGCAGTGCAAAAAGAACGCTTACTCAGAGATCTCATAAAGATCGCACTGCTCACTGTAGTCCGGGGTTTGGTTCCCTAGGCCTTAAGAGGTTCGGATTCCTCGGAAAACAGTAGGTCCCGGCGCAGCATGACCACTGTAGTCTTTGAGCCGTAAAACCAAAAAGCAAAACAAAACAAAACAAAATAAATTGAAATAATAATATTCTAGTGTGATAAATTGACTTAATGCTACTCTAATGTAATGAATTGACATAATGCTATTCTAATATAATAAATTGATATAATACTACTCTAATGTAATAAACTGGCATAACGCTACTCTAATGTAATAAATTGATGTAATGCTATTCTAATGTAATAAACTGACATAATACTATGCCGATTCATTATATTTGGAAAGGAACGAGAGAGTAGATTTTAAAAGTGGGTTACGTTAATTTTCCTTTCCATGGAAAAGTTTACCAATCCTCAATATTTATTTGTTGTTTTATAAATAATTGAACTTTTATTTTTCCTGAAAATAAATATTTCAAAGAACAGAGTAGGATTTTTTTTTCTTATGCATTTCATTCAATTTTCACCTCAAGCCTAAAATGAATGGTCTTTGGATTTCATTTTCAGCTGCTTATTGTTATAGAAAAAATATTTCAATAAAAATTTACCGTCATGCATTCTGTCATTTCTTCGGATGTCACTGTAATCTGCTGCACAGGAAATTACGGCCATAAGAGCTGCTCTAAAATTATACATACATACATTTAATATAATATTAGTAGTTTAGAATAACAGCTGTTGAAAATTTTTAAAAAATTATAGGAATTATTGTTATAAAGTATCAGGCCATTATAATAATGATGAAAGTGTCACGGGTTCATTAAACCAAAAAATATTGACAACATGTCTTAACATAACCCTAATGATATCTAAATAAATCCTTGTTAATTTTTGTAACATAAAATACTTGTAGTTGATACTAAAATTTAAAGGTAGTAATTTCTGACATCCATGCTTGGACTCAAAATGTATTGGAGAAAAAAAGACGCTGCCTTGGCAAAGAGTCGAACCAGGGCCCCTCCATTATATTCGGATTGCTCTAACTGCTAGGCAACCAAAGCACCGAAAGGGCCCTGCATTTCTCCGTACCTGACGTTTGCGTAATGTATTCTTATTACTCTTTTCAGATTTAACACATTGCCATATGGTCAAAACATAAAGCCCCGCGGAATGTATTTTGTAATTTTCGTGGAGAATTTTTATAGGTAGTAATTTTTCGATACTAGAGCTTTTAATATATAGGAGAAAACAGACATCACTCTTGCCTAGAATCGAACCCCTCTCAGGGCAGGGACGTGCCAATGTTTTGGAGAATGGAGTGGGGTGAGAGATCTGTTACGGCCACAAACTCGTAGCGCCATCTATTGCTACAATTTCCTAATAGTTATTATAAAATACTAATTAGATAAATTAATTGTTAATCGTATATTAATTGGTTAATTAAAACCCCTGTTGGCACGTGCCTGCGTCCGGGTTAATTCACAAAAAGTCCGGTGGCTTTGTGTGTTGACCACTAGGCAATTATGTTAACCTTGAGAAGGCTAATGATATATTTCAAAGGTCATATATACGGATAAAGGGAGTATGGTTCCTGTATTTTAGTGGTCTAGCGGCTAAGGAACACCCATCAAACGGAAGAACCCTAGTTCGAGTCTAGGCGATGGCTTTTTTTCTCCTATATATTGGAAGCTTAATTTAAGGTCCACGCAGGTGTAACAATTTACTATCTATAAAAATTCCCCACGAAAATTTACAAAACACATGCCCAGTTGACTTTATGTATTGAACAATTAGCAATTGTGTTAGCCCTCAGAAGGGTAACAACATCTTACAAAAACTAAAAATTATATACATGATTGGTTTATATTTTATAAGTGTTAGATTATTGATAACTCAGTAAAAGCAACGCTTAAAACAGCTACACTTTTCACGCTATAACCATTAAGAATTGTTAATATCGGTATTTGGTGCGAAATTTCGTGTGAAGTGACGTTTGTACGCACATATTATATCCTCTTATTTTAATATATTCTATATTTGAAATAAAATAATGCAACAAGCAATCAAACTTTTCAATAATACAAAATATCGCTGAACTAGGAAAAATATATAATGAAACAATAAAAAATTATATATAAGCCAAATTTAATGAGAAGTAGCCCGTAAGATTTTCTAAATTTTTGATGTAATACCTGAATCTCTGGTAACTTCATAATACATTTTAGATTTTTTATTTATCACAGGAGACATGATGTTATAATTAAAACAAGATTACGTCATTTCAATTAGACTTAGGAGTGGAGCTGGAACTTGGACGCAAATTCAAGGTTTTGCTCTAATTATGCTTAACTGAGTTTGACTACATATATATTTATGAAATTACTGTAATCACGTCACTTAATTCTTTTGGGCAAGGAAAGTTTTATAAACATACCTATTTAATTCAAACAACAATGTCAATCAATCAACGTTTATTGGAGTAGCGATGCCAAGGCCTATGGTATGGCATGATTAGATGTTGAAACATTAGAAAGAAAATAAATATTTCTGCCTTCGGTGGGACCGAAATAAATATAAATAAATACATGTTTAATTAATTGTGAAACTGAAATATTATTATGAAATTAATTAATATTATTGTAAACCTGAAATTTAAGATATAATTTTAAAATATCTTTAACTTAGCGAACTGTAAAAATTTTGTTATAAATCAAAAATATTTTTACAGACAGCATTATAAATATCTGCTAAAAACATGTGTAAGTAACATAAGTAATATGCAATGCTGATTTTATTTTAATATTATAACCAGTTTTTGTGAAAATTTTAAGATGTTATAACCGGGCAAAATAACGGTGTTATGGGTTTCACAAGAATGACTTCAGAACTGTGACTTCATAATCGCGTTACTGGTATAATTTAAGTTATTATAATTCGGATCAGCTGTATTTAGATCAAATTTGACTTTTAAACAAATTAAAATTATTGAAATTTGTATTATTATTATTATTATTTCATATTTCAATTTTAAAAATATAGGATTATTTTTAAATGGCTGTAGCTCATAAAGAAATATGGAGGAAAGTTTATATATAGAAAACTGAAGCACACGTATCATTCTGGAGTATGAAGAAAAGTCAAAATTAGAAGAATTTCTCGGCATCAGAAAATCCTAAATATGAATATGCAATTTCAGGTTTTAAATAAACATCAAGTAAACAATTACTAAAATTACATCTATATTTTGTGTAACACAAACAAACAATTCTTTTAGCTTTTCATTTCTGTGGCAGGTTCTTGGAAAGTAATCCACATTTTTACAATTTTTTATCTAATTATGACATTTTAAGAGCTCCGTAATTGTAATTTACAATACTTAGGGCGTCTATGGAAAAATTATATTCCTTGGAAACAAGCAATATGAAGATATGTTACTAAAGAAACTCAGATAATTAGCTAAAGAGAAGATTATCTAAGGAAAGATTAATTAAAGAAAGGGTTTGAAAGATCTAACATAAATCACTGAACATTTTCTTCCAAAAAAGTATTACGGAATTGCTTTTAAAAGATGTCAAAAATTAATTAAACCCGTAAAGCAAATTAATAAACGTAATGGGAGCATAGCAATATTCTAATCTAAATTACACCATTTGCAATTAAAAAGATTGGTTTGTTTGTTTGTTTGGCTTTTTTATGGCGCAAGAGCATCTGGGCTATACTGCGCCAAGCAATTAAAAAGAACTCACCGAAAAAAGAAAAAGGCAGGGTTGCAAAGAATACATGAAGGTATTTAGAATAATGGAAAAGTTAACAAAAAATTATATGAGAGAAATTAATTGAAAAAGGTACTGAAACACAGGATGATACCCTATGCAGGAAGTGCCATTATCACGTAATTAAAATATAGTAAGAAAAAAAGGGACAATGCGTGCGATTGGCTTTAAATTATACATTTATGATAGATTTAAAAAAGGAATAGAAGATAGAAAGTTGTGTGGAGTACAATATTATTTAAAAAACGCCAATAATTTTACTGTTTAAATCTAATGATGACGTGGTGTTCCTATAATGCTGCGAGTAGCACTATTATTTTTAAGTAATCCTTTAGAGTAGATAGACATTAGCATGTAAATACTTATAGACATGAGTAAAATATTTTACAGCAACTAAAGTCACATGTGTTAGTTTTACAATAAATGAAAATAATTTCAGAAGAATAACACGTTAGAAGTTTTAGATCCGTGTATTGATGTGCTGAACTTGAATTTATGATATGGAATAATGAGTTAAATGTGCCTAATTGGTAGAGATACATTAGAAGAAAAGTCATTTGCTGATGGAGATAATATAATATTTATTAAAAGATTATATTTTATTACCTTTCGTTGAACTGAGGCATATGGACTCTAGCGACAACAGCAATCCAATAAACAACAGGCATTCAGCAGAAATAAAATAAGGTTAGTATAGATCAATCATAAGATTTTAAAAACTAAATTTGTGATTGGGGAAAAAAAGAGTTGAATGTGAATTTAATAAAGTGAGAGAAGTCTAAAATATATTGATGCCTTAAAAAGTCAATAATATTTGAGCAGCTAATTATTTAAAACTGTATAAATGTATCATCTAATCAAAGATCTATTTCCATAGAAGATAGATGAATAAGCATATCAATAACAGGGAGAATATATCAAGATAGATGAGCAAATTCCGAAAGTTTGCATTTAATACTGGATCAAGAGCAAATATTCAATTAAAATAATGTTCCTATAGATTTTAGATGGATAAGCATAAGTAAAAGAGGAAATAGATTAACATAGATGACAAAGTATAGAAGATTTTCATCTTGTCGGTACTGAATCGAAAGTAAATATTTAATTAAAATAATATTCCCATAGATGATAGATGAATAAACATAAGTAACAGAGGAAATAGATTAATATAGAGGACAAAATATCGAAGATTTTCGTCAGCTGGTAAATCAAAAAGAAGTAAACACAGTATAGTATAAATTAAATAATGTATTAATTTGATATTTCTGAAAATTTCTGTGGAAAACGATTAATCCCTTTGAAGTAAAATCATAGAAACCCAAGTTTTAATTAAAAGCGAACAAATCGATGGTTTTTCGATAAATGTATCGCGAAGCCATAATTCAGGCTTAATTAAAAATATTTTCAAATGAGTTTGAAATATTCAAAAATTCTGGCAGCATATTAAAAACATCACAATGGTTAAAGCTTATGTGGATCTTCATTTTTGATTTGACTGTAGTACTTTTGCTCAATTAGTACGTTGTTTTTAACACAGTTAATTATTATATTCCTGATAATTTATAAAACAACACATAAATTTTAAAATTTCACTTACATAACAATATATTCCGTAATTTTGACCATAATCGTATCCCATTCGCAAGGTCTTTCAAATGAATAGAAAATAGAATGAAGCAACAATGCCTAATATGACGATTTATATATACTTTGACGCAGTGTGTACTTAAACAATTACTCTCAATACCTTATCGTGTATTTTACAACCACCTACATTGAGAACATACCTTGTTGGAAATTGTCACGGATGTCTCACATTTTTGTCGAATTCGTTTAATAGCTCTTTTAACTCAACCCACATTTTGACATCACATATCTGCGCTCGCCTTGAGTAAACATCCCTTGGCCAGGAAATATCAGAAACGCGGCATGTATTTCCTTACTTTAAATATAAAGATACTTTGGCTTATTTGTAATGGAATTCTTTATTTGCACATAGAAAGGTATACATATACAAACACGTTTCACGAAACAAGTGTTATAACTTATATGACGTAGAGAGTAAGTAAATTAGTTATCCATTAGTTTAGTTAGCTAATCTTTCTTTCTTAGTTAAAAAATAGTAATATTAGGTAATATAATTAAAAGCATGTCAACGCTCTTGATTATTCAGAGTTACATCTATTTTTTACAATCAGTAGATTTTTGAGTTAACTAAAAGGCTTAAAAATTCTAT
This sequence comes from Dysdera silvatica, assembly GCA_006491805.2. Classification (NCBI taxonomy): domain Eukaryota; kingdom Metazoa; phylum Arthropoda; class Arachnida; order Araneae; family Dysderidae; genus Dysdera; species Dysdera silvatica. Next base: position 22,000,376 of record QLNU02014176.1, on the reverse strand, counting down.
GTCATTGCAAAAATTAATATAAAGATAAAACAAATCTTAGCAGCCACCAAGCTTTTTTATTTATTAATTTTTTTAATTCAGGAGTTTTACGTTTATTATATGCTCGAACAAAAATCTATCTTAAATTATCTATCATAATTTTTTCCAATGTAGTCCTTTCTGTCATAGTATATCTTAGTATAGCCCAATCTTTTGTAATATATCTTAATATAGCCCAATCTATTGTAGTATATCTTAATATAGTCCAATCAATTATAATTTATCTCACTGTAAACCAATCTATGATAAAATATTTTCTCTATAACTTAAATCTTTCTACCTTCATCATTGAAATTTATAAATATGCAGTAAAAATATCAGAGCATCAAGTCAATACAAAACGATTTATGTAATAAGTTACCCATATGGATGTGCGCCATGTAACAAGATACGGCATTCTGCTCTCCTCCATCTCTATGCTAATCACCAGTTAACGTCTTTAACTTCAAATACAAAACAAGAATATCATAGGGCAGAATGTATCACCAAAATTGCAATTCGGATGAACAAAATTTAATCTTATTATTAAAATTTAATTTAAAAGATTAAATTTTAATTTAAAATTAATAAGATAGAAGATAAGAATAATATAAGATTAAATTTTAATTTAAAATTAAAATTTAATCTTATAAAATTTATTCTTATCTGGATCAAGATGATGAATATTAAGTATTTGTTTACAAATGGCGAAATGGAACTTATTGATTAATCCTTTAGCTCCTTATTGGCAAATTCTATCATCTTGTACGTTAGTTGCAAGCAGTGTTAATTCTGTAAACATTGCGAGATGACAAATATTTTATACACGCTATAAGACCATAAATATGTCGCCATTATTACGATTTCTGTCTCAGTAATTAATATTTTAATTTTTCGAATACGTGATTAAAGGGCAGAGTGAATTTTTCTTAATAATTTAGCATCTAAGTGAAGAAATATTTCAGACGGACTAAAATTAAATTTTAATATACTAAACAATCAGAACATTTATCTAATTTATATATTTGCATTTATTTTATCCTATTTGCACAACAAAGTTTGTGCTTCATCAACCGGAAGAGAAAAAAAGAGGTAAATATTAATTCAAAATATGTATTTTATTAAATTTTTAAGGTAATCGTATCGTTCTTTAATACGTTATTTCGCATAAAACTTAGATTTTTGAAACGATCTCATTTATTGATTAGAAGCAATTCCTTCTTGATAGATTTATAACCGTTTAACGTTTCACAGTTGATCTTTGTTAGCGTGAATTACTTTTAACACGAACAGTTTCAGAAATTCCTATCACCAATATAATATTATATATTATATTATTATACAATATATTATATTATCATCAATGATAATGATCTTAATAATTCAGGACCCTAATAATTTGAAATCATCAATAATTATTCTTATTCTTTTTTGACACCCACATATAAAAGACCAGAGCTTTAAAAATATAAGAAAACTCTCGTCTGGCTTATATAATGTGTGTCAAGAAATTATTATTATTATTATTATCTCAAATCCCCATGAAAAATTATAAAAACATGCACCGATATAGCTTCATGTGTTAACCCCGAGAAGGGCTATATATTATATATATATATATATCATCATCATCATATTCAACCATTATCTATCCACTGCTGGATGAAGGTCTCTCCAAATGCTTTCCACACAAGTCTATCCTGAGCAATTCGCTTCCACGTCACCCCAACCTGTTTTCTTATTTCATCCACCCATCTAGTTTGAGGACGTTTTCTAGGTCTTCGGTGGTCTCTTGGAATCCAGTTCAGAATTTCTGTTGTCCATCGTTGATCAGTTCTTCTTGCGATATGCCCAGCCCATCGCCATTTCAGCCCTTTTACTTTAACAATGATGTCCTCTACTCTAGTTTGCTCTCTCACCCAAGTGTTTCTTTTTCGATCTCTCCTAGTTATTCCAAGCATGCACCTCTCCATGCTCCTTTGTGTTGTCTGTAACTTTCGTATTGCTCCAACAGTTAGACTCCATGTCTCTGATCCATAAGAGAGGACTGGCAATACACACTGGTTGAAGACCTTTCTTTTTAGACACAAAGGCAATTTCCCCTTCAGGATAAAACTGTTTCTTCCAAATGCACTCCAGCCAAGTTTAATATGTCTGTTGAGTTCTTTCATAATGTTGCCATCCATTGCAATAATTTTGCCAAGGTATATATATGAATCAGCAATTTCTAGCTCAATGTTGTCAACCTGTATTTTTGTTTTCTCTATGAAATAATTGAACATGATGTTAGTTTTTTGTAGGTTTATCTTGAGTCCAATTTCTCTATTTCTAGTTGAGAGCTCTTATACCATGTCTTGGAGTTCTGATAGGTTTGTTGAAATTAGCCATCATTTCACCACGCTGGCTAGACGGGTTGGTGAATTAGCCCTCCCCTTCCGCCTTTCCATCCGTGCAGCAAATATTAATTTGCCTCTTGGATAGAAAGCCCAGCCTGCACCACTTGAAGGCGGGGTAGGACACTAGGTTACTGGCCCGGCCGGTTCCACACATCGTCACATACGTTCAGCGTGTGGGTCTCCTTCCAGTTAGATACCAGCAACCCTTTTGCTTTTATATATATATATATACTATAATATCTTATACATTTTAAATACGAAGGAAAAGAGCACCGTTCTGTGTCTTTGTGGTCTAGCAGGTTATGGCATTGATGTTGTTGGGTTTTATGATGTATTTATTCACTATGTACTTTTTACCTACATGGTGTAATGAATTGGACTTGGGCGCGAAGCATGAGCGCAGCGCCTTGTGACATGCGACTAGAAAACCTGCTCTCCGGTGTCGCACCTTACTTGCAAAACGTCGGGCGGTGATGGATCTCCTGCTCTCCCGTGCTGTACGTACATATGGAATGTGGACGACCTAGCTCGCGGAGCTAATGCTGTATCACGATCTCGCTATCTTAATAAATCGTTATGTTTCTCGCCCTCTATATCCCGGGACTTCTGCTTAACCCAATAGGTTATGGGACTAACCGCCCTTCCACTGTCCGGAATGAGGACTGAAAGATTATAAATTACCGAATATTCTTTTCTGGGAAATTAAACGCAAGGGGATAGAAAATAGTGTCCCATAGAATGGTGCGAATCGAAAGATTGGACAAGGAGAACTACCAAACTTGTCGCATCCAAATGAAAGCAATTCTCGTAAAGAATGATTTGGGCGATTATATTGAAAATGGATCGAAACCCGAACCCGTGGATGGAGATGAAAATTCGATTGAAAATCAATGTAAGTGGAAAAGGATCGACGAAACAGCGAAGGCGGAGATTGTATTCGGAGTTAAAGCAAGTCAAGAATTGTACAATGTCGTACGATATTGAAGGAATTAGAAGAGACATATCAGTCCAAAGGACCAGCTCGAAAAGCCACGCTGTTGAAGGCGCTGATACACCACAAGATGGCGGAAGCACCTAATGACGATATACGTGACCATGTGCGAGAATTCTTCGATATTGTGGACAAGCTGTCTGACATGGACATCCAAATAGACGAAGACCTACTGGCTGTGATGCTTCTATACAGCCTTTCAGCGAGGTTTGAGAACTTTAGGTGTGCGATAGAATAGCGAGATGTGCTTCCTACGCCGGACGCACTCAAAATCAAGATCATCGAAGAGAATGACGCAAGACGCCATGACAGCGAATATGCGTCGGGTGTTTTTGCCGCTAGCCATTTTCGACAAAAGAAAGCGTGGAATAAATCTATGAAGTTCCAGAAAAAGAAAAACGAATACCCGAGAGACAACGGTGATAATTCAAGGATTAAATGTTACTAGTGCCAATTGATGGGATACAAATCCTTTCAGTGTGACAATCGACGAAAAAACAATGGGAACAGTAAAAAAAGACAGAATTGGACTACTAAAGAGTGAAACAATGAACGAAGATAACGTGCTTTTCACGAACCACCCGGATATTCGAAACCTATGGTGCCTGGATAGCGGATGCACGAGGCATCTTTTCAATAACGACTCATATTTTGATGCGCTACAAGAAACCGATATCGCAACAGTGAACCTAGCTAACTATGGAACGATCGAAGTCAAGGGATCCGGAAAAGCAATTATGAAGGCCGAAGTAAATCGAAAAATTCAAGATGTGGATATACATGACGACTCGTACCGGCATTACGAACGAATTTACTTTAGGTGGTAAAGATGAGTGATCGAGAATTCAGAGTCACGTTCGAGCATGACAAGGCAACGATAAAGGACCGGAAGGCCGGCTTAGAACTGATAGCGGATAGGAGAGACAATTTTACTACTTGCGCAGTGAAAATACTAGTGTAAAGAATGAGGCTCGAAATGCGAGCGAATCCATGGATTGTTCAAGTAAGGTGGCCAACTTGAAAAGTGGCATTTTAGGATGGGTCATCTAAATATAAAGGGCCTCTTAGAATCGTCGGGGAAGGCAAACGTTAGGGGTATAAAAATTGATAAATCATTAACGGATTTCAATTGTGAAGTGTGCGCGAGAAATATAGTAACGCGCGCCCCATTTCCGAAAGGATCGGAAAGAGCTACAAAAATGTTAGGTATTGGTCATACTGACCTCTGTGAACCTACGAGAGTGCCATCGATTGGTAATTCATTATACTTTATTATCTTCATTGACGATTATTCTAGGTATTGTGTTGTAAAATTCCTAAGTCATAAAAACGGGGCTTTGACTGCGTTCAAAGGAACTAAGGCCCTGTGGGAAAATCAAAAGGGTTCTAAAATTAAGGCACTCATGAGCGATAATGGTGGGAAGTTCCAGAATAGAGAGTTTGATGAGTTCCTAATGATGAGTGGAATTGAAAGGAGGGTAACAGCCTCCTACTGTCCTGAACAATGCGGGGTGGCTGAACGCGAAAATAGAACATTAGGCGAGATGGCGCGGTATATGTTAAGCCAATCAGGCGTACAGCTAAACTTGTAGACGGAGGCTGTAAACACAGCTAATTATATAAGAAACAGATGTCCCTCTAAAGCCATAGATGGAAAAGCGGCTTATGAATTATGGTACAAAATGATATCAAACGTGTCTTATTTCAAAACGTTTGGATATATAACTTATTGTCTAAATAATCGACCAAAGCACAAGTTTCCGGCGAGAGCAGATAAAGGAATTTTTGTAGGGTACTCCGAAACGAGTCAAGCTTTTAGAATTTATTTTCCGGAAAAGCGTATTTTTTCTATTTCTAGGAGCGTAAAGTTCTTTGAGGGTGACGTATTGCAATCGAATGCGGAAGTTGAGTTATCGTTAGAAAGTGAACCAATTCAGAGAGCATTAGCTTCGGATGCCTTTGCGGTCTCGGCCCTGGAGATATCCATTCAGATTGCGCTGAAAGGCCCCGAGTCTTCAGAGTGGTATACGGCGCTAGTCAGAGAAGTGAATAGTGTTTTAAACAATGACACCTCGTATTAGTTGATCGCCCTTTTTCTTAAAAGTGCATAGGGTTGCGATTCATATTGACAAACAAGTTTTATCCGGACAAATCTCTCTGCAAACGTAAGGCGAGATTCGTCGCAAAGGGTTTTAAACAAAAACCGGGTATTGATTTTAGTAAAACTTTGTCCCAGTAGCACGACAGGGATCTATTTGACTAATGGGGGCCTTGCGGTTAGGCTTGGAATTAAAATCCACCAGTTCGAAATAATGACGGCGTATTTGAATGGAAATCTCGAAGAGGAGATATTCATGGAATGTCCAGAATACTTTGAAGAAGTCCTCATTAAAATAACAATGAGTAGCAAACCTGATAGCGATACTCACAAAAAGGCGTTAAAAATTTTAAAGTCTCTAAATAAAGGTAAAATATTACTATTGAAAATATCGCTATATGGCCTCAAACAGGCTGGACGTTGTTGGAATAAGAGATTAAATGATATCATAGAGGCATTTGGGGCGATACGAACCCATGCTTACCCATACATGTATTATGTCAGAGAGGAAGGGCAACTAACTGCCATACTGGCATATGTTGATGACATATTATTTATGTCACAAAATCCCCACGAATTAAGGAAATTTGAAAGTCACCTCAGAGAGAAACTGGAGGTAAAGTATAGTGGCATAGGAATATATTGTTTAAGAATAAATTTTCGCCAAGAAAAGGGTGTGATATCCATGAGCCAACAAAGTTACGTAAGAGAGTTACTGAAACGTTTTAACATGTTGGAAGCTAAACCTGATGCCGGCCTAATGGATGTGAGAGTTAGATTGAGAAGGGCGGAGAAATGTGAGGAAGGGGCGTTTCCGCATCAAGAGCTAGTTGGAGGGTTAATGTATTTGGCGACTTCCACTAGACCCGATGTCGCCAATGCTGTTAGTTAATTGAGCCAGTATTTTAATTGTTTTGACAACTCGCATTGGATAGCTGCGAAACATGTGTTGAGATATCTGAAGAAAACCATTAACTTTGGGCTAGTTTTTAGGTACACCGACGCACTATTATTTGGATTTACCGATTCCGACTGGGGAAATTGCATCGATGATTGAAAATCGTATACAGTAAACAGGGTATTGTTACATACTAAGCGGAAGTTCCAAGCTGGAACAGCCACAAACAGTGCTCTGTGGCACTCCTATCTACTGAGGCGGAGTACATGGCATTATCCGATGGTACAAAAGAGGCCATTTACCTTTCCGGACTAATTAATGAGTTATGTAATAGCCATTTGAAAAATATAAATGTGTTTGTTGATAATATTAGAGCTATCATAAAAGGACAAAACATGTTGATGTTTGGCACCATTTTGTGAGAGAAATTTTAATTAACGGTGAAATCGTGCTTAACTATGTACCCACTGGGAGAATGTCTTAACCAAGGTATTGTCTTCTTCCAAACATAATAATTGTTTAAAGGCAATTGGTGTCGATGATACTGATTTGTATTTTGGGTAACTACGTATACAGTGTGTGGTTGGGGGTGGTGGTTGGGATTTGTGATGTATTTATTCATACATATTTCTTACCTACACAGTGTAATGAACTTGACCTGAGCGCGGCCCATGCGCTCAGCGCCTTGTGACATGCGACTAGAAAACCTGTTCTGCGGTGTCGCACCTTGCTTGCAGAACGCCGGGCGGTGATGACTCTCCGGCTCTCCCGTGCTGTACTTACGTATGGAATGTGGATGATCTAGCTCGTGGAGCTAATGCTGCATCACGATCACGCTATATTAATAAATCGTTATATTTCTCGCCCTCCATCTCCCCGGACTTCTGCTTAACCTAATAGATGTTTATACGGGGGGGTCATATGTTCGACTCCGACTCAGGACGGTATCCCTGTTTTTTCTTTACGAAAAAGTTCTTGTCTTTTGCGTATACGAGTCTTTAGCTTATACGTGTATGTCATAAAGTTATTAGTCATCTCAATTCTCTATGAAAATTCCCAAAACACATACCCCGGTTGCTTTCGGGGTGGAAAAGCTTGGAAATTGTGTTAAACCTGAGAAGGAAAACAATACCTCATAAATCAGCAACAAGGTAATACGATCTCATAGTTTCCGGATGCGTGGCGCACCCAGGATATTCCCAAGTAGGGGAGGGCCCAGTGATGTAAGAAATTTGTGGTGGAAATAAAGGGCCAGACGCCATATCAATTACAATTGTGTTTTTGTGTACATTTATCATTATTAAATTACTAATAATTCTATAATGCAAGATACTTAAATAATTAGAAGTCTGTTATGTTTGTGCAATTTTTTACAAACTCTAATCTATTCTCCATCAGTGAGGTTAGATTTCTTGACATAATTAGAAATATCTGCAGTCAGAATTTCTATTTCAACCGTGTTTGATATTGTGTTTTGGGCTACCTTTACTTTCCTGGAAAGCGTTTGAAGATAGTTTCGGGCCACTGCTACTGTTGCTTGCCTTAACAGCAGTATCACCAATATCATTAGAATTCATGAAAATGTTAGAAACATCACTGCTTTCATCCTACATTTTTTAATAAAATAATTTACCAGTGTCTGTTGGCGTAATAATTTTTCATTTTGAAAGCCCAAGGGAGAGTCCAGGGCCTTCTCAGCTCCTTTCATGGGTGCGCCACTGTTCTGGATAACGCGGCGAATAAATTTTCTGCCACCTTGAGTTTTCGAGTTAAGAAGGATCGACTGTTATCCATGCAATACCGTCAAACTTCGTATCCTATAGAAATATTTTCTTTGTTATAAAAAAGGAAGAATTGTACAGATTCTTCTATAATTTTTAATATATTCTTCACATATTCCATGGTTTGTTCACATACTTTGCATTGGCAGTTTACGCGAAGGTTAAAAATAGAACATAACTTTCGCCCCAATTATAAAATGGAATATTTTTAAAGGTCAATTAATACGAACATAAATAAAAAATTACCCACATGTTTCAACTAATCACTACTTTATAGTTTCAAGTTTATTATGTTCTTATCCTCTAAAAGTAACAGCTAGAATTGTAACAGCAATCACTTTCTTTGAATCACAAGACGAATGTCAGACTCCCTTTGCTTAACCATTTGAGATTCGTTCAGTGTATTGGCGTCACGAGCTGCAAAAGACTACTTGCACACACTAAGCACTTAGCATAATCGATATTGATGTCAAGGAGAAGGATGATTTATCTTACTGTGCGGTGGTGCTTATTTCAATTGTCTTTTCTAAGCATGCCACGCACGTTCCCAGACATTCCTTCCATTTCTTACTCTTTGTTGTCAAAGAAAGCCTCTTTTCCTTCACAGCCATTTTCATGTCTATCGATCGACGAGGAAATCCTGTGTTCCTTTTATCTATTAAGGGCTTTTTGATGTCCTTGTAGAAGTCGTGTTAGATGTGAAAACCATTAAAACGCAATCACATACTATACTGTCAGAAAGTATTTGGAATTACTTACTAAATAGAGTATAGGAGCGGACGAATACAGTTTAACGGAATTGTATTATCCTGTAAACATTAATTTCTTAAGCCACGCTTATACATGGAAACTTTGGCGATTAAAGACTGTCCTAATAATTCCAATAGAGAAGACTCTGTTAATGTTCCATCAATTTGGAATTCCTGCCTAAAAATCACAAAAAATTCGGGCCTTTTTCAACTAATCTAAACTCGACACATACACTGGGCCAATGAGAGATGACCTTCATCCAACAACCAATGAGAGCGCATAGTCCGGAAATCACCCAATCAGGGAGTAGCCAATGAAATAGTACTACAAATACGTCTCATATTTTTTACTCACTCATTTTCTGCCGAGCAACCAAGCGAAAGTCTTGCATTTTGCAGAGGGAAACTTGGTCGGCAATTACTTCTGAGGATGCACGGAATTAAACGTTAAGTGAGTTTAATTAACTGATGCAGTGGAATATCCCACAAAGATTTATGACGTATATTAATTTCTTGAGTATGAAGATTACTATTATTAACCTTATCACCATATTAGGTAATTATCTGTCCAATAATGGTGAAGGCTGCTACAAATTTCTTCCGCATGTGTCTACCACGTTAAGAGCTGTGGCATGAACATTAGTATATTAATGTAAATGGCATAAATTATATCTTTGTATAACAAAATAAAAAAGAAACGAAATTGTATAAGACGTTGGTGTATTTTTGTTACATGAAAGGTTGTAATACAATTAACCAGGGCTGTCCTGAAGAAAATTATTGAGAGTATGCGGTGCTGTCTTAATTAAAGAGTATTGAAATTGCGGGGTTACTGGACTTGGTGACGTCATCGCGCCGCGCTGACTGGCAGTTTTCACTTTCATTAGTTTTTCATTCCTCTCCTGGTCGTATGCAGCATATTATTTTGAGGCTTGGGGGTTTTCCCTATTTCTTTATTTGTTCCTATTCAAGCTCGTTTTGTAAATGACTAGAAAAAAAAAAGGCTGAACTTTGTTGAAAGTTGTCCAAAAACCAGCAAATACAAAAACTTCCTTAAGACTTTGAGATTACGCAGCGCGTACTTGCGATTTTTCAAAATTTCTTGAGAATACGCGACGCGCACACAGCGCGTATTCTTTGGGAACAGCCCTTCAACTAACCGCTAACGATATTTGTCGCAAGCAAACGAATGACCATTTGGAATAAGTATGCATTAATGGCCTTATTACAATGACTTCTTGAATTTACTACGAACTCATGCCAACTGCCGAGGAGAAATGTAAAAATATTCGTAAAATGGGTAGTTCGTGTATGGAAATTATCATCCTTTCTATGAAATACTCTACGAGACCAAAGCAACATCTCGTAAATTGGAAATTTGCGAAAATGCGATTGTACTGTAAGAATGCTTCAACCAAAATGATTCCCTAAAGGCAATTAAATCCAAAAGAAAAACATGTTCAGGCGCTTAAAAACAAATGTCTTATAATTAGAGCCGTATCCAGGTTGAGGCTATAGGGGGCTGAGCCGCCCCCTGCTGAAAAATATTTTTTCTCAAAAATCAAATATTGTAGAATTTTATTTTAAATTTTTGTTTTGTACGAAATTGTACATAACAATAGAAATTGTCCTCTGACCTCAAAAGTATATTCAAAATAGCTTTCTACCGTAGATTTTGTGTATATAATATTATATGTATATAATATACAGAGGTTTGAGTATTCATATGGTTTATAATACGGACAGAAAAATTATATATATATGTATATATATATATATATATATAAAATACAAGTTTTTAATGAAAATCATTAAGAATTTATTTATTGATGTTAAATATATTAATTTGCTTATAAAAATGTAGCATTATTAAATATATTAATGAAATATATCAAAACATTTACGAATTTTAAGCCTACTCTGTAACTTTCTGAGCCCTCCTGTAACTTTCAAATCCCCTCCTATAACAAGCGTCTAGCTACGAACCGGTTTACAATACGTTTTATATGATAAGTTCCTTGGGGTCTTAAATGCCTTGTAAAACGTTAGGCTCTTTAGGAAGGAAATTGACTGGAGAAATTAGCAATGTTCAGTTTTATAGAAAGTCTAATATCAGGTAGAAAGGAAAAAAAATGTTGAAAAGAAATTGTATGTCAGTTAAGAAATGAAGGGAAAATGTACATAAATAAATATGTAAAAAGGATACATAAAAAAAAGTGATCAATTTCTCCGGGAATCGAACACGAAAGTGCGGAGCGCCGACGACTTACCAACCAAGCTACCGATTGGCTTGCAGAGGGCGTCGTGTTTTAAGCTCATATATAGTATGCAAAATCTTTAAAAATTCATATCTCTGAAAATTCATATCTGTTTAACGCCGGCGATAAAAGAAGGTAAATTTTGATAAATTTTATTGGTGAGAAAAGCAGGGCGGCTGCTAGCATTAAGCCAGGACAGGACATCGCCTAATGGCGTAAAAAATTAATTTTAAATCAAACAAAGAAAAAACTGAGCAAATGAGGAGAAAAAATGAAAAAGAAGAAAAATTAAAACATCGAATTGTTTTCAAAAGCATACGGGACAATTACTTAATAAGCCTTTACTTGGAAGAATGTAAAATTTCTTGATGTGTTTAATTATTTAATTTTGCATACAAGTCCTTTTATATCTAATACATTTAAGCCTTCTAGCTCTGATAATACAACGTTGTGTTTTAAAATATTACTCCCTCAATATCTCACAAGGGAAACCCACGGTGAGTGGTGCTGCCGATTTTGATGAAATGTTTTGATGAAAGTAGAGCCAAAATAAGGAAATACGTGTCTCGGCATTCGTGCCAATGCGGCATATTTTCGGAGATATGAGTTTTTAAGGATTTCATCCTGTATATATGAGCTTAAAACACGATGCCCTCGGAAAGCCAATCAATAGCTTGGTTGGTAAGTCGTCAGCTCTCTGTTTTGTGTTCGATGCCCGGGGAAATCGATTACTTTTTTTTAATGTATCCTTTTTACATATTTATTTATGTATTTTTATTAGTAAAAATACTTCGCTTACAATCGGATTTTGTTCATAAACTTACTTTAATAAAATTCATATTTATGTAATTAAGTTAATTGTATGCTTATTGGCAGTGATAATTTCTACTCAAATTTTAATTGTTGATTATTAAAAAGTTGAAAAGTAGAAAAATTTTCGGTGTAACCATCCAGCCTGTTATGTAGTTAAGTAGATCCAGCACACTTTAATAATGTTTTTACAAATGACGACGGCACCTCTTCTACTGTTGAAGTAATTCCACCTCATTGTACCCCATACTGTCAACCTCGTGATGTGTACTTCTTCCGTCAAGTAAAAAATTTCATTAAAAGGTTACAAAATTGTGTTGAAACCTTACAAGAAAATAGTCATTTAAACACGAGAGCAGATAGATGCGTTGAAGACCCATTCACTTATTGACAATCAACTTTCAGCTCCGATTTTCAAGAATGC
>QLNU02014176.1:21957872-21987853 GCA_006491805.2 Dysdera silvatica | reverse complement strand
ATGGTGAAACGTTCGAAAGAAAATAAATATTTCTGCCTTCGGTGGGGCCTGAACCCACGACCTTCCACCCGCCGGGCGGAGGCTCTCCCCACTGAGCTACGAAGGACAATACCTACTCTCTTTATGAACGTATATACATTGTTGCCAGTTATTTCGCGGAATGGTGTAGTAGATGGACTACTATTTAAACCAAATTGCAAAGAAACTGGTATTAGATTTATCGAAAAGCCCGTTGTGGCATGTGTATTTATTGATATGTCGAACACTGCATTGGTTTATATTAAACAATGTCAAACAATCAACGTTTATTGGCGTAGTGATACCGACGCCGATGGTATGGCGTGATTAGATGGTGAAACGTTCGAAAGAAAATAAATATTTCTGCCTTCGGTGGGGCCTGAACCCACGACCTTCCACTTTCCGGGGGCGGAGGCTCTCCCTACTGAGCTACGAAGGACAATACATACTCTCTTTACGAACGTGCATACATATTGTTGCCAGTTATGACGCAGAATGGTGTAGCATATCGACTACTATTTCAAACCAAATCGCGGAAACGTATTAACGACGAGTTCGTCGTGCATGCGGCCATTTATATAAATCGAACACTACGCTGATTAAATTAAACAATGTCAAACAATCAACGTTTATTGGCGTAGTGATACCGACGCCGATGGTATGGCGTGACCAGATAGATGGTGAAACGTTCGAAAGAAAATAAATATTTCTGCCTTCGGTGGGGCCTGAACCCACGACCTTCCACTTGCCGTGCGGAGGCTCTCCCTACTGAGCTACGAAGGACAATACATACTCTCTTTACGAACGTATATATATTGTTGCCAGTTATTTCGCAGAATGGTGTAGTACATCGACTACTATTTAAACCAAATTGCAAAGAAACTGGTATTAAATTTATCGAAAAGCCCGTTGTGGCATATGTATTTATTTTATATAAAGTCGAACACTACGCTTGATTATATTAAACAATGTCAGCAATCAACGCCGCCATGCAGGATACCGACGCCGATGTTATGGCGTGATTAGTTGATGAAACGTTTGAAAGAAAATAAATATTTCTGCCTTCGTAGCCTGAACCCACGACCTTCCACTTTCCGGGCGGAGGCTCTCCCTACTGAGCTACGAAGGACAATACATATTCTCTTTACGAACGTACATATATTGTTGCCAGTTATATCGCAGAATGGTGTAGTACATCGACTACTATTTAAACCAAATTGCAAAGAAACTGTTATTCAATTTATCGAAAAGACCGTTGTGGCATATGTATTTATTTTATATAAATCAAACAACTAAGCTGATTAAATTAAACAATGTCAAACAATCAACGTTTATTGGCGTAGTGATACCGACGCCTATGGTATGGCGTAATTAGATGGTGAAACGTTCGAAAGAAAATAAATATTTCTGCCTTCGGTGGGGGCTGAACCCACGACCTTCCCCTTTCCGGGCGGAGGCTCTCCCTACTGAGCTACGAAGGACAATACATATTCTCTTTACGAACGTACATATATTGTTGCCAGTTATATCGCAGAATGGTGTAGTACATCGACTACTATTTAAACCAAATTGCAAAGAAACTGGTATTAAATTTATCGAAAAGCCCGTTGTGGCATATGTATTTATTTATATAAGTCGAACACTACGCTGATTAAATTAAACAATGTCAAACAATCAACGTTTATTGGCGTAGTGATGCCGACGCCGATGGTATGGCTTGACCAGATGGTGAAACGTTCGAAAGAAAATAAATATTTCTGCCTTCGGTGGGGCCTGAACCCACGACCTTCCACTTGCCGGGCGGAGGCTCTCCTACTGAGCTACGAAGGACAATACCCACTCTCTTTACGAACGTATATATATTGTTGCCAGTTATTTCGCGGAATGGTGTAGTACATAGACTACTATTTAAACCAAATTGCGAAGAAACTGGTATTAAATTTATCGAAAAGCCCGTTGTGGCCTATGTATTTATTTTATATAAATCGAACAACTACGATGATTAAATCAAATAACATCAAACAATCAACGTTTATTGGCGTAGTGATACCGACGCCGATCGTATGGCGTGATTAGATGGTGAAACGTTCGAAAGAAAATAAATATTTCTGCCTTCGGTGGGGCCTGAACCCACGACCTTCCACTTGCCGGGCGGAGGCTCTCCCTACTGAGCTACGAAGGACAATATATACTCTCTTTACGAACGTATATATATTGTTGCCAGTTATTTCGCAGAATGGTGTAGTACATCGACTACTATTTAAACCAAATTGCAAAGAAACTGGTATTAAATTTATCGAAAAGCCCGTTGTGGCATATGCATATATTTTATATAAATCGAACACTACGCTGATTAAATTAAACAATGTCAAACAATCAACGTTTATTGGCGTAGTGATACCGACGCCGATGGTATGGCGTGATTAGATGGTGAAACGTTCGAAAGAAAATAAATATTTCTGCCTTCGGTGGGACCTGAACCCACGACCTTCCACTTGCCGGGCGGAGGCTCTACCCACTGAGCTACGAAGGACAATATATAATCTCTTTACGAACGTATATATATTGTTGCCAGTTATTTCGCAGAATGGTGTAGTACATGGACTACTATTTAAACCAAATTGCAAAGAGACTGGTATTAAATTGATCGAAAAGCCCGTTGTGGCATATGCATTTATTTTAAATAAATCGAACAACTACGCTGATTAAATCAAATAATATCAAACAATCAACGTTTTTATTGGCGTAGTGATATCGACGCCGATGGTATGGCGTAATTAGATGATGAAATGTTCGAAAGAAAATAAATATTTCTGCCTTCGCTGGGGCCTGAACCCACGACCTTCCACTTGCCGGGCGGAGGCTCTCCCTACTGAGCTACGAAGGACAATACATACTCTCTTTACGAACGTATATATATTGTTGCCAGTTATTTCGCAGAATGGTGTAGTACATGGACTACTATTTAAACCAAATTGCAAAGAGACTGGTATTAAATTGATCGAAATGCACGTTGCAGCATACAGGTATGTATTTATTTTATATAAATCGAACACTACGCAGATTAAATCAAACAACAATGTCAATCAATCAACGTTTATTGGCGTAGTGATACCAACGCCGATGGTATGGCGTGATTAGATGGTGAAACGTTCGAAAGAAAATAAATATTTCTGCCTTCGGTGGGACCTGAACCCACGACCTTCCACTTGCCGGGCGGATGCTCTACCCACTGAGCTACGAAGGACAATATATAATCTCTTTACGAACGTATATATATTGTTGCCAGTTATTTCGCAGAATGGTGTAGTACATAGACTACTATTTAAACCAAATTGCAAAGAGACTGGTATTAAATTGATCGAAATGCCCGTTGCAGCATATGTATTTATTTTATATAAATCGAACACTACGCAGATTAAATGTAATAACAATGTCAATCAATCAACGTTTATTGTCGTAGATTATATATTGTCCTTCGTAACTCAGTGGGTAGAGCCTCCGCCCGGCAAGTGGAAGGTCGTGGGTTCAGGTCCCACCAAAGGCAGAAATGTTTATTTTCTTTCGAACGTTTCACCATCTAATCACGCCATAACATCGGCGTTGGTATCACTACGCCAATAAACGTTGATTGATATTGTTGTTTGATTTAATCTGCGTAGTGTTCGATTTATATAAAATAAACAATTATCAAAGAAAGTTAAATGGTTTTACAAAACACACGCATCGGCGCATTTTTAAGTATAAAACAATTTTTGGCGCAACTTTGAATTACCAGATAAAAGATTATAATACTTAAGACTAGGTGTTACGATACGTAATACGATACGTATACAGGTGTACGATACTAGGTGTACGATACGTATACGCGATTTTTATAATTAAAGAAGTTTAAATTGATTTTGTTCTGAAATACAAAATTCTTTTAATTCTTCCTTTTCATGATATCTGCAATTAGTTCGTACGCATCAAAACATTGTTACAGGAATATTTTACATACAAGGAATATATTTTCGCACCAATCACGTAAATTCTGTGCATAATGAATTCGATATTTAGTTTTAAAAAACGTTTTATGTCGAGTTTGTCTCATTTCTAAGTACAAACGTGTGTAAATTTGAATAAATTTCATTTAAATTGTTATCCTCGGATTCGATTAAACAAATAACAGGCCACTGGCTCCATTTTATATACTCTATCTCTCTTCTGTACCTATGACATCCTGATCTATGACATTCTGATTGAGCAACTCTCCATTGCACACAAACTAGACGAAATTCTATCTCCAGATAGATAAATACATGGGTATAATAACTTCAAAACACTCCCATTGAATTTCAGAAGGCGACAATTCGGAAGACATAAACTGGCAGGATATTTCTAAATACGTAGGCCGATAGGATGTTTCTAAGTACATAAACAGTCAGGACGTTCCCAAACTTCACTTCTGAATGAAACTGTAACACGGAACGACGATTTTAAGCACATAGATTGTCAGGCCACTCCTAAATCCAACACCTGAATAAACCAGCACGCATAGAACCAAGATTTGAATTGTAAATTTTAATCTCACGTATGCTAAAACGGAAGTCCGCGGAGGACTTAATTAACGAAATTAAACTTCAACACCCAGGTTTTGTTCCTCAACTAGAATACTCCTAGGAATTTGGATTCTATTTCGCTTTCAAGAATCAGAAAGTTACCACAAAACGTTTGGCTATTTACCATGAAAGGTTCCATACGTTGAACACACGGATCGTCAGATAGCAGTTTTTATGGTGAGGGTAGTGAAAAAAGCTAAAGTGATCGTTTGCTGGGTTCGATCCAACGACCTCTTAATTGGAACGCAAGCGTCATTCCAATTGCACCATTGTAATACATAAAAGTGTGGTCCGAGGAATCCTCAGGTTCCGCAATAATCCTACAGGAGTTTCACAAGCAATTTTTAAAACATCGGCGACATTTTAAAGAGAATTTGTAAATTCTGTAATTTTTCCTCATGGCAACCCCTTGGTTAGAGCTCACTAACCGTAACCAATACTCTGCAAAATATAAGGGTATTACTTATCTTTCTATACTGCTATGCTGTTTATTTTTATGCTTATGTACGAGCCGCGATAAATAACAGTCCTTTTGGTTTTCCCCAATTAATATTTATAGGTGGGTTCCGTGGCTAGGCATGTGGTAAAAAAGGGTTCCGCGGCTGGGTATGTGGTATGAAAAGGGTTCCGTGGCTAGGAATGTGGCCTGAAAAAGGCTCCGTGACTAGACGTGGTATGAAAAAAGATTCCGTGCCTAGGCATGTGGTATGAAAAGGGTTCCATACCTAAGCATGTGGTATGAAAAGGGTTCCGTACCTAGGCATGTGATATGAAAAGGGTTCCGTAACTAGGCATATGGAAAGGAAAGTGTTTCGTTTCTAGTCATGTGGTATGAAAAAGGTTCCGTGACTAGGCATATAGTATGAAAAGGGTTCCGTGGCTAGCCATGTGGTATGAAAAGGATTCTGTGGCCAGCCATGTGGTATGAAAAAGATTCCGTGGCCAGGCATGTGGTATGAAAAGGGTTCCGTGGCTAGGTATATGGTAAAGAAAAGAGAGCTCCGTAGGATAAAATTTTCTGAACATCATTATGATAAAATAAGACTTTTTTTAGGCTAACAATTAGCTATAACGCTCCCATATTTGGAATGCAAGTGTTAGAAGCATAGAGGGTCAAATAAAATTTAATAATATCTTTATAATTCTTTGTATGAATATGGATTTGTTTGAAGTTATATATATCATCTATTTTAAAGTTCAGTTTTCTTTGTAAAGCTACAAGCACATTATATTTGTTGCACAAGATTCATATCATATAACCTCAACATAACTGCAATGAAAAGAAAATGCTATCATTATTAAAATTAAATTTTGATTAAAATTGAATTTTAATCCTCTACGAAACGTTCTTAAGGGAAACTTGAAATCTTAGAACAATTGGCAAAAAGATTCGGGCATTATCCATCACCTATCAAAGAGTATTTTAAAAACAGAATTTTTTCCAAATATAAAAGTTGTTGCGTTGCATATCACTCAAAATTAAACTCCAAGATTTGTATATTTCATTGCAAGTTTAATTGAATCGAAATTTGTAAAAAGGGGATAATATGCTATGTGTAAAATAAATGGCACATATCCCCTTTTTACAAATTCTGATTCAATTTTGGGTGTAATAATTCCCTCCCTCCCACCTTGTAAATAGATAAAATATATCAAAATTAAAAACAGTTTTCACAAACACAAGATTGTCAATCAATCAACGTTTATTGGCGTAGTGATGCCAACGCCGATGGTATGGCGCGGTTAGATGGTGAAACGTTCGAAAGAAAATAAATATTTCTGCGTTCGGTGGGACCTGAACCCACGACCTTCCACTTGCCGGGCGGAGGCTCTACCTACTGAGCTACGAACGACAATGTTTAACCTCTTTACGAACGTATATATACCGTTGCCAGTTATTTCGCAGAATGGTGTAGTACATTGACTACTTTTTAAACCAAATTGCAAAGATACCGGTATTAAATTGATCGAAAAGCCCGTTGCAGCATATGTATTTATATAAATCGAACACTACGCAGATTAAATTAAACAACAATATAAATCAACGTTTATTGGCGTAGTGATACCAGCGCCGATGTTATGGCGTGATTAGATGGTGAAACGTTCGAAAGAAAATAAATATTTCTGCGTTCGGTGGGACCTTAATCCACGGCCTTCCACTTGCCGGGCGGAGGCTTTACCCACTGAGCAACGAACAACAATATCCAATCTCTTTACGAACGTATATATACTGTTGCCAGTTATATAAAAAAAATACAAGATTATTAGGTATTTATGACTTCAGAAAATTATCCACGACAGAAACTAAGAATATTTTATTCAAAAAAGAAAATTCTGAATTCGCACGACGCTGTTGGGAGTCTAAGCATATTTTATTATTATTTTATAACGCCTAATTTATTTTTTGATGTATGTTTGCTAAATATAGTTTTATATGGAATTTTTCAAACGTTAGTTTTAATTCTACAGTAATTTTCGGCACCCACGTGTAATTAGTTCAAGCAAGAGCTTCTTTCGAGAAGGGTAATGATATCTTACATAAGTGTTAATAATATCCTTGTTCTTGAAAATAATATTGATATTATAGTAACATTAGGTTTATTTTATTTCTATTAGGTTTATAGAAAGCTGAGAGGCAATTTCCACGCGTTAAAATATGTTGTGACAATATAGGATGCCAATAATAAGGAAAAGAAAAGCAATTAAAAAAACAAATGATTAATTTATTGCAATATTTAATTTATTTCTATAATATATATATATATTGTATTCCTTCTGATGTTAAATATATATTGATATTTATTCAGGATTTACATTTATTCACACAGTTGTTCAATATTTCGTATCATTAATTTCTTTAGTTATAATAAAACACGTAATATATTTATTTTTCGAACCCAGACTGCACAATATTTCATGAAAAACAATGTTGATATTATTTCTCATCAATTACATTGAAAATATAAAAGGATTTTAAATATAATATTTATTTAAATATCTAGTTATGCTATCAAACAACTCGTTCTAGTCCTCGAATGTGAATCATACAATAAAAGTAAATCATCGATTCTTCCTAAAATGACTACCAAATGGATCTTGTTTTTTTAAGTGAAACCTAATGCACACTTTTTGACATAAAGTGCTGGTACTTGAAAACTTCCATTGTAAAATTTATGAAAATCTCGTAGTATATTTTCGACACTTTTAATTTTTTAGCCTTCTGAAAAAATGGCACACGTCCATTGAAGTCATTGAAGCAGTGATAAAATACTTTTCGAAGTGGTTCCAGAGCGAAGTTGTCCTCCAAATAGATTGAAATAATTGTGTTGTTGGCTAGCGATAATTTTAGTTAGAAATTAAAGATTCAAGTGTCATTGAAAAATGCGTAAAGTGGAATTTGCTTAAATCGAATTAAACTCGATGCCAAGAGAGAGAGAGAGAGAGAGAGAGAAAAGAGAAGGAGGATGTAGAGAAAAGCGAAGACGGAAGTATCCCGGATGTTCTCTTGTGTCACATGACTGCAGGCGCCATCTTTGTTCGGACGACAGAGAGAGAAAGAGAGAGAAGAAGGGATCTCAGACTCATTCGGACATGCGCCTCGCAAGCAAGAGCATCTCGCTCACCTAAGACCAGCGGAGAGAACGAGTGGAAGCGAGGATAGAGAGAAAGTAAGGGAGCGCGAGATGTGTCAGAAAGAAAGAGGGAGAACAGGCGATCCTAGGCAGGCCTAGAACCAGGACTGGGAGACCGCGGGACATGAAGAATTGTGTCCAGGTCACTTTCCACTGATTGTCGTCGAAATGTTGTTCTGGAAGTCCGTTTTCTGCATTGTGCTGGTCTGCGTGGTCCTATGTCACGGTGTGGGAGTCACCAAGAACGAAAGAGGTAAGTTCTAAGATCAATTCGATCGGTTTAAACCGTTCGATTTGTCTTAACGATCCAGTTTCGATCGGGCAAGCTTTCTCTGCTCGTTTAGAATAGCAGCTTCTAACGAACTATTCATGCTGGGCGTAAATGTGGAATTTTGCGTTCGAGTAAAG
This sequence comes from Dysdera silvatica, assembly GCA_006491805.2. NCBI lineage: Eukaryota > Metazoa > Arthropoda > Arachnida > Araneae > Dysderidae > Dysdera > Dysdera silvatica. Next base: position 21,979,194 of record QLNU02014176.1, on the reverse strand, counting down.
AACGGAGAATTTTTGATTTGGAATACGTGTGTTAGTTCATTATTCAAATGTACGATGAATCGATGAAAGTGTTTGTAGAAATGTAACCAAAAATCCTGAGAAATAACTAATAATTTCATAAAAAATGTGTTTTATATATATAATGAAAATATCACATAGAAAAATAGTGATAGATATAAAAAAAAGCTTTTTTTTAATAAATTTATGAAATGGTTTAACAGATCATGAAAACAGATTATTAACAATTAAATTTAAAAGTGGTAAAATGATATCCATTATTTTTTGTCTTTATAATTATTATCAAGGACTAATGTGTAGCAAAATTAGAAATGTAATTATTCGCTATATATATATATATATATATATATATAATGTAGGTTGGTTTTCATCTATATTAACTTGCAGGTAGGAAAGTACTTTATTACCTGTTAATAAAAAATAAGATGTTTCATGTGATATAAGCATGAGTGTATAATATATGTAAATTTAGCAAATCTTTAGTAAAATGTATCATATTTTACTAATGAAGAGAAAATGTCATATATGCTATAAATAAAAAATAAAGAAAAAACCATAGTAAGCGAATTAATGTAATCAACAGCGCAATTTTAATCAATGTAAAAATATGACCATATTATCGAGTCAGTGTATGTGAATTTAATTAAATCTTCTGAAACCTATGAAACTTTAAAGTATATCATATTTTAGAATATAAATTTCGAATTTATTGTAAGACAAAATTAAGTGGAGTTAAAATGTTATCTTAAAATGTTCTATTGGTTTATAAATTTTGCGAAGAAAATAAAAAAAAATTTCCTTTCCATATACAATAAAACCTGCTTAAAATGACTACCTTTGGGATTGCACTGCAATGGTGGGTGGTAATAGAGAGGTTGTTACTGTACACCATAGATTTTGATATAGACATGGCTAAGTCCCTACCAGTTATTATCTTATAAAAAGTGGTCACTTTATTCAGGTGGTCAACTTCCCAAGGTGGTCACTTTAACAGGTGCCACTGTAGTTGAATATGATAATGGTGATGATGATATGTAGTCAGAGAAACTAGAGGTCCTTAATTAAATAATCAGCGATTCTCTGATGGTTTGTCATAAACAGTAATTTTAACTGCACGACAATTTAGCAGCCGTTCAGTTCTTAATATTATCATAAGTATCTTATTCAGGGCTGGCATCAGTTGCTTAGTAGTCATAATATTCAAACCGTAACCTAAACGCCACTGATATGAGTCGAGTTCCGGACATTGCTATTTTCTTCGCAAACTCTCAGAGGTCGATTTTAAGCTCTTCACAAAAAAAACACGATTGCAATTAAAACGGAAATTTCTACTACATGGGATTACAATGCATATCATGATTTTGTATGACAAGAATAAAATTATTGTTTAATTCCCATAAATATTATACGCTTTTGCTTTTTCTTTTCAATCCTGCTTGCCCTATAATGTCCTCCAGATCTTACCGCGACTGTTTCAAATTAGCAGGGTTGATTAAAGAGCTAATTCGCATAGTTGAGGGAGAACATTCAAGTTAGCAGAGCCAAAATCTATATAAACAAATTTTTAACATCGATGACATCGGGAAATGCGACAAACGAAAAGTTTTTTCCATACTGCTATGCGTTGTGGTGAGAACATTTATCTTTATTATCAGTACAACAAAAGAAAATCCGTTTTAAAATAATTTTCTATTACTTATTCCCAATATTTGAACACCATAAAATCCAATTACAGATCCCATTTCTCTCATATCGTTTACGTTCTTTTGCCAATAGAGGGCACCAGCTCACAGACAACATCTATAACCTCACCTGCTGTATTAGCTTTCTTCTTTCTTCTTTTATAGCGCTTTCTCGATGATGGCTAAAAGCCGTCGATAAAGTTTCGAGCTTAACTTTTTGTTACAATTATGCCTATTGTGTTCATCAATACATTATTTTATCGGAAAAAGAAAGTTAGGAGTAAAAAAATTATAAGCTTATTAAATAATATGTGTTTATATATATATATATATATATACAGTGTGTTTGGTATTTTAGTGGACACTTGATAACAGTGCACTATCGTGAGAAATAATGCCAAATTTGAAAATGAAAATAAAGATACTACAATAAAACAGTATTCTGCAAAGTGGAAGATTAATAATCTTTATTAAATCATTCATAAATGTAACAAAATCAAGATGAGGCTTTCAATCTTGTTTGAAAATTTAATGGACACTTACTGAAATTGGAGCGTTTTATGTACATTAATACGCGAGATATCCTCCGTTTTTGCGTATAACTTTAAAGACACGTGAATCCATTGATTCTATCAATGTTTGTAAATACTTAGGATCGATTTGATACCAAGTTTCCACAATAGCGTCCTTTAAGGCATTAACCGACGTGAATTGCTTCCCATTTGCATATATTTGACGAACAATATAATCCCATACGTTTTCGATAGGATTTAAATCAGGACTACGTGTCGACCAAATCATACTTTTAAACTTTTTTGAATTTATCCATCTTTTGGTGGAGATAGATGCATGGCACGGTGCGTTGTCCTGTTGCAAAATCCAGTTTTCCCCACATATTTATGAGGCATATGGGAGGGCATATTCATTCAAAAGTTCTTGATAGCAGGTGGAAATCATACGACTGCCGATGAAAGCTCCAGGCGTAGTACCGTTGTAGCCAAAGACACTACAAATGGTCACCGACTCTCCTCCTTGAACTCTACAAGAAAAGTATTGCGGCGCTTTCCGCAAATCGTGCCAATAATGTTGAAAAGCATCCGGACCATCTAAGTTGAATTTCTTTTCCTCCGTGAAAAGTACCTGCAACCATTTATCGTTCCACTTCATGAGTCGTCGAGCCTAGTTTAAGTGTTCCTGTTTGTGAACTTGGGTGAGAGATGGTTTGCCCTTTTTTATCGAAAAGATAAATTTTTGGAATTAGAGAGCACATTCCATACTATCCAACGTTTAACTAGGAGCTAACTAAGGTCGTTTTGGATTTTTGCAGCAGACTTTCCTGTGTTACTGGCCTCTCTATTAATGTTCCGCTTATCTCTTTTACTCAGTTTTGGCTTCGCTCCCCGCTTTTTGGGTGGATCCTTTTGGGGTTTCTTTTTGAAAAGGCCCCTATAGTACTCCTTGGACGCTGAATAAGCTGACAAATTTTGAAAATGGATTTTCCATTTCATTTAAAAGCCACAATTTCCTCTTTCTCGAAATCCGTAAGTATTTTCCTTTCTGACATGACTACAAACGCTGCTTTCGCAGACTCAAACCTGTTCACACGGGTATTTATACGAACCTACGCATCGAAAGAATACAATATGCAAATTTTTTAGCGCCTGCACTGCCATCTGTTAGTCAGGAATGATAGTGTCCCTTAAATTAACAAACAACATTTGTTATATAAATTTGCATTTTCCCCATTTATGTGACGATATATTTATATAAAATTTATTTTTCTACAAGACATTATGGTGTCTCGGCATTCTTCAAAAGCCAATTCGCAGTTTTTGTATTTTTTTTAGCATTTACGTAAAAATATCAGGTGTCCACTAAAATACCAAACGCACTGTGTATATATATATATATATATAAAAGTTTTCCTCGCCCATTCTTGGCGGAAACAGGCTTTGGGACGGGCAGAGCGCCATGTTCCCAAGCCTCTTTTTACATCACTTCTTAATGTGCCATGTCTAGAAACTTCCTGACAATGTGACACGTGTTTAGGATTGTGGCTTTTTGTATTTCAATGTAGGTGTTTGGGTCAATGTTGAGTATCTCCAAATTCGTCGCAAGCGTTTTTGGTACTATCCCTGTTGCTGAGATGACTAACGGGATGATGAAGATCTTTTCCATACCCCATATATCTCGTACTTCATGTCTGAGATCTTGGTACTTGGTGATTTTCGTTGTGTAGGTTGTCTGTATGTTATTGGTGTTGGGTACTGCTATGTCGATTAAGTACGTGGTCTTATTCGATTTATCGACGAGGGTTATGTCAGGACGGTTATGTGGGACTGTCTTGTCTGTTATGATTGCTCTATCCCAGTAAAGCTTGTGTGTTTCGTTCTCATGCACGGTCTCTGGCTCATATTTGTAGTACGGGCATTTTTCTGTCAGAAAGCCAGCATTCGCTGCCAATTTCTGGTGGACTATTTTCGCTACTTGATCGTGTCTATGTTTGTAGTCTGACTGCGCAAGGATCTTGCATCCTGCCATCACGTGTTGGATTGTCTCCGATGCCGCATGACAGTGTCTGCATTTGTCGCTTTCTATGTCTTTTCTCTGGATGAATTTCTGATTGTTCCTTGTTGCGATCACTTGGTCTTGGATGGCTAGCATGAATCCTTCTGTCTCTGGCTGGAGAGTGCCTTTGGCCAGCCAAGAATTTGATGCCTTTTTGTCAACGTGTGGTTGTTGCAGGTCATTGTAGTGCCTGCCATGTAATGGTTTTCCGGCCCAAGTTCTCAGTTTCTGTTCGTTGGCTGTTTCGAGGACACGCTCTTCGGTACTACACAGGTTTAGTGGCGTGTAATTTGCATCTGCTTGTATTATGGCTTGGATGAGTGGCGATCGGGGACTCTTCAACTGGAAGTATTGCCTCATGCTCTGGATCTGCTTGTCATGTAAGTCTTTGAGGTCCGCTTGTCCGCGTCCTCCTTCTTCCCGGGGTAGTGTTTGCCGGTTGCATGGTATATATATATATTATATAATTTTTATATATGGCGAAAGGTGTGGCACAAATAGTCCACCAAAAATTGGCAGCGAATGCTGGCTTTCTGACAGAAAAATGCCCGTACTATAAATATGAGCCAGAGACCATGCATGAGAACGAAAGACACAACTTCACTGGGATAGAGCAATCATAACAGACGAGACAGTCCCATATAACCGTCCTGACATAACCCTCGTCGATAAATCGAATAAGACCACGTACTTAATCGACATAGCAGTACCCAACACCAATAACATACAGACAACCTACACAACGAAAATCACCAAGTACCAAGATCTCAGACATGAAGTACGAGATATATGGGGTATGGAAAAGATCCTCATCATCCCGTTAGTCATCTCAGCAACAGGGATAGTACCAAAAACGCTTGCGACGAATTTGGAGATACTCAACATTGACCCAAACACCTACATTGAAATACAAAAAGCCACAATCCTAAACACGTGTCACATTGTCAGGAAGTTTCTAGACATGGCACATTAAGAAGTGATGTAAAAAAGAGGCTTGGGAACATGGCGCTCTGCCCGTCCCAAAGCCTGCTTCCGCCAAGAATGGGCGAGGAAAACTTTTATATATATACATATACATGCATACACCCATATATATATATATATATATATATATATGGATGATTACAATGGAAAAGATCCTTATCATCCCGTTAGTCTCTCAGCAACAGGGATAGTACCAAAAACGCTTGCGACGAATTTGGAGACACTCAACATTGACCCAAACACCTACATTGAAATACAAAAAGCCACAATCCTAAACACGTGTCACATTGTCAGGAAGTTTCTAGACATGGCACATTAAGAAGTGATATGAAGGGCTTGGGAACATGTTCTCTGTGCCCGTCCCAAAGCTTGTTTCCGCCAAGGATGGGTGAGGAAAATTTTATATATATACATATACATGCATACATGTATATATAAACATACATACCTATATACACACATACATACACACATACACACACACAGGGACATTTTGCAGTTTTAAACGCTGACATATACATGCATACATGTATATATAAACATACATACCTATATACACACATACATACACACATACACACACACAGGGACATTTTGCAGTTTTAAACGCTGACGAAGTAAGTAATTTTAAATATGAAATTTACTAAACCTAATTTCCTTGTTCTTTTATTTCCTGGCTTTCTGAAGTCTAAAAAAATTTTGTCACATAAACCTTGAAGGAAAAAAGTGTCCAAGAATTTCACTTAAATAGTTATACAAATCCATAGGCAAAACGTCTCGTTTGCCTCATTTTGCTATGCCGTCAATACTAAAACTCGGATTATGTTTGTTTTTTGACGCTATTAACAGTCGAGGTGAAATTTGGAAAACGCTACACGTAAAGCAAAATAAAAAAAGGCAAAAAATCTTCAAAATTCAGGGAAGTGACGTGTCACAGGTTATTTGTGAATACTGCGAAATAGTCGATTAACTAAAGAATTATATAAACAAAATGATTGAAGAAAAAACTCTGTATTTAAGACACAGCCAATTGTTTGTTTCTTTCAAAACACATGTAAATACATCTTCTATGCATAGCTACAAAAGTATAATACTTTATTACTCGTATTTCACCGACAAGTCCCAGTAAAACAAAGGTCATTATGTTCATTTACTATTTCGTACGTTCACAAACAAGATTTTGAAAAATCGGCCATTGCAAAACACTCATGGAAACATGGCCATCGTTTCTGTTTTGCCGATGCAAAAATAATTGAAAAAGTCCGTTCACCCTCAGATCTCAATTTTTTCGAGGCCTTTCATATCTTCAGTAATTCCTGTACAATAGTCAACGAGCCGGTTGAGAACAATTTTTCCCCCCTCTTATTACAAACCTCTCTTTCAATCAACATAATTTCTTCTTCCAACAATAATTGTTCCTTTTCCTTTTACTTAGCATTCTGCACAATAGATGGCGACACAAATCAGGCTTTTTGTTATGTTATCTGTTTCGCCTTTTTCACTTTTTCGTTTTTGATTTAGTGGCAACAAATCAGTTTGGACGAATTTTCTGACGATGGTGGACGCTTGATTTTCCACCGAAACAATTGTAAAATGTCTCTCCTGCTCAAATTAAACTGCGTTTGTGTGTAATTTGTTTTAAATATTAAAGTATACTTAGTGATTACTATAATACACAGATAACCGAACATTCGCAGGTGTATATATATGATGCTAAATTACAATAATATACAACAACGAGTACGAGTATTATAGTTATTTTGATGTAATAGTATGTATAGTATGTATAGTTCACAAAACAGTGATTTACTGCTGTGGAAGTTTACGATAATATGATATTGACGACAATTCGATAGCAGACGATGTATAACAGTAAAATAAATACCAAGTTATACTGAGCAGGAAACTATGCAAGAACACAACAAATAATCAATAGTCCTTTGAAAACTAATTGGCTTAAATCAGAACATGGTTCCGGTGGTCGGAAATTTCTATAATAGAACAGTGAGTTCCACTCAAACTGGAGCTATTCCATAATTCCATATCTAGACAACATAATTAGCTGTAAAATAAAATTCTTTATAACAAAATACTTCCTTTCTATCAACACCTACTCCTTTTCTTTAAATCCCCTACACAAGCCTAGAGGGTATAGCAATGTAATAATGGTAGAAGTAGATTTATTTAAAGTATAGAATATTAGTATACATGCATAGATATGTTAAATGTATATATATGTAATAACTTAGAATATCAGTACACATGCATAGATATATATATATGTAATAGAATATCAGTATACATGCATAGATATGTAATAAATATCAGTATATGCATAGATATGTTAAATATACTTAGAATATCAGTACACATGCATTAATGATATGAATTTCCATTATTTGTTGGCTACATTCAATTTTACGTGATTTGAAATGTATTATAAAAGTGCTTAAATCTCGTTTAAAAATAAAATCATAATCTAAAGGATGGGGAAATTCGATAAATGAAAGCGTATCCAAAAATGTCCAACAAGCAGAAATACGAGTAGCTTTAAAATTTAATTATTAAGGGAAAAAAAGAATAGCTGAGTTGCTAATTGGAAGCTCTGCTAGTTGCTAAATTGACAAAAATCATAATTGGCAAGAAAATTGAAAGTGATAAAAAGGTTAGATACCGAAAATTGTCATTAGGCGTATATCAGTTTAATCATCGTCCTCAACACTGTGAATGAAACACAACTTATGAAAAGAGTAACATCTTAACTTCACTCCAATGCGGAATGATCAAAATACCTATTAATACACATTTCTATATATCATATGAAATCAAGAGTGGTGTTAATTAGCACTCGATGAAATATAAAAATTTGCTTCATGTAGCCTATTTTGTGTGTGTGTTTTTGTGCATGTTCAATAATATCTCACATATACATCTACTGTCGTAGCTGTGGAAGCGCCGTTTGCTGATGTACGTGCAACTCGTTTATTCACAGCACAGAAATTTTAGGTTTGAAATCCGCAAATGCTCTTTACTTCTAGCCTAGGTTATCGTAGCATACAGAGCACCAACAAACAGAATCGTTATATCCCTAACTTAACTTATATATCCCATACTTATCATATCCCTCTCTTTTCTTGTTTTCCCTGATATTTCTGTCTTTCGGAGTTTGAATTATCCGGAAAACTGTAGATCTTACCAGTAACATAGCAATTGAAAACTTGTGGGAGGGCACAAATGCCTAAGAGAGGGCTCAAATGTCTTCAAAGAAGATTATGTGATGCGGCCTTAGAGAAAATATTATGTTTTGATATTTAATGGGGTGCTTGAGCCCCTCCCACCCTTTGCTATGCCACTAGATCCTACGCAGCATGATTTTAGTTATCATTGCTTCATAAATTATAAACAAATATGCAAAAATATCAATATTATTAACATTTTTTTTCACCAGATGAGTATTCGACAGCTTACTACACTGTTTCAGGTAAGTTTTTTGATGCTTACTTAATAATTGAAAGTAGATGTACTATTACTATATTTATATAAATTTATACTTTACACAAAAATATATTTCCATTGTTGAAATGAGATTGTATTACAATGTTTACATGTTTTACAAATATAATATATTACGCTAAGTGTTATGGAAAAATATTTAAAGAATTAAATCAAACAACGGTATAAATCAATGTTTATTGGCGTAGTGATACCAACCCGATGTCATTGTGAGGCTAGATGGTGAAATGTTTGAAAGAAAAGAGATGGTTCTAATAATATGAAAATAAATAAAAATTAAATTCAAAGAATTTTTTAGAGTTTTGTTTCAACAGAACACTTTCTTATTAAACTTAGAAAACACTGGTCCCCAATGTTCAAAATATGTTTAGTGCTTGAAAGCTTTCTTTAATGAGTGCATTAAATATAAACAGATAAATTAAATACCGAAATTTTATTCAGGATGAATAAGTAGTCTAATCCAATAGATGGTGTATGTTTAAAAAAATCATGATATTCAGTAATTCACCTAAGCAGTAGCAGGTAAAGTCTTTAATCTCTGAAATACGTTTTACAAAAATTTATTCTATAAAATTCAATACAATATATGCACTGTAAAAGATTATTACGTAAGTTTGTGGAAGAAAATACATAATTAAGATTGAAAGCCAAAACGGAAACAAGATGTATTTTTTAATTTAAATTTCGTTATATATTTAAATTCAGTTTCACATTTCCGTTCATTATCTTTATTTTTTTATTATAAAATATATTCCATCTATCCAGCCATGTCCACCATTATTAATTATTTCGAACAATCGCCATTACGATGTGCCCTTCTTCTACAAGTCAAGGACATACACGCGCGAGGGGAAAAAGAACATATATTAAAGCGCAAGATTTTCTAATTGTTAATAAATAATAGTTCGCAACAACACAAACCGGTGGTAGGATATGTCATAACGTTTCTTCTTGCTGGAATGGCAGACGCGTTTAGAACTTAGAAGAGACCAGAAAGTCGAAAGGACGATATCGTTATAATTAATATTTCCTCTTGTCATTATTATACACTTATTGTTTGCTTGTTTGTTTCGATTTGTATGTTTTTATGGCGCAAGAGCATCTGGGCTGTACATCACTAAACATGGGAGAATCAAAGACTGTGGTAAACGCTTATTGTGTAACCAGGAACTTCAGAGTAGGTTATTGTTGAAGCACGAATAATTGAAATAAATGAATTCGTTAAACAAATGGGCAAGGATTATTTCTATGAGAAATAATTTCCAGATTACGAGTTATCAAGCCGCTGTTTGAAAACTTTCAGATGAAAAAATGAGATTCACAAGCCCGCATACACTAGCCACCTTACACGATCGACACTAGTCAGTAATAGCACAGTTAGGATGCAAAAGCAATAGATGAAATAGACATCCGAAGAACGTGTCAGTTATCTAGCTTTCTAGAAAATTAAGCATTGAAAGTTAGGCATAGGCATTTGCATGGAACCGTGTTTGAGGTAACTCAATGGAAATACAACCTGTAACAAACAAATCGACGCACCAAGAAGGAGTTGTCCGATTGCGATAAAAATTGGTGGATGTGAAGAACATACATAGAAAAAGAAACGATTAAAATTTCAGAACAATTGAATGATTTATTGCAGAGTTTGACCGTTACAAAGGGAGGAAGTCAATAAGGCGTTGGTCCACCTCTGGCCTGGATGCAAGCTGTCACCCGGCGTGGCATAGACTGATAAAGATTCCGGATGGTGTCCTGTGGAATTTCTTGCCAAATTGTCTCCAACTGTCGGGCTAAATCGTCAACATTCCGGGATGGTTGCAATCGCCTTCCCATAGCGTCCCAAATGTGCTCTATGGGAGAGAGATCAGGAGACCTAGCTTGCCAAGGAAGTGTTGGGCAAGCTTGAAGACAATTCATAGCAACACGTGCCGTGTGCGGCCGGGCATTGTCTTGTTGAAACGTAAGTCCAGGGTGTCGCAAAAGGAACGGTAACACAACCGGTCGTAGAATGTCGTCTACGTACCGCTGTGCTGTAAGTGTGCCAGAAATGACCACCAAAGGGGTCCGGCTATCAAAGGAGATGGCACCCCAGACCATAACGCCCTGTTGTGGGCATGTGTGGCGTGCGATAGTAAGGGCAGGATCCCCACGCTGCCCTGGACGTCTCCAGACACGTCTGCGGTTGTCGTCAGGACACAGTTGGAAACGGGACTCGTCACTAAAGACTATACGTCCCCAGTCAGCGCAGTTCCAAGTTGATCGAGCCCGGCACCACTGTAATCGGACTTGAAGGCGTAAAGGCGTGAGAAGTAAGTGGCGTAACGGTCGGCGCGAGCGTAAATTCCGCTCTCTCAGTCGTTTGCAGAGGGTCATGTTGGACACATGTGTGCGGGCCACACGTTGGATAGTTGATAACGACGAATCCGGTGCTGTGACAGCTGCTCTGACAATCGCTCTGTCTTCCCGTTCTGTTGTGGCCCTAGGTCGACCGCTGCCGTCCCGACGCTGACATCTGCCGTTGTTGACCCACTCTTGCCAGCACCGTCCAATCGCCGCATCGCTTCGACCCACATGTCCAGCGATTCTTCGATTCGTCCAACCAGCCTCTTTCAATCCGATAGCACGACCTCTTTCAAACTCTGACATATGCTCGTAATGAGCACGAATCTTTCGGCGAGGCATTGTTACAGTCGACGTAAGATATCCGCAGTCAAAATGCAACAGAAATTTTGACCACATATTGAGAATCGCTCCTTATATACACCTGCTGAATGCGCAGTTCCGATGCGCTGGAGTTCCCGCTATTCATTCATTGGACACCAAATTTTAATCATTTGCATGTTCGGTCAATTGCATGTTAATGTCTTTGCATACGAAATTTCATTACAATCGGACAACTTCTTGGTGCGTCGATTTTTTTGTTATAAAATGTATGTATGATACAAAACTGGGCAAACTAATTCACTGATCGTACAATTGAATGATTGTACATATCACAGAGCAATATGAAGGTTCTTTAATCATGTTATCAATAATCGATTCCGTCTATCTCTTGTGTAAACTTCTCTTAGTTGAGATCTTTTTTTAAAACCGGTATGGATCTTTTTTTAAAACCGGTTTGGATCTTTTTTTAGATTAAGTTTAAAACATCTTTAAACGTGAGTTAGTATATGATTGGACGTGGTCTAGAATATATTGGGTTTTAATTTTCAAGAATTTTTGGCAAAATATGCAATTGCCATTCTAAAAATAGCCGTATAGATAGTTATAATTCGATCTCAAGACACATCGCATATAAAATTAGGTTTCCGCGGAAGAAATATTTTTGCTAATATAATATTTATTTTTATGTAAATTGTGTCTTAAATATAACAGCTTTTGAACCTAAACACATAGGAAACAAGGGAGTAAATATGAAGTTCATCAAATATCACATAATAGCAAAGGATAAAGAAAAAAATATAATGGAAAAAGGAAAAGAAAGGTGAAAAAGTTATTGTGAAGAGAAAAGTACCAGAAGGCGAAACTGAATAACAATTGTCAAATTTAAAGAATAACTTTTAACTTTTCATTCTCTTTTCTTTTTTTCTTTATACGTCTCAGATGGTATTTCTCAAACAGAAAAGCGGGCCTTATTTAGAGGTCCCGCTATCTGTCAATATCAGTCCCGTATCAAAAAATCAAATACACATATGAGAATTAAAATTCGAAAAAAAGTATAATGTATCACAATCTGGTCACCAATTGCGAAAATAAATTTTAAAGAAATGCAGCAATTCATTTAGTTGAAATATTACTTATTAAAATTTTAAATATTTAGGTTAACTCATTAATTCAGGCCAAAAATAAATTAAATCGTTGAAGGAATTTAGTACGCCTTTTTGGCGAAGCCTTCGTAGTACGTGCGTATACTTCGATAGTAAACGGAAGACTGATTTGATTTTAGAATTCGGAAAACAATTATACACACTGTTGCCAAATATAAAAAGTGAAATTATAATTATACAAAATATATGTTGCCAGATTCGGAAATTAAAATTATTTACATTTGGAAAACATGTAATAAAAGGAACAATTTGGCATTTTGCCAATTTTAGAAATTGAACTTAATTTTGCTTCCCTTGCGTTTCTAAGTGGCAACAGTTAAGAAAGCCTGGGAAGTGAACTAGCATTTCTAATATGGGAGCCCACACTCTAACTACCCATCTTTCTTCATTTAAGTAATCTATCTCAAGTATAATTTAAAAAGCTTGTGACGGAATTAGTATTTTGATTATAAGTTTGACTCCTCACTTTTATGATCTATACTAGAATACTTTTACACATAACAGCCAGAAAAGAAACCAATTTTCTACATAATCGGACTGAATACAAACTAGCGATTTCTGTGTTACAGTCTGTGGTTTATGTGCTTGAGTACAAACGTCTTTACTCGTACATATACATTAATTAAAGAGATGCCATTCAGTAACTTGGAGAGCTTATAAGAAAAATTATTTATATCAAGTTTTAGTCTGACTATAGACCTTTTATATTTTATACCCAAAAACCTTTTTTTAATTCACACTCAAAACCCTCTTTTTGGTTCATACTCAAAAATCACTTTTATTTCAAATTCAAAAATCTTTTCGGTGCATACTATCCAGAGAGATAAATATTTTTTTTATCTTTCTCTCGATGTTATGAGCATAAAGCACGTTTTTGTATAAACTACAAAAGAGTGGAAAGCCAGACGACTATTATATCCCAGAGAGCATTGAAAAGGAATAGAGGGAGGGCAAGCCTCAGAAAGTGAAGCCAATTTTCCGCCATATTGCTGATACCTTGGATCCATGTAAACGAATGCTGGAAACAGAAATGTAGTTCTGTTTCCCGCATTAGCATCGGTTTCCATGAACACAGAGGATCAAAAACATGGCGGAAAACTGGTTACACAACATTCGCGTGATGGGAATGCGGTAAGCTCCCTCCCTCTATTGTTTTTCAGTGCTCGCTGTTCTGTCCACAACATTTCTAAATTACTTAAGTAAAACTATATGTTTAGTGTATAACTAAGACTCGTATGCATATTCCAAGTAAGGGACTCGTATGCATATTCCAAGTAGCATTGCGGTCATAACACCGAGGCGGTATCTCAGAGGTACTTGATACGGATCCAACTTTAGAAAGTGACAAATCTTCTCTGACAAATGTATTCCAGTTTATACCAGGGATAACGGAATACAAATACGTTAATGTTTTATCTTTATGGTCGACAATTACTGTATCAGTTTCAGGTAGAGCTGATGAGTATGAATTGAATGGGAGAGAAAGATGAGAAAATTTGTTTAATTTGTAGGTTTTTTTTTAAGTAAGTAAAATATCGAAGAGGTACTCGAGAGAAAATTAGGTCCAGCTAGAGTCTATATGAGTAATAGGAATTTAGAATAATTTTTTATGGAATTGCTGAAGAAGACGCATGAAAATAAATGAAAGTGCTTAAACAAAAGTCAATCAGAAATTAAAAGTAGAGACGGTGAGCGTTGTAAAAGGACGGTAAACAGGTGTTCTTCAATTGATCAATGCAGTTGAGTTAAAAGTACAACAAATTCTGTATATTTCAAAATAAGTAAACACCAGATAGAATGAGAATGTTTATTTCAGATATAAATGAATGTAAACATAAAAAAATCTTTTTACTCTTCTACTTTTGAAAATTAAGAAATGTGTGGGTCCTTTATAGCAAGTGCCTAATTTAGGAATCGATATTTCACCGATGTGGTACATGGACTTCGTTTATTCCATTATTTGAATATAATATTATACAGCTTATATTATTTGGCAAACAGGAATTTTTGTCTATTGAATAAATTTTTCCGATATCCACAGTTTTCTTCCTAGTAGAAAAATTCTAAACTTTAATGATTCTTTTCCGAATCATAAATATGTATTATCGATCAAAAATAATGAACGACTGTTTTATTATGCAGTTTTATAAACCAAACGCGATAATAACTCTAAAATTCTGCTAGATAAATTGAATTACTCTATAACATTCACAAGGAAAATTCGATTTGGAATGAGGCAATAATCCGATATCTAGAAAATTTAATTATTTCCCAATTTTCTGAATTTATTGAGTTTAGTATTTCCCCTAACATAATCATTTCACATCGTATCACATATTCAACAACATATACTTATTAAACAATTCCCAGCCTAATCCAATATTATCTCAAAATAGAATTGTTCGTAATATTTGTACATTTAAATTTATTCATGTTAATTTCAGTCAACACGATAGACCAAAGGCAATAGGTGGAGAAGCGCAAAACTTTGTATTTAGGAAATGATAAGCAGGTTGATTCATTATAGAAATGCGAAGAAACACCACCCAGATATCTAAATCTTGTAATATACTAAACTTTATAATATAATTAAGTGAATTTTTATATATAATAAAATATTCAATATTTTTATTAAACTTAATATTTAAATTACTAACAAATTTAGAATATTGTATTGATTTCAGGAGAGGTCGAAATCTCTCCCTTGGAAAATTTGGCTTAATTGATTTATCTGAGATAAAAATTTCACATGAGATCGTTTTCCAAGATATAAATAACTGGTTATGCTCCGTAATAAAGGATAATGAAATTTAATAAGGTATTATGGCATTGAATACTTATCTTTTTTGGCAGAGCGAAAAGCAAACTTCAGTTCATTAGCTTACGTTGTACTGTTTGCTCTAGAGATTAGTAATAATTGCTCAAAAGCAAACTGATCAAATGATCGAAGAAAAATGGTTCTACGAACTATCAAAGAGTTAGAAACAGAACAATCACAACTGAAAATAAATGAACAACTATTTTATTTAACAATAGATTATCTCGAAGACTGAAGATAACCTGTCCAAAATGAAATTGTCTACAAATTGTTTCCAAACACCAGTTCATGGAATTATGTTCTTTCAAATTGAATTACTTTCAAAGGACTCAGAGCGGAAATTGAATTGTGAATAAATATTTTTGCAGAAAGAAAAGATGATGCGATAAGGGACAATAAAATGGATGGAAAAACAGGAGGAAAAATAAAGTTTCTATCAAAATATTAAAAAACTTTTCAAGCAAAAACACCAGACAATATATTTCTGCACTAATAATCAACATATATATAGAATAATTAAAATCTATATGCAAATAACCTTTTCTTCCAATTTATAAATTTATTAATAATTTTCAAGTCCTTATTTATTACTTCATATCACAAAATGGTTTCTTATCGATTGTAAAACGAGTTCTGGTGGATATATATTTTGCTAATATAATAAATAATATATATATATATATTGCAAAAATTGGAAAAGGCATATATAAAATGAAAAACGCAAAAAACAGTGTTTGAGAGAGTTAAAGAAAAGAGGTGTGATAAAATTAAAGTAAGAGGAAAAACATAAAAAATAACAATTTAATTAAAATATATATATCAATATAAACTCAGAAATATATAATGTAACATAAGCATGCAGCCTTAGAACCGTCGTCAGAAGCCTTTTCCAAGACTTCATGCTTGGCGCCTTTTCTGGAGGTATGTCGCAAAATGCAAGCAAAGCATATTTGTTACATGTATAAAGCGAGATACCCAAGGCCCAAAGGGCGCCAAAAACAAAACATCAGTGTATTTTTGAGTATATATTTTTTATGTATATTATATATATATATATATTTAATCCAATGGTTATTTTTTATATTTTTCCTATTACTTTAATTCTATCAAACCTCTTTTATTTAACTCTTTCAAACGCTTTTGCTTTTTTTTTGGCATTTTTCATTTTATATATGCTTTTGCTAATTTTTGCACTATATCTTATCTACTGTATAGAAGCAGCTCAAAGTGTGCTATACTTAGATAATTTTACATTTATTTCTCCTATATTTTCCATTCAAAATTATCTACATATATAATCTACCTACCTCTCCCTCTCTCTCTCTCTATATGTTTGTGCGTGTGTTGCTCTAGATCAGTGGTTCCCAACCTGTGGGTCGCAAACAGTTTTCTGGAGGGTCGCCGTAACTATTTTTATAAAAAATTTCATACCAAACATTTCAAACACTTTTATATTTCAACATGGCTATACATATTGCAATATTCTATTAATGGTTGTTAACGTTATATTTCTTACACACACACACACATATATATATATATATATAATTAATTAAAATGTTAAAAATGCTCGTATTAGGCAAATGTGGCGGCGGCGAATAAAAGTGGGGGTCACGGGTCTTTTGGTTACTATAAAAGGGGGTCGCGGATTACTTGGCTACTATAAAAGTGGGTCGCGGCTTGAAAAAGGTTGGGAACCACTGCTCTAGATAAAGATTCTTTGATCGCTGACTCAAGGCAAAGGCATTGGGGTAGTGAGCCAAGGATTGTCAGTTCGATTCTAGACCGAATACGTAGCATGACGATATCTTGATCACATTAAACCCTGTCTCTCTTGGCATTTAAATTTTTTAACGTATTTCGAAAGGTGATATATTCCTACATTACAAAGAGTGAAATCAGAATTTAATGCCATAAACAGGTGTAACGTTTTTCCGATTAAAATAACTCATTCAGTATTTAAGAGGCACTATTAATTTGCAATTCCGATTGACAAATGAAATTTTCCTTGATTTTATCCAGTATATGATTATGAGTGCCTTTTCTATGATACATAGTTATTGTATCACTTAATTATTATTTCTTGTATTTGTTACTAGTGGATATTATATAAGATAAACCAAAATTTAAAAGGTTTCAGCAACCCACGGAGTCTAGCTCATAGCAAAGCTGCGCATGGGCCTCCATTTCTGAGTTAATTTTCCACATTTCCTGTGGTAATTTCTGTAATCGTTGGTCATTGCGTCATCAATCGTGGTGTCATTCAGTAACCGTTCTATTCCTGCGAAGGGCAAGGGCGGACTGGGACCTCCCAATTCTGAGTTAACTTTTCACATTTTCTGTAGTAAACATTCAATAATCGTTCTATTCCTGTGAAGGACAAGGACAGACTGGGTCCTCCCAATTCTGAGTTAACTTTCCACATTTTCTGTGCTAAATATTCAGTAATCGTTCTATTCCTGCGAAGGGCAAGGGCGGACTGGGTCCTCTCAATTCCGAGTTAACTTTCCACATTTTCTATGCTAAACATTCAGTAGTCGCTCTATCCCTGCGAAGGGCAAGGGCGGACTGTGTCCTCTCATAAAGCGCATACGTTGGATTATCGGAGGGGGCGAATCCTTGTCCATTCGGAGGCGTGAGTCCCATCGCTCATGAGGGCGCACCGGACCGGGGAGCAGGTTGGCTTGCGGCCCAGTCCGCCCCTGGAGAAGGATAATAATATCCTATAAAATATAAATTATTTTTTAAATAAATATTCATTATTAATTCATGCGCATTCACTACTTCCACTTATAAGAATTTACATATTAATTTCATCCAAAACCTAGATTTTTTTTCCTTAAGTCTTTAGGCGCCGCATGAAAAGTAAACCGCCTTTATCAATTTCTTGGTAAACGCGGTTAATTGTAAACTTATTAAAGTCCCATTAAAAACACCAGGTTTGGATATTAAAAAAGTCACGCTATGAATATTCTATTAGAAATTTTAATTAAGTACCTGCAAGTGTTTTTCTTAAAGATTTTTGAAAGTAGAAGTTGATGCTTTTTTATCTCTTATTAAGTTCTTCATTTTTGGAAAACCAGCCTTATAAATAATAGATGTAAGGTAAGCAAGGTATATTATTTTAAATATGCATCAAAATATGCTTTCTTTGCCGAAAATTTTTGTCTGGACTTCATTCTTCGTTGCTTTTACTTTTCGTACAGATTATTTTTTATTTGACATTAGTTTACCTCCATAAAAATTTTCACAAATGCCACCTTTCAGAAATCGTCTACAATGGCGTCTAAAAAATCACGAAAATTTCACCATTATAACCTATAACCGTTATATAAGCGCGGATATATTTTTTAAATTATAATACAGTAATAACATCTTTACACTTACATTTTCTTAAAATTACTTATAATTTAGGTGATAACGTATATGACACATATATGAACACATATATGAACAATGTAAATATGACACGTATATGACACGTATATGAATAATGTGTATTATCCGGCAGATCACTTGGAACTCGGAAGTAATTGTGTTTCATGGCTATGAAGTCGCCATTGCGCAATTTTTTATACAGCAAAAATATCTTCATAAAAGTTAACGACGTAATATTAGTAGTTATATATGTTACATGCAATGTCATATACAATGTTACATTCATAGCGTAAGGAATGGACATAAGCATTCGGTCTTTAACATAGAAAAGCATAAGGAAACGAACCTTGTAGTGATTCCGTCTCTATATGGAATTAATTGGTCATAACCAGCGACGTCATAAACGTATTACCACCATATGCGTAATTTGGCGGGGCAAGTGGGCACGTTCACCCACTATGAGCAGTGGCAAAGGTATATTTTTGCTCCCTCAGTGTGGGGCTTTTTTTCTTGCTCATAATCAGTATTATCGCTGCCATTTTGCGATAGTAACTTTCTCACGACTCTTTAAAAGCGAAAAAAGCAACTCTTCTGACACTATGATAATATGTACACCTCCATTCTATCCCTCTTCTATACTGTTTACAATTGAAAAGCTCAGAGCCATGCAAACGTAATTTTTCATAATAGTACAAAGACTGGCAAAATGTTGATGCTTGGATAACATAGGAAATGCGAGGCATTATATCCTTCAAATAACAACAGAAGAAGCACGAGGCTATTAGTCATCATGACGTCATCCAGGCTGGAAGAATAATCCTCTGAAGGAAAATTAGATGCTATCTACATCTCAAATCACCGAGTTGAAGCAAATGACCAGTGTAACTGACCACCGGCGATTTATAAGGCTCCGGCAATCTTAAAACTAGTGATAGACGATTGCGAAATGTTTTTAAAATCGGAACAAATTTGCAATCGAGTTAACGATTCATTCGTCCTCAAACTTAAAAATCGAGATGTTCAATCGCAATTGAGCGTTACCAGACGTTCTGCCACTGTTCGGCGTAATTTAAAGACGGTGAAAGAAAAATTTTTCGGTATTGCTTGCGATGATTGTTGATGATTAAATTGTGGGAATAAGCGTACTTTTAGTTAACAAAACAAAACACCAAGATTTTTTTAAGATAAATAAAACTTTCTGATTTTGTATTTTTATTGTTGATTTATATATTTGAAGCTATGTTTAACCAAATTGCTTTCTCAAGCTTATATTTTTGTTCATATTTTGTTGAAACTTTTCTCATCATTTTTCATATATATATATATATATATATATATATATATATATATATATATATATATATATATCATCATCATCATCATCATATTCAACCATTATCTATCCACTGCTGGATGAAGGTCTCTCCAAATGCTTTCCACACAAGTCTATCCTGAGCAATTCGCTTCCACGTCACCCCAACCTGTTTTCTTATTTCATCCACCCATCTAGTTTGAGGACGTTTTCTAGGTCTTCGGTGGTCTCTTGGAATCCAGTTCAGAATTTCTGTTGTCCATCGTTGATCAGTTCTTCTTGCAATATGCCCAGCCCATCGCCATTTCAGCCCTTTTACTTTAACAATGATGTCCTCCACTCTAGTTTGCTCTCTCACCCAAGTGTTCCTTTTTCGATCTCTCCTAGTTATTCCAAGCATGCACCTCTCCATGCTCCTTTGCGTTGTCTGTAACTTTCGTATTGCTCCAACTGTTAGACTCCATGTCTCTGATCCATAAGAGAGGACTGGCAATACACACTGGTTGAAGACCTTTCTTTTTAGACACAAAGGCAATTTCCCCTTCAGGATAAAACTGTTTCTTCCAAATGCACTCCAGCCAAGTTTAATACGTCTGTTGAGTTCTTTCATAATGTTGCCATCCATTGAAATCAGCTGGCCAAGGTAAATATATGAATCAGCAATTTCTAGCTCAGTGTTGTCAACTTGTATTTTTGTTTCCTCTACAAAATTATTGAACATGATCTTAGTTTTTTGTAGGTTCATCTTGAGTCCAACTTCTTCACTTCTAGTTGAGAGCTCTTGTACCATGTCTTGGAGTTCCAATGGGTCCGTTGAAAAAATAACAATGTCATCAGCAAACCGCAGATGATTTAAATATTCACCATTTATTTTTATTCCCCTGTTATTCCAATTTATTTGATGAAAAATCATCTGTAAAGCTGAAGTAAAAAGTTTTGGAGAAATGGTATCTCCCTGCCTCACACCTTTACCAATTTTAATAGTTTTGGTATCTTTATGTAACCGAAATTTTGCACTTGCATTTTTATACACACATTTCACCATGTCAATGTACACATCCTCGATGTCTGTTGATCTTAAAGAGTTGATGACTGCTGATGTTTTAATAGAGTCAAAGGCCTTCTCATAGTCAATAAATGCAACATACAATGGAAGTTCATATTCATGTGTTCTTTCAATTAATTCTCTTAATACTTGAATATGGTCCACTGTACTGAATCC
>QLNU02014176.1:21941167-21957772 GCA_006491805.2 Dysdera silvatica | reverse complement strand
ACTTTTGTGAAGATTTTATAAATAGCAGGTAACAAGCTAATTGGTCGGTAATTTTTTAAATCCTCTTTATCACCTTTTTTATGCAAAAGAATTACTGTTGCAGAATCCCATTGGTTTGGTATGTTACCACTGTTGAGGCATTTGGTAAAGAATTTTGCGAGTATGTCTTCTACATATTCTCCAGCTTCTTTTAAGATATCTAATGTAATGCCATCATCGCCAGGGGCTCTTCCTTTCTTCATACTTTTTATTGCAAATGCTACTTCTTCTTTTAAGATTTTAGGAGCTGTTCCTTCGACTATCTCAGAGTCTTCGTTTAATTCACTGTTTCCTTCATATAGTTTTCTGTAGAATTCTTCAACTCTTCTAAGTATTTCTTCCCTATTTCTTGTTACGGTGCCATCCTCTCCTTTTAATGCAATGATGTGTTTCTTCCCAACAGATAAACTTCCTTTAACATTCCTAAAGCTCCTGTTATTTCAGCTGGCATAACACTAGCTCGTTGAATTTTTAAACAAATTTCGTATTTTTTCAGCTATAAAACACTTGAATTTGTTAAGGTACGCTGAAAATGTAATTTATTCAAATAATATGCAGATGATTTTAAATGTATTTTTCTAACTCTTTGCTTATATTTATGCTGGAATAGCGGACCTGTCGCGTATGATATTTGCATGAGTAACAGCGTACCATATACTTCAGTTAAGCAAGCATATAATATACGAAACGTTTAGCCGAGTATATTATACTCAGCTAAACGAGCTGTACCGATTTAGATCTTATCGTTACTTAGCCTGCGATACTCCATTCCGTTTAGTATTCGTTCGCTTATTTCTGACGTAACGTCGCAGTTACTTGGCTGCGAGCAGTTTGGCTCAATATAGTCCATGTTCGCCTAGTCTAGGACCCTTAGAATTATAGGCTAGCCCATCAGCAGCCATTTTCCTGTTCACTTCCGGTTTCATTTACCTTGGCGATAAAGGTTTTCCGCTTTGACGCAACTATCGCTATTTTGGCATAAAAATAATCAACAATCCGCGATTATCCGACGAATGTAAACATTGGCGCAACTTTTAAGATGTCGCCAATAAATACAATTTGCAACCCTAGCTTGGTTTACGATTAATGCAAAATTATAATACAAATAATCAAAACAAATTTACACTCTACATGACGGCCAGATTTCCAAACATTCTATGTTTATTCCTCGAATGATTAGAACACTTGTCAGCTGAACATCCACCCATTTCACCTTATTTTATTAAAAATAGCACACTTGTAAATCACTCAACTTTAACACAGCAGTGAATGGGATCACGTGATACGATGGCAGGAAAATGGCGGCTATGCTCCAACTCTCTTTTCTAGGAGCCGTAGTGTAGTCCAATTTCTCACTACACGAGTCAGGATTACGATTTATAAATTGTTACGTTTAGATTTCATTTCTGTTAGTCAATTTTGTTAACTTATTTCTTGTTAGTTAATTTTATTTATTAATTTTGTTAAGTTTGTCATTAAAATCAGTTACCTTTTGGGTGTGCATTATTCTTGCCTTCCGTCATTCACGTTTACTCAAACAGATGTTAAGCGTTACGCTGCTTTCGTAAGATACATACCCATCTCCATATAAATACTTATGGCGGGATTAGTCCTCCCTCCACACTAGTATATAATAATAATTCAAATATGATTTTAAACCGCGAAAGGCAAACATGAAAAGAATTCATGTAATCTCGGAATTTTTCATCTTCAAAATTAGGGAAAATCAAAATTGTTGTGAGTTCGATTCTGCCATTATTGTATAATAGAGATCATTATTAGTGTAATAGACTCTAAATACATTGGGTTTACATAAGAAAGTACAGTCTTTCATTTAATTAATTAATTTTGATACACTTTATATTTTTAATTATTTACTAAATTTCATTTAATTATATAGATGTAAATTTTTATTTAGTCAAATCCGTTATTTCATATGTGAATGTGAAATGTTCCGTTTTGTTGGGAGGAACATTTATGTAATTTCTGAATAAATTACGACATTTTGTTTAATCGAACGCAACATTTAGTTCAACAAAATGAAATATCTGGTTTAAAAAAACAATTATTAAATAAACAATTTTTTCATATCAAATGACGATGTGGCAACAATAGATGTTAAATTTCTCGTAAAGAAAAGAATGATTTTCGGGCGCCTCGTGAGACGCCTGTAGCTTAGTAGGTAGAGCACCTGACCGGCAATCAGGAGGTCGTGAGTTCGGGTCCCACCAGGCGCCGGAAAATCATTCTTTTCTTTACGAGTAATTTAACATCTACAAAAACAATTGCAATATTATATGCATTATGTTTTATTTAAGAGTTTGCTATGCTTCACGGTAGAAATTTTTAGAGAATATTTCACGTATGTTACAGGGCTTTATAACAATATTTTCCGTCATTGGAATTTTTTTTACTTAAGCAATTATAATTTTCCAATTGAATTATTAGTAATGATTTAATAACGACAAATGAGGAAACATTGCATATTTACAAACAGAAATAAGAAACAAAACGATACAAAATTTCACCAGGAGATTCCATAACAAAAAGTTATTTCGACACTGGCGTAAGGTTTAAAAACACGATTTTTCGGGAGCCAACTGCTCCCTTTGTCAAGTGAAGGCAGAATACTCATTCTGCTTTTACTTGACAAAGGCCGCAGTCAGATCTTGAAACGTCATGTTTTAAACCTTACGCCAGTGTTGAAATAACTGTTGTTATAAAAAATAAATAGAACAAATGTTGCGAATTTATAAAAATTTCTAAAGTTAATTAGCAAATATGACGAAGTAAAATTACGAAATTGGTAATTCAAATACGATAAAAGGGCCTAAAATAAATATAAAAATTTTACAAAAATTCATAAAAATAGTTAACAATAGATAAATTTAAATTATAAATATTTAATAAAATCATAAAATCAGCGTGCGAATATTTTATAATAAAGAATAAAATGATTGTGAAAATTTAATAAAGAATCACAATACTGATAGGCAAATTAATTGATTAAATTGATAAAATAAAAAATATTGAATAAAAAAATTGAATAAAAAAATTGATTTAATTGATAAAATTGATATATAAGGGCTAAAAAATATTCCACGTATACCAGATTATGACCGAAGATTTAAAAAGTGGAATTTTTACATCAATTTCCCAATAAATACTCCGAAATATAACTAAGTGGGAAACGACACTTTCTCTCCACTAAATTGAAGGAAATAATCCGGTTATCGTCTTCAAGATAAGCTGAATTTATTTCACGGAGAATGAGACAGGAAATGGGACAGTAAATTCTCCACACTTCAATGTACTTAAAATGTCAAGGGATAAATTTCAGCATAAAATACCGATCTGAATTTTTAATGTAGTTCGATCGTACCTCCTAACTTCCAATTATAATGCGAAAAAGTAAATCTTTTCTCTTTTGATATTATATATATTTGTACATGCGTTCCACCATTAATGTAATTCTTTCATTTTCTTTTAATCCCACGTATACTTGCTTTTCTTGTATAGTTATAATTTCTCATGTCTTTGTCCTAATAGCCTTTCACACTTTTTGAATATCACTCACTATTCATACACCATGTCCATAGAAAGTATACCATGCTTGTTTTTCAGCGTTTTCCAAATGAAAAGCCCATTCTTATATATTATTTTAATCATTGTTTTTTGTAACGATTCCACCATTTTTTGGTTAATTCTTCCCACATCTCCCCTGACACTATGATGACATTATTGAATAAATTACATTAATGAAAGAATTACATAAATATTTAACTTTTATGCATAAAACTAAACATGTTGTTTTGCATTCTGGCCGACAGGAATACACTTTATAACTAATAGTGCATCTTTATGAACAAGCCTGTATAATTTTTCGTATTTTATATTAATTCAAATATGAAATCATCATAGTTAGGAGTGATCGTTAAAAGGTCCAGGTTCTTCACGGACTGTAGCCTCGAAGAAGAAGAGAAGTGGTGATCATTAAACTCCTAATGAAGACCATCTACTTGAAATAGCTCTTAACCCACCAGTTCACGCGTGAAAGTTTGGGATTGAAGCACGTGCACTGCGAGCTAAGAATTACTCGGGCGCAAAACTCAATTTTTTTTTATAAATTTTAATTCTTTCTGTTGAAATTCTTTTGCCATCATTTTGGACCAGATTTTTTATATAACAAGTTTAGTTACTACGGATAGTTTGTCTAGTTTTATTTGATACATTTAGTGTTTCTCCTCTATCGTAATAATAATAATAATCTCCTCTATTGTCTAAATGCAAGCTTCGGAGGTAATAGCTTGAGAGGTAATAGTTTCTTCCTGAAAATTAATTTTGTTTATTTACTTTTATCACTGACAATTTATTAATTAATTTTTAAACTGGTTCTTTCTTTTCATTCACTCTTTTCACTCAATTCCTTTTGAAATTTGTTTTATTTAAGAGCTTCATTTAATAGTTATTATGGTCTTATTTGATATTTCTGGATTCTGTATCATTTTAGCATTAAACATAAAAATTTTAAACAAAATTAAACCTTACCACACATTTATGATGTCAATTTCACCCTGTCTCCAATCAAAATTATATATTTACAAGAAATTATCAAATGACCCTCACTTGTGGTAAGGAGCTTTGTGAAAATCTATGGAGCAGAAGAACAGCCAGTACCTACAAATTAAGAGATGAAACAGTCCAACGGAAGGCAGTTAATTTTCAATCTATCACACGTATTCCGCGGTTAAAGTAAAATTTTCATTCAAAAATAACTTATTAGTGTACAACTACGGTTACAAGTATTTTTCAAGGCAATTCAAAAGAGCAAGTTTCAGGTTTTAAAAAGCCCTGCGGTGGCGCAGTGTGGTAACGCGTTCTCCTATTGCGCGGCTAATCCGGGTTCGACTCCCAGCAGTGCAAAAAGAACGCTTACTCAGAGATCTCATAAAGATCGCACTGCTCACTGTAGTCCGGGGTTTGGTTCCCTAGGCCTTAAGAGGTTCGGATTCCTCGGAAAACAGTAGGTCCCGGCGCAGCATGACCACTGTAGTCTTTGAGCCGTAAAACCAAAAAAGAAAGAGAAAGGTTTTAAAAAAGAAATATGTTTACATTATTTTTTTTTATTAATTTTAATGCGACATAAGACTATTTATTTTTGTTTTTAGACGTCTGAAATAGTATTTAAGTCTTGATGTCTGCTTTCGTCAGAAGTAGCTAAGCTGTACTGAACGTGACAGAACCACATATCTAAAATTAACTGGGTTTGGCACCAGTCTAAAAATAATGTTAATCCTGATCTGACAGTTCTGTTTTCAGATTTATATTGGGTAGAAATAACATATCCACGCGTTCAACTGTGTCATCATAGTGTCAGGGGAGATCTGGGAAAAATTAACAAAAAATGGTGGAATCGTTACAAAAAATAATGATTAAAATAATATATAAGAATGGGCTTTTCATTTGGAAAACGCTGAAAAACAAGCATGATATACTTCCTATTTACTTGGTGCATGAATATTGAGTGATATTCAAAAAGTGCGAAAGGCTATTAGGATAAAGACATGAGAAATTATAACTATACAACAAAAGCAAGTATATGTGGGATTAAAAGAAAATGGGAGATTAAACTTTACAAAAGAATTGAATTAAACCAAGGTAATATATGTTACAAGGATTTGGGAACACAGAACTCTCATTACCAAATGAATTACAAAAATATAAACAGCTTGAACTTATTTAAAACAAAACTAAGGAAATATCTATTAGGTAGAAACGAGGAGGAGAGACTGAGGTAAAGGATTATATGCATATTTTTTTGTTATTTAATTTTGCCAGATCCGGAGCAGGTTACAGTTACGTATTTCCTCCAAACCTTCTGCATTATGTTAATGATTAAGTGTATACTTATTTAGTAACAACGTTGAATCAATCTTATGAAATAGTAAAATACGTTTTTCTATATGCTTACGATATATCAGGTAATCACGAAAGTATTTGCAGTTTTCAAAGACAACAAAATAAACATAACATACGGATTGAAGTCACAGTAAGATGGCGTTACGTTCGCGGTATATCGTTAGCTGAATTTACACGATGCTTTCTGCATATGAATAAGAGATGTCAGCAGTTTGGTAGAAGAACGACATTAAAATGGCGGTCTCAAAGGAGATTATTTGTGGATGTTTGTTATACGAATATGAGTTCGGTTTACCTGCTTCAGAAGCAACTCTTTGCGTTTACTTAGCTTTCAAGGGAGATACTGTAAAGAAACGAACATCTTGGAATTGGTTTCAAGGTTTAAAAAATAGAAACGAACCCGTTCAGGAAAAGACCCGGAGTGGTCGTCCTGTGAGCTTCGACAAAGACATCCTAAAGCATGCTGTTGAGCAGAGAAGTAACTAAACAGGCCGTTAACTAACCCTATCATTTCTTGTCACTAATGAAACCGCCCGAAGACATGTGCGTGCAATGGATAAGACATATAAATAATATGAATACATATAAATAATAATATATTAATTCATGTAGGAGCTACTTAGAAAATTAATATAAATTTTCTAAGTGGCTCCTACACGAATTGACCGCAGTGAGAAAACAGCAACGTATCTTTACTTGTCTTGTGCTGCTTTCTCATTATGACGAGGAATTATTTATGATAGGATATGAAAATGTGATGAGAAACATGTCTAGTACAGCACCCTCAAACTTTCTAGATATTGCTTGTCCACTACTGACTAGGAATACATGGAAGCCTTACTGCATCCATGTAAATTTATGTTGTCTGTATGGTGGACGGCGCGTGATTTTGTTTTCTTTACAACGGAGCCAAACGATCACTACTACTGCGACCAACTAAAAC
This sequence comes from Dysdera silvatica, assembly GCA_006491805.2. NCBI lineage: Eukaryota > Metazoa > Arthropoda > Arachnida > Araneae > Dysderidae > Dysdera > Dysdera silvatica. The sequence continues at coordinate 21,950,871 of QLNU02014176.1, read as the reverse complement.
GAAAGGAAGCAGTACTGATTAACAGAACAGGATTTCTTTTCTTTCATGATAATGCTCGTTCCCACTCGGCTTCGTTGTGCAGAAACACCATAAAAAACTTGGGCTGGCGATTTTTTTCATCCAGCATATAAATACTATTTATCAAGAGGAAATCCTTCCGTTTTCTCTTAAATAAGTTTGTATTATTTAGTCTCGATATGTCAGGCGGCAAAGAAATACAAATTCTGAAGCCCACTGAAATTTTATAATTATTAGATACAAATGGCGTAAATAGTTGACGATGTGATCATGCAGAATAACGACTAGGTCGCAAATACAAATCAATAACATCATTAAACATATTGGTTTTAATTCTCTGACACACATTGTTACTGTAACTCTATATTCTATCAAGTTACGGAACTGTAACATGTTAAAATGTATCCAAAGATTATCGAAAACTCCGGCGTTAATTACAAATTTTGTAATTAAAATATTAAAAACACTTTTTGTATGTCTACAATTTTTATAACTGCACCAATACCTCCCAAAGATTCTACCCCAGCTTAGTTTATAATAGGAGATAGCATCAAAGAAAACGGTTACCATGTTTCTAAGGAGAAAGAATTTTAATATATTAATAGAATTCTTGTTTTTAAAAGAGTTATAAGATAATTATTTGTTCCCCCACTAATTTTAGGTTTTGGTTGTTCATATCGAAATTTTAAATTATGGGGTAGTGAATGATTGATATCTTTGACATTGGAAAAAAAATGAATGAAACTAGTTTTGGCGTAAAGAAAACTGCGTATATTGACGGATTTTAACTTCGACAGAATAATAACATATATTCAAATTTATATTTTTCTGTAGAAAATCTTATGCATCATAACTATATAATTAATTTAATTCTAATTGAATTAATTCAAAACCAACTATCTTTTCACAAATTTTATCCTTGCTCAGTGAAAGGATATTTTAACCAACAGGATACTTCTTATAATAATAGGGATTTCTTTAACTAATAACGGTTTAGGAAAAAATTAGAAGAAATTGCTCAATTGATAGTTTTGCTGTTTTAGAGAAAAATACTCTAAACAAAAAGAAGAAATTTAATTACTGTATTTCCTGATCGTCAATTACATCAATCCAATTATAATTAAGAAATGAATTTAAGCATAATTAATGAGTTTTAGTAGCAGATGAATATGTAAATTGGTGCCACATGGCACCGAGCTACGATTAGAGCGTTTCATGTAACAATACTCTCGTCCAATTAATGTATATAATTTCGCAATTAATAAGTAATCATCATAATTGTGTTGTCCGCGACTGTTAAAATAATAATCATGTTTTTATTTAATTTCAAATGAAACGTTCATTTTTATTGCAGACACCAATGACTCTTGTTGGAAGGCGATAGAATCTTATTGTTTATCTGCTAATTATTCTTAAGGTATTGATTTTTTCTTTTAAATTAAGGGTATCACAACTTCGAAGTTTTGGACAATTTTTTCAAATCATCATTGATTCATCATCCATAAATACAAAAGGGAAAAACCCCTTTCTAACTGCAGTTTATGATCAATGATGATATTTTGTGAAGTACATAAATTTTTATATATATACAGGGTGAACAGATCAATTTTTTTTAATTCTCATTGAATGTAGAAGTGCCATCCTTTCCGTTTCTCAGTCAAAGAAATACGTCTTCACGGTTTTTTATGGCTTCTGCGCATGCTCGCCTTAATGCGCTAAACAGTTAGAGAGATGCTATTGGAAATTTATGAAATTCGTACTCTCTAACACTGAACATAAGTGTTCAATTACTTTTTTCCTACATATGTCTGGAGCCGATATTTCATAAACTGTATATCCCTTATACTGTAACCGTATACTGTACCGTAACTGTATATCTCGTATAATCTTATAATAAAAGCGATCGGACAACTTGAGCTGTTTATTAGTTGTCTGATTGCTTTTATTATATTTATGTCAAGCGGTGTTACCTACCAAACATCGTATAATCTTCGTGCTTCAAACACTACAGTTGCTAAGACAATACCAATAGAAAAATGGAAAAGCTTCTTTCAGCTTATCCTGTATAATATAATATATACTAAATAACTATAATAATAAACCCATACTACTAAAAATATATTGATCCCATATTCACTACTGCGTAAAAGAGATATTATTACTTATGCATAAGAGTATCCCTTCTTGTACATTTTAAGTGATTTTCTGGGATGTGTCCATAGGCGTAGAGTTATATGTGCCCGCTGAGTTCAAGCCCACCCCAAATAATTTTCAATTTTACATATATTGTAATGTATGAATACCCCTAATAAGTGCTTGGGCTCCCCCAAATAATTTTGAAAACTCTACTCTTATGGGTGTGTTTTTTACCATCAAGTATGTAAGAGAAATCCACAGGCTCAATGTTGCCTCTTGGTCCTAACTTAATTTTTTATCCAGTCAGGAATAAGGAATTCGTTTAAGAATCAGGGGAGTATTCACATTCAAATCACGAGTGAAATAGAAATAAAATCGTAGACATATATATATATATACATAGGATGTTTTGGTGTGCACACAGCACGTTGGCGAACGAATTTGCCATATAAAGTGTCCCGAAATTTGCAAGTTAAAAGAACTTAAAAAAAATTTCACACCATCTGAAATTCAACGAATGTATTCAGCAAACTTGGAGGAAAATAGTTTTCGCGAATCTTGAAAAATTCCAATCTGTCGAGGAAAAATTGTTCCATATCGAATTTTCGTTTAACTGAATATAAATAAAACATGCGGTGGAAGAAAGTGTAAGCATACAAAATAGCTTTCTATTTATCTAGACAATGGCTAATTTCCCAAGATACCTCAGCTAAGGATATCATTTTCGATTCATTTTTGAAGGTAGTTTTTTTTAAATAAAAGTAATATGAAAAAAAAAAGAATTAGGGCATCGGATAATAGGAAAACTGTTGAGCAAACTCTATCTGCAAATTTTACCAAGGGCATATACAGAGAGGGTGTTTCGGGGGTTACATTTCCCCCTTCCTGATTTGAATAATATTATAAGCTGTAAGCCAGGAATTCTTATGCGAGAAAATCTTGTTTCTCTTTTTTCTTGTTTTCTTTATTCATAAAAAACACTCTTATTTTCTAAATCCTATACATGGTCTCACATTTAGCAATGTTAGCCTATTCGCAGAGTTCGAAATAGGAGGTAACAATGAGTATATTTTCATCTAACACAAACTCAGATATCAAGCTCATAATATATAAATAATATTTTGATATTCAATGTATTTGATATTCAACGTATTTGATATTCAACATATATCGTTTGCATGTAAATAAAAACTATTTCTATTCTATTATATTGATGAATATATTTAAATTTAGAAAGTAGCTTTTATTACATGGAAAATAAACCAAACACATTTATCAAATGAACTTCAAACATATTCAATTACTAATTAGATTTTAAAGTCTGTTTTTAATTTCTGATGTATGACAGAGAAAGAGACACTTTACACTTTGAAGTGTCCCCTTGAGTAAAGCTTTTGATAATTTGATTCAGATCTGAACCCAAAATGATATCTGTCATTTCTGACTAACGAAAAGCTGCATCTGAAATTTGAGTAAAGGTTTCGAGTATAGCGTACAGTTTTCATAATTATTTAGGGGTGTGGGGGCAAACACATGTTATGTACATTTATACATTACAATATATGTAAAATTGCAATTTATTTCAAATTATTGGAGGACCCATATCACTTTACGTATATTGTTTCGAGACAAGTTAATAACTGGTAAAATCGAATTCAAAAGGTAAATTTAGTACAATAGACCCCAGTTATCGAAAAACAGAGGGGTTGGGATAACACGATTTCGGGTAATCTAGAAATTCAGATTTTTTTTTGTAAAAGATAAAGAGAAACTACAATATATATATATATCTAAACATTTAATTACATCCTTAAAAATTGACTTTTAACTATTATAATAAGTTAATAGGGAAAAGTATGACACAAAATTTACGCAGGTGCTAATTGAGATGTTGGAATACTTTTGATGCCGAAACAAGCGTGAAAATTTTTTGTTGAACTGACTGATGGAGTGTCTACTAAAAACTGCAGAACAATAAGTGCAACGAGTCATTTCGGTTAAACGAAATTCAGATCATCAAGCTTCTACAACAAGTCTAACAACAGTCTAACAACAAGTCTAACAGTCTTCTACAACAAGTCAAACTGCTAATTTTATGATTAAGAAAAATTGTTTCATACAGCGACACCTTAGCGCTTTACTTTTCCTTTTTGCTGTAGAGTATACATCTAACAAAAATGCATGGTGACGTCAGATACATTTCAAGACTTCTTGTGGAACTTTGACAAAAAGATGAGATTTGAAAAACGAAAGGTAATTTTATTTTGTGGTAAACGTACCTTTCAGGCAAAAATGAATTTAAAGAATGTGCGCACGCAATTTTTACCTGCAAACTGCTCAAGAAGATTTCAAATTTTGAACCTTAGTGTGATTCATGTTTTCAAAGTTAACTGATGGATGGTGCTAGTCTAAAGAACTTTTGCAAAATTCGAAAATGTAATAAAGGTGCATACACGATGAAGATGAATGTTCTAAAGGCAACTAGGATTATTGTCAATGTTTGCATATTGTGAGCCGAATTATTTTAATTATTGTGGGTCCTTTATTTCTACGATGAAACAAGTGACTACTTCGTGGTGAGTAATGAAACAGAAGCCACAACCAAAACTCTTGGTGTCCAATTTTGGTGTGTTTGTGGATTGTAATTCAGATGTTCAGACTTCGAAAACGTAAACAATTGATGATATTTTAAATGACCGATTTTTTGACTGGAGAGTGAAAGATAGTAAAGAAGGCAGAGAAATGTTTGCATTAAATTCAGCAACAACTGCGTTAAGAATTGCGCAAGAATACTTACAAACTTTCAGTAAAGAAGGAAGAAATTTTTAAAATTTGGCTGTAAGTAAAATTAAACTATAGAAGGAAGCGGAACAGGGTAGAATTAAAAAAAATTTCCTATTCTTCCTGAAGAATAAATTATGATGGACATTCGCAAATAAAGCTTCATTAATGTACAGTAACTTTTTAAATAAGATAAATTTATTCAGTTTAGTTGTCATTTTCTCATTCAATTATTTACTCGTTCAACATAGCATATATTTTATAAAAAATCATGTTTTCTTTTCACAAATAGATTTTAATAAACGCATGCCATTTTCTCTTAACTGCAATCACTAAACTTGGGTCTAAGTTTACTATCTTCAGAATATTTAATTATTGCGTATTTTTGCTTGATCTTAGTATATTTGATACATAAGTGCATTACATGTGCGCCCTAAGAGAAAATAAAGAAAAAAGACGAAATACAGCAGTATGTTTCAAAGCATTTCATCATGTTCGTCTCACAATAAAATGTGATCGTTGAAACTCCTGAAGAACAGTGTTTCCACTTTTCATGATTGTCGCAGAAAAACGTAAAAATAGGGATTTTCACTATGATCAAATATGTGCGTTTTCCGTTTTGAAAAGTTTTGCATGTAATACGAAAACATCCTTTATTGCAGAATTTACTCACGCAATAGTATTTCACAAAGAACATTTTTGGTTTCAATGCTGAAACTTAATTTAATTAAATATTGCTTTTCGCAAATTAAAAGTAGCTAAATGTGAGAAATTCTAGTTTTCTTTTGCAATATATATATGTATGAACAACGCATAAACCCATATACATACGTGTCTTATTAAAATTAAATATATAACAATATGCGCATTCTTCATATGAAGAAAACATTGAGAACCTTGAGAACGTTAAAATAATTGCCCCTTAAATTTCAGAAAACGGATAAATACGACCCCAGGAATTTTTGAGTTGTCAGCGAAACGTCTTGTCTACCAAAAAATGCATTTGTTGCAAAAATGCACATAAACTGCTTACTATGTTCAAGAATAATATCAATTCCTTGCCTGTATTATATTGCTTAAGGCCGTATTAACCACGTTTAATCTCCTTTTCCAAACTCTGCAAATATTTAAAGAAGGCTGGCAAAAAGAAATCCTTCTTTTAGAATTGGAACTGTAACTAGGATATGCGGGATTATGGTGCTACGAATACAAGTAAAAAAATGAGACCTAAACCAGTAACTTAAAATATAACTGCATCTTGAAGAATAAGTTTAGAAAGCAAAGTTTCGATTCTGACTTGAAATTCCCCGTAATACAAAAATGTATGGATATTGAGGTAGTTTATAGGAAAAATATTTTTAAAGTAGATATTTTTTGACTGGGAAATTCTTTCAGAGATGGATGATAGAAAAATTCGAAAATTGTTTTTGTTCTAAAGGTAACAAAGAAATAGCAATTAACATCGAAAAGAGACATCAAATTGGCTTTATTATTTGATGATATTAAAGGAAATAATTATCGTCACAACTTCTGCCCTTTGAAATTAAATTTAAATTTATGATTTGACTAAAGATGACATTTTTACTCTTATCTTTTGTTGTCATTATGCAGAAAACGATAATAACGCACACAACAAAATTTTACAATGCAAAATATAAACAACACGTGTACCTCGCCAAACGTAAATTAATTTTAATAACCTTCCTGCCGAAATTATTTCTTAAAGTACTGTTCAACTGTTCTGTTCAAAAAATGGAATAGCGAAAATGATATATGTCCGGCCGGGATTACTACTATTCATTATTGCAAGCAATCGCCATTGTGGGTATGGGCACCTATATGGGGGGGGCAGAGGGGTTCGATCCCCCCTTTAGCCGTTCAAAAATTTTATTTGCCCGAACCTGCTATGCATTTACTTTCAAAAGTTTTACAGTCACATTTTAAAATAAGGTACTTTTTAGCTCATTACTAATTGTCAAGCAGTATCAATTATTTTTGTAGCGTTTTGGTATCTTGTACATTCACTAAAATTCTCGACAGCTTTGAGAAGGAGGTAATAATATTTCTCAGTTCCCCTACCCCTCTACTACTCGTATGGGGACTCATGATTGATGGGTGTCCTCCTCCTTCCATTCAAGGCCATACACGCTCCAGAAATGAAGACAGATAGTAAATAAAATAATTTTCAAATTAGTTAGTAGTTCGGGCCAACCCCCACTAAGCAGTGGTTGGACATAACGTAATGCTTTTTCTCCCTGAAAAAGGGACAAACAAACTTGAGGGAGGAGAAAGGAAAGAAAGGCCGATCTGGATATAATTAATATTCATCATATCGTTATTATTCGCGTATTGTAACCAGAAGTTATGTTATTTTAGAGTATATCAATGTTGAAGCTCGAATAGTTGAATAAATGTGTTTGTTGAATAAGTGGGCAGCATTTTTTTTTTCTATGAGGAATAATTTCGATATTACAAGCATGGGCGCCGTTTGGGAAAGGCAGAGGGAGTCAGTTGCCCCCCCCTCTCTAGAATTGAAATATATGCAATATTTTTAATACATTAAAAGGTTAAAGTGGTTATTTGCTTCGGATTAACATTGGAACGCCCCAACTCCCGTAATTTGCCTTAACGACGCTTTTGATTACGAGTTACTAAGACACTGTTGGAAGCCCCCCAGATGAAATACGAATTAGCATGAAAGGCGCTAATCGCTTAGTAACAGCTTGCAACTGGGACTTTGAAATGTGATTCGAAAAGTATTTAGTATCTGGTTATTTTGAGTTACGCCGCACCACGAGGCTTTAGAAATAAAATACAGGGTACCAGGGAGGAAATTTACATAAAAAGGTTAAACACTGGTAAAATAGCAATGAAAAAGATCACCCAATTGATACATCACCTTAATGATTTTCCAGCGCCTGGCGGGACCAGAACCCACGAGGACTTGATTGCCGGGCAAGTGCTATACCGTCAGAAAATCATTATTTTCGTTACGAGTAATTTAACATCCATTGTTGCTACATCATCGGATATTATGAAAAAACTGTTGACTTAATAATTTTAATAATCTATTATATTTACACTAGAATTTCGGTATAATATATAAAGAAAAGGCACAATATACGGAAACTGACATTAGTAATCATTTCTAAACTGAGCGTTGTTTGCAGATGCTCAAAAACTGGTTTACAGATGATCGCAGAGTTTTGAAGTATCAATACTCATTAAATTTTCGCCTTAAAATATATAGCGCATTAAATAAGTTTGAAAGTCATTAGAATAATTTATTGCCTCAAAACATTCGTTGATTATGAAATTCTTATTATGTACTTTGAAAGGAATCTCAGTTCATAGAAATTATCCGGTTTGAAATTTTCAATTTTTTAATGGACATTGCATCCGCTATTGTTTTTCGTTTCTTTGTCCGTCTGTGTCTGTACATACGCACCCAACAAAAGGGCAAGGTAAAGGTCTTCCGTAAATGCAATAATGATGGCTATTGTTAACGTTGAAAACCTACCGAGTTACTTGAGAATTAGAGAGTTGCGATTTAGAGACGGCTGGATTAGAGAGTTGCGAATTAATGTTAATTGAAACCCGCTAAATTTAAATATCGACCTTTGACGATTTTCCTTCACTTGTTTATTTTATATTATATTCGCCTCAGCTCAAACGAAATCTTCGATCACTGATTTTCTGTTAATTTATGAAAAATTTTCTTCACGATGTTCTACATTTTATTTATAAAACCGTACCACCTTACTCGTTAAATCTATGGTCAGCAAATGCCTTGTTCTCTAAAATCTATATAGTTTTACTTAATCGTTATACAAATCAAAATCCATATTTTCCTCGCAAAATGCGGACTCGCTTTAAGCGGGTCATACGGTACACAAATATATATTATCTGAATGGATTATATATATGCATATTATCTGAATGGATTATATATATGCATATTATCTGAATGTATAATATACATATATATGTATTATCCATTCAGATAGATGTAAATTACAATGGAATGCACTGAATTTAATTGATAATTTCCATATAATATGCGATTTCCCATTTTACTTTTTATTGCTTTCACTTCCAGTGCTAATAGAAAACAATTCGCATTCAAAAATATGCGCAGGAATATCGAATTTATATATGCAAGAAAATAACGGTATGAATATTATTTCACCATAATGAAAATTCATTATTCCTGTTAATAAATATCCTTATTTAATTAGAAATATAGTCTTACATATTGAAAAAACGGTATTTAGTTTAGATCGGCGATTTTCTACCGGTGTTGGCGGCACACTAGTCTCTGCTAATGTTCCAATATGTGCCGCGAAAATTTGTAAATCATGTAGCACCTGTGGATTTAGTCAGAGGCCCTAATTTTGTTTTCCTGAGATTGTCAAGTAAAAAAATAACAACATCTAACACAACCATGATGAAACCGTGGTCAACTATGTCGGAGGATTCATTAAATTTGCAAACCATCTGAGCTAACAGTCAAAGGCGGACACAGACTTTCATTTTGGGTGTGGAGGGTCAAGGATAGAATTTGTCACGGTCTTGGAATAACATCCTTCATTTATCATGAAAAATTGAACTTTATACAGTGAAAAAATATACTTTGGGAGTTATGACCCCTGTGACCTTCCCCCTGCGTCCGCCCTTGCAGGCAGTCCAACAGATTGTCCTCTGGCACATCAAAGAAGGCCGCGAGATGCGTTTATCATATACTGCTTATTATTAATGTTTTGTAGATA
>QLNU02014176.1:21930741-21941067 GCA_006491805.2 Dysdera silvatica | reverse complement strand
TTTTACAAAGCATAAATGAAAGAAAATGGATTTCTTCGCAGAGTATATTTTTTAATTTTTTCCAAATTGCTGTTTTATTCTGTTGTTTATAGTTCGTAAGATTTCGATGTTACTGTGGTCTATAGAAGGAAAATAAATTTGCTAAAATTTTAGAAATACTGGCTTAGTTAAAGTTTTGGATCAAAAATATATACAATGTTTCCTCTTCGACTTAAATAGACAACATTTGTTATTTTTCTATTTTAAAACATCCAATGTAGACTCATTTGTCAAATTAATGTTATTGCATTCAAAGGGTAACTGTAAGCCGCTGAATGAAAGTTTCTAAATAGCACTTACTTGATTAGTGATGTTCAGCTATCTGTCGATATAACAGCTTAACATATTAAGCTGTGAAGCTTATGAAAAAGTCAATCGTTTTCAATTGGCAAAACTCCCACTTCGTTGCTTAATTATCAAAGTATATTTCAGTGCCAAGTATAATAACTCTACAGGCAAGTTTCGAGACGCTTTTGTCGTAGGGCCAAATAAAACCTTATCCACGCGTACGACATTTTGTGGTAAATATAGTTTTTTTTTTAATAGTTTCCTACTTATAGCATTTCGAAATGTAAAGTTTAAGTACTATGCCAGCGTACATATACAGTAAAATTTGTTTATAATAATAAATTTCTCTATAATAATATTTTACGCGATCCTTGGGGACATAGAATGTATGATTCAACCTTGTTTATAAACATGTGTTGTCCCGGTTTCAAAAATATAGCTAAGGTTTCCCCCATCTCTCTCCTCCTCTTCGTTGTCACTTCATTTATTCTGCAGTAGAATCTGTCATTTAAGAACACACCACTATCTTGAAATAATTATTATTAATTTCCTTGTATTTTATGCTAAATTAAACGTGTATCAGACATATATATATTGTATATCATCGACCATTTTCAATCTAGTACAGGATGAAGGTCTCTCTGTTGACACACCTACACGCAGTATGGTGAAAAAAATACAGAGGAATCGATCTCAAACTCACCATGTTAGCTGGATACGTTGGCAGGCTGAATCTACAGTTTAATCAAAGTTCCGGACCTCGATCGCCATAGCCGAAGTCTTGCCCTATAAGGCGGGACTCCTTGTGTCACCCTCCTAGGGAGAGAACGCTACCCTTGCTGCTCCAAATGGGCGCTCTAGAGAGAAAGAGCCGGTATTTTTAACAGATGACCGTTATGTGACATACATTGTATATAGGAACATTTTATACCCCGAAATCTCTCTACTAATGAATGGGTAAATTCCTATTCTCATAGGAATGCCCCCATTTAGGGAACGAAGCTCCTGCCCCGTCCTCGACGGCCTAGCGCATCGGTTCTGTAACTTTCCTAGACCGCCCCCCCCCTTCAGTGATAACTTGCCTTAACAGACCCCCAAGAATTAACTCAAAGTTTAAAGCCCGGAATTTGCATCATATGTATTTATTTCTAGTGTTTCATCACTAATTTTCACTATTTAAGGAAAGAATTTTTCGTCCCCTCATAATTTATTCTTAGCACTAAATGCTCGTCTTAGTATTTTTCCGAAACGTTATGGAACACTGGGAGGGTTCGCGAGCTACAGTTGAAGAAACGCTGGCCTGGCGGTTAAGGCGCTCCAGGTTCAACGGGAGACCCTAGTTCGAATCTAGGTCGGATAAGATGCCCACTTTTTTCTCTTACAACAAAAATCTCTAGTTTGGGCTAAAGAACGTGGGTGTCGGAATTACCACATGCGAGTACATTTATAACATTTATCGAACATAAAAATAAATTGCAGATGGTTCTATAAAGTGAAAAATGGCCAAAGTAAAAGACAAAAATTCTCCATCAAGGCAATAACATTCTTCTTCCCTTTTCTTTCCGATAACCAAACAAAGACAGGCCCCTTTCTTTGATTTACGCCAAGTAAAAGGAATCCTGGAAAACACTGAAGACTTAATCCGGGCCACGAAGTCGATATCAAGTGGACTTTCATAGCCTATGACTTCTTCAGCAAAGAAAGTAAAATTCCCTTTTTGTGGAACCATTCGTTAGTGAATTGCTCTTTTAATGCAGTTTTCCTAAGCTATTTCGTGTAAGAGTTAGTTATTTGGATTTGGTGGTGTGTAAGGAATAGAGGTATTTTAGTTTCCATAGAAATCATTGAAAAAGTGCAAGTACTTCTTTTGTTATTTTCGAACATAATTTTGAAGCGGATGAAATGTAATCTCATAGATTAACCGCATCTCTACTACAAAATTACTTTGTAATAAAGTAACCATTTCAGAAAAATTTCAGTTCGGAGGAATTCCAGAATTCTCCCAGAATGCAGTATAAAGAATATTTTGACGTACTTTAGAAACAAAAAATGTTACGTATAAATTTTACATGTTAGGTATATAGACACAAAAATTTTAGTAAAATCTTGAATAGTTTCGTAAGTGGCCACGCGGTGGCTCAGTGGTAATATGTTCATCTAGTGTGTGGTGGTTAACTCGGTTTAATTCCCAAAGGTACCACATCTGCGTGCTGGTAAGCTGCTTCTACTCGCAACGGCGCCCCCTTACACCCCCTCAAAAAAAAAAAACTCGTTGCTTACCAATATCATCGTCAAATTCAATCTGACACTGCGGTGGTCTAGAGGTAATGCCTTTCTCCAGAACCCTGCTAATACGGGCTTGACCCCCCCCCCAATTTGGCCAATATAGAACGCTTACCAATAAACTGCTCATTGCAGTCCAGGAGTTGGTTCCCTAGATCTTAAGTTGTTCTGATTCCTCAAAAACTGTAGGTCGCAAAGTGACCTTTGTTATCCTTGCGCCGTGAATCCCAAAAAGAATAGTCGAAATTTACTATTTTTATCTGTTTTTAAGCCAGTAAATTCAGTCCACTATACGTCGTTAAATTCAATCTGGTCCGGCGATGGTTAAGTGGTAGTGCGTTTGCCTAGCATGTCGCTAACCCGGATTTGTCTCTCCCCCCCCCAATGTGGCTGAAATAGAACGCTTACCCACAAACTGCCCATTGTAGTCCAGGAGTTGTTCCGTATATCTTAAGGGGTTCAGATTCCTCGAAAATCTGTAGGTCCCTGAGCAACATGACCTTTGCTATCCTTGCGTCATAAATCGCAAGAAGGGAGGTCGAAATTCACTATTTCTATCTGCTTTTAAGTTAGTAAATTACGTCCACTGTATCGTCGTCAAATTTAATCTTGCCCTGCTGTGGTTCAGTAATAGGGCTTTTGCCTAGCATGTCGTTAATCCGGATTTGACTCCCAATGTGGAAAAACAGAAGGCTTAGCTAAAAACTTCTCATTGCAGTCCAGGGGTTGGTTCCGTAGAACTTTAAATTACCTGAAAAGAGGTTCAGATTTCTCGGAAAACTATGTGTCTCGCCCAGCGTTACAGTCTTTGTCCTTGCGCCTTGAAACATATAGTAACGGCAGTGTAAAGTATTATTACCCTCCGCAGGGATAACACAATTGCCAAATAATGGTCAACACACAAAGCCTCCGGGGCGAGATTTTTGTAAGTTTTCGTGGGGGAATTTATTATACAATAATTTTTGCCACCCACGTATAATTAGCTCAAACTAGAGCTTTTTTCTGTTTTTAGGAGAGAAAAAACCTGGTCTAGACACTCCGGGTTCAACGCAGGGACCGTGATTCAAATCCAGGAGGCGGACGCCGTCTCTTTCTTAAACACAAAAACAGCTCTAGCTTGAGCTACTTATATGTGTGCCGAAAATTATTGTATAATAAATTTTCCCACGAAAATCACAAAAAAACTCTCCCTGGTGGCTTTGTGTGTTGACCATTATTTGGCAATTGTGTTATCCCTGAGAAGGGTAATAATATCTTACATCCTTATATACGGAGAAAGAGAGCGTTGTTCCTCTTTCGTTTAGAAGTCAAGGCATTCCGAGCTTAACGGATGGACCTTGATTCAAATCCAGGATGGGGACGGAGTCTCCTTTTCTCCAAAATAGAAAAGCTCTGCTTTGAGCTTCTTACATGTGGGTGTCGAAATTTGTTGTATGGTAACGACAGTCGGTGCCATAGTCTAACCATAACTGATTTATTTCATAAAGATTTCAATAATCATACGTTTTGGAAGAGTCTGTACAATTCATTGCTCAGAAAATGAGTCATCTGTGACGGGACGAAGGGCTTACAGTAACATCCGAATAATGATAGTTATATGCAACCAAGCTATTTGCTAGCTGAAATAAGCCTTGTGGGCACAAATGCAAAAGTCATAATCACAGGACAACTAAGAATCCTGTCGTCAAAGCAAGTGAAAGTGCGTACTTACATAAATTCTCACATTTTAAAATATTAAAAGATGGTACAAAATTCAACGCTTTCCAAACTGGGAACCAAATATCCCTTCTGAAGCAAAATTTTTAACAATGAATTCGCTCCTTTGGTACACTCTTCATTGGTGACTGCGTCATAAAAATCAAGAATTATGTGCTCCAATTTATGATACAGGATCTAAGTAATGAGTCTGGTGCGATACGATCTCACGACTTTCTACTACCCGGACAGGTGTTCTGACCAATTACGGTACAGACGATAAACACTTAATCCCTTATGTACGTATTTAAAGACTATTTTCCGAAACCGGATATTTCGCCGAATGGGGCAGTACATGGACTGCTTTTTAAACCAAATTGCGAAGAGATCGGTATTAAATTCATCGAAACGCCCTTGCAGCAGATTGATTGTTTTGTGTTTTACGGCTCAAGGACTACAATGGTCATGCTGCGCCGGGACCTACTGTTTTCCGAGGAATCCGAACCTCTTAAGGCCTAGGGAACCAAACCCCGGACTACAGTGAGCAGTGCGATCTTTATGAGATCTCTGAGTAAGCGTTCTTTGCACTGTTGGGAGTCGAACCCGGGTTAACGGCGCACTAGGCGAACGCGTTACCACACTGCGCCACCGCATAGCCCCGTTGTAGCAGATATATTTATACAAGTCGAACACTACGCAGATTAAATTAAGCAATAATTTCCGCGAAATAACCGATTTCGGAAAATAGCCGTTAAATACGTTCGTAAACTATCGAATGCTCGTCAATCGTAGCTCAGTTGGTTTGTTTGTGGTTTTACAGCTCAAGGACTATAATGGTCATGCTACGCCGGAACCTACCGTTTTCCGAGGAATCCGAACCTCTTATGGCCTAGGGAACCAAACCCCGGACTACGGTGAGCAGTGTGATATTACGAGATTTCTGGGTAAGCGTTCTTTGCACCGTTGGGAGTCGAACCTGGATTAACGGCGCACTAGGCGAACGCGTTACCACACTGCGCCACCGCAGGGCAGCTCTTGATAGAGTTCCCACCTTGATTGCGGAGATAACACTCACATGTATGGATTACTTATAAATTTAATATAAACGCTCTTAGTTCGTAGAATGTAAGCTCTAGTAACTTTTACACGTGTGTGGGTATATATATATATATATTTATTTATTTATACATAGAAAGAATGTTAACTCTCTAACATTTTACTACATTCGGGAAATGGTTTTCCTTTGAATTTATTCACTCTGCCGAAGTTTCTTTCTAGTTTATTTGTTTGAAAGTAGTCCGCTTCAAATATTAAATTCGGGTTTCGTGGACTTTTCGTCTTTCAAAAGCGTTTGTGAAATTCATTTTTCAGTGGACGTTTTTCGGATTTTCTGGGTTGATTTCCACTTCTGAAAATATTTTTTCTCTCACAATTTTTTCAGAATATTGAAGAGCCTTAACTTATGTCAAGCAAATAGTTTAAATTTTGATAACTAAATAAATATATTTAGTTATATTATCTATTATAATTTATAATAAATTTATATATATATATATGTGGTGTGCGTGTGATGTACGAGTTATTCTAATACATTTATCATAACTAAATACATCGTAAGAATCACTATGAAAATATGAAAAGCGAACCTTTTCATGATTATATAACACATTTTACACAGTTTTTAGCAATACGGACATGATTCTTCATCAGGGAACCGTATCACATCCGCATTGCCGAGTTACAAGCCAGTTTTTTCTGAGATGCTCAGCACAGCAGCATGTTGTCCGGCGCTTTCTCTGTGCACCATGGTTCCTAAAAACGGCCTTTAAGCATTAATTAAAATAAAATAAATTAGCAAAATCTACATTTGCCTAAACCCTATTTATAAACTGTTCGAGCACTCAGAATTAATATAAAAAATATTCTTTTAAACGTTAATTAAATTCACGTGTTGCTAATATTCTGGGCACAACTAATAGTAGCATTACATAAATTAGCAAAACTATATTTGTCACGCCCCTATTTACAAACTGCTGAAACTTCCAGAATCAACATAGAAACAAGCCTTTAACCTCATGTATTGTTAGCATTCTAGATACGACTAATATCAGAATTATACATCTAGAATCAATATTTACAAAATAAATAAATACAAAATTAATTACAAACTTATTAACAAACTTACCTTAAAGAATTAAATTGGAGCAAACATGACGTGTTGTATATACCCTGGACACGATTAAAAGTAAAAAATTATTTTATTCTACCATTGCCAGATCCCTAATTACAAATATTTACAAACGTGTCACTGCCTACCCGTCTCCGTTCTCAGTCTCGCAACAGAGACAACCTGTTTAGACACTCAAATCCAATATCCGCCTAAACCTTCTCAAAATACCACTAATTAAACCCGGTACGCCATTATTTAAAAGTATCTTAAATAACCTTAAAATTTCTTTAGAGAAGTTGCAGTTATTTTTATATACCCTTTTAATCCAGCATATTTGCGAAATAATGATATTTTTAAATACTTTCTTGCTTAAACAGGATCCGAAGTTTGACAGTAGCACAACCTGGAAACTGAAGTCTGCTATCATTGGTTTTAATTAGGGGTGGTATTTTTAGCAGGTTCTAGGGCGATATCTCAGTAAATTTAAAACATGATGAAAAAGTACCTAACAAATTACATATACCTTATAATACTATATATATGAAGACATTCCATACTATATATATATACATATACCCATACTCATATATATACATATACCTATACTATATATATACATATACCTATAATTATATATATACATACCTATACTATATACATATACCCATACTATATATATACCTATACTATATATATATCACTAACGTAGACAAAAGGATGATGAACTCATAACCACAATGCGATGCAATATTGTATATATACGTAGAAACATATAAAATCGCAGCTTTGTAAGCCCTTTTACGAACTTTCTGCGTACGTTAATGATATATATATATACGCAAATCCTTGATAAAATAGGTCATAAATAAATAGATGGATCAACAGACATAGAACAAAGAGAACGAAGTAGACAGTGAAAATTTAAAATTTGTGGTAAACTTTAATAAATGCGATGAAATGACTTTCAATTGAGGAAACAAAATTTTTTTACTCCACAAAGATCGTTGAAAAATTTATATCAAGTACGAATATCCTCAAACTCTTTTGAGTTCCGTTTCAAGTGGAATCGGGGAACGAGTTCACTAAAACGGCTTCCAGTTTTCGCTTAGTAAGGAACAATTTTAATTGAGGTTAAATGTTCCCGAGAAAATCCGAATTGGAACAAGTCGTCCGGGGCTGGATTTTGCAAGAGACGTAGTCACATATAATTGATTGCCTAGCTTCCGGGAAAATTTTCTCTTTTCAGTTACTCTATTCCATGTTTACTCCGTTCCAACGACTTTTCCGAATCTAATTGGTCCCGGATCATTCGGAGGATCAATATATTGGATTAAAGCTGCCTTTCTGTAGAATCTTTGTTCCAAGAAAAGTCCAAAACTGCATTAGTTTTGTTAGGGACATGGAAATAAAAGACATTTTCCAATTGAACAGTCGGGTATAGATGAATTGTTCCAATTAGGTATTAAAAAACATTTAAAAAATCGCAAGTTCATTATTTTAGTTTTTATTACAAATAAATTTGACACCCACGTATTAGTAGCTCAAACTAGAGCTATTTTTGTTTGGGAGAAAAAGAGACGCCGTCCTCATCCCAGATTCGAACCAGGGTCCCCGCGTTGAGCCCGCGGTGTCTTGATCTACTGGACGAATGAGAACAAGAACAAACAAAAAAATCCCCCACGAAAAACTCACAAAAATCTCGCCCCGGAGGCTTTCTTGTGTTGACCATATTTGGCAATTGTGTTATCCCTGTGAAGGGTAATAATATCTTACACATTCATTATTTTAAGTTTACAATTAGTACATTTAGTTTAGTTTACAATAAGTACATTTTCAATTTTCATCCGTGGAATCATCTTTCTTTTTTATTCATAAATTAACGAATTTTTTATACGCTTGTCCGATTTACTTATAGGGTCATTTTTAATGTTAGTCTTCACTAGTAAATACAGTATCATAATTTGTAATTTCGAATAACCTATCACTGAAATATTTGAAGGTGCTTAATTTTTAACGCAGTTCAGTTATTGCTCCTACTATTAGTTAATTCAAACGTTGTTTTTGGTGAAGGCATTGACGCTAGGTTAATAATAATTATATAGATTATAATCCCTCAATAATGAATTTTAAAAGGCAAGAAACCATTTAAATTAAATGACTCAAATTAAACATACAGATGTACCCATATCATAATTTATAAAACTGAATATATATATAAAGATAAGAAAATTATCAAAATTTGTAAAGGTGTGAGGAAGGAAATAGCATTTCTCCAAAACTCTTTACTTCAGCTTTACAGATGATTTTTCAGCAGATAATTTGAAATAACAAGAGAATAAAAATAAATAGTGAATATTTACATCATTTGCTGTTTGCTGGGGACAATGTTATTTTTTAAACGAACTCATCAAAACTCCAACACATTTTACAGGAGCTCTGAACTTTAAGTAGAGAAGTTGGACTCCAGATGAGCTAAAGAAAACTAATATCATGTTCAATAATTTCGTAGAGAAAACAAAAATACAAGTTGACAACACTGAGCTAGAAATTGCTGATTCATATATTTACCTTGGCCAGCTGATTTCAATGGATGGCAACATTATGAAAGAACTCAACAGACGTATTAAACTTGGCTGGAGTGCATTTGGAAGAAACAGTTTTATCCTGAAGGGGAAATTGCCTTTGTGTCTAAAAAGAAAGGTCTTCAACCAGTGTGTATTGCCAGTCCTCTCTTATGGATCAGAGACATGGAGTCTAACAGTTGGAGCAATACGAAAGTTACAGACAACGCAAAGGAGCATGGAGAGGTGCATGCTTGGAATAACTAGGAGAGATCGAAAAAGAAACACTTGGGTGAGAGAGCAAACTAGAGTAGAGGACATCATTGTTAAAGTAAAAGGACTGAAATGGCGATGGGCTGGGCATATTGCAAGAAGAACTGATCAACGATGGACAACAGAAATTCTGAACTGGATTCCAAGAGACCACCGAAGACCTAGAAAACGTCCTCAAACTAGATGGGTGGATGAAATAAGAAAAGAGGTTGGGGTGACGTGGAAACGAATGGCCCAGGATAGACTTGTGTGGAAAGCATTTGGAGAGACCTTCATCCAGCAGTGGATAGATAATGGTTGAATATGATGATATATATACATATATGTAAAAAATTGGAATGGGACCTCAAGGAGCATTTACAGTACACTAGATGACCGTGTCTACTGATTCACGGGCTCCACGAACATGAAGGTGAAAACTCTCTAACAACTGCTATTGATATGCTGAACGATAAAATTAAATCTAGCCGAATATCAGCTGACATAATTACTGCTCACAGATTGGGTCGACGAACAACAAACCTCCTAGACCTATTATAATTAAGTTTGGTAGAATGTCTCAACGTGATTTCATATATCAGGACAAGAAATTATTGAAGGGCACAGGCTTTGGTGTTTCCGAAAGCTTAACTCCGACGAGAAAACAGATTTTTGACGACTTACGAGCTAAGGGTGCCCCTTGTTGGACTCGTCTTGGTGTAATATTCTTCACCAGTGAAGATGGTTCCGCACAGAAGCTTAGATTTATGAGAGATTTTCGCAAATACCTAAATAAAACTGACATATTGTAAATCGCCAGACTTACCTTGTGCTCATCTGGACGCGTTTCATGTCCTTTTGAGTTGTCTTCCTACAAAAATAGGGAATTTGATGGTAGTCATGTCGATACGTATTTTGCTGAACTGGTGGTTTGATCCTGTTCTTGGACCGTATCGCCTGTATATAGGAAAACTTTCTTAGTTTAATTTGGATCTCTTATTTTAAATTTTGTGTTCTTATATAATTATTGTGAAATTT
>QLNU02014176.1:21861686-21924369 GCA_006491805.2 Dysdera silvatica | reverse complement strand
TTTTAATTGTAATTATATATTTTAAGACAATCTCCCCATGAGCGTTTGCTCTCTCGCACGAGGTAAATGATTACTGAAAGCTATTTCAGGAAGTTGGCGGCTATAGAAATTTTGTTGTCGATTTTCTTTCTATTTTTGTTTTATTTATATATAGATTATGATTTTCCCTCAGGTCAATTTTTTTATGCTTAATATTAAGTAATGTGTTTTATCGATATTTACAAAGAAATTATTGCTATTCAAGCATTCTGTCATTTTTGCAAATTTAGTATTAGTTAGATTATATTCATTATCGTTAGATTATATTCATCGAAATGTTTGTGGCTAGTAATCTAGCTTATATAATCGGCAAATAGTATTACTTCATTACTGATATAAACTATGTCGTTTATGGATAAAATAAACAACGGCGAGCCCAAGATTGAATCCTGAGGGACACCTTCATTTGTTGTTTTCATTTTAGATTCTTTTTTATTTATCTCTGTTATTTGTTTAAATGTTTATTCAGTTCAAATATTCATAACAGGTTTTACAAATCAGAAGAACTAGTTACACAGAATTGAGTTCAAATAATTTCTTATGGTCATGAGTTCAACTGACGCGGCTCTTATCATACCAACCCCTTCCCTCTTTCGGTATCTTATTTATCATTTTTCTTATTTTTGCCATTACCATTGCCACCCTTGTTCCTTCTGCTTCTTGCGTTACCATTGGCATCATCACTTGCGCTCGCATCAGCGCTTGCGTCACCACCGGCATCATCACTTGCGCTCTCATCAGCACTTGCGTCACCACCGGCATCAGCACTTGCGTCACTACCGGCATCAGCACTTGCGTCACCACCGGCATCAGCACTTGCGTCACCACCGGCATCAGCACTTGCTTCACCATCGGCATCACCACTCATGCTCGTACCAGCACTTGCGTCACCACCGGCATCAGCACTCATGCCCGCATCAGCACTTGCTTCACCATCGGCATCACCACTCATGCTCGTACCAGCACTTGCGTCACCAACGCCCTGAGGCATTGTTTGAGCAAACTCAAATAATATGACCATCACGCAAGCAGCAACAAGTACAAATTTCTGAAAGAGAACAAAATATATAAATTTTGTTTCATATGAAGCATCTACGTTCTTTAGTTTGAAATTCTTTCGAATTTAATTATTTTCAGTGAAACCCATATTTTATAGCAAATTTAATGTTAAATTGACAACATATTACTAGATACGTGTTTTATAAATGGTGGCACAACAAATCATCCCTAAATATGAATATTAATATACATAACTTGAACAAAAATTGTATCTAATATAATGACTCTTCATGAATAGGCACTTAAATACTAAATTAGAAAGGCAGAAGCTCATTAGGAAACAAGTATGTAAGAGGGTGGATTTAAAGAAATTAAAAGAAAATACCGAGGCATTCAAGTTGGAATTAAAAAATCGCTTTTCTGCACTGGAAGGACTTATTGAAGAAGTTGACATCTCAGAAGCAAATGAAAACATTGTTAAGACAATAATTGAAACTGCTGGGAAAATTGGTGGTGTAATATGTAAAAAGCAGAATAGCAAATTATCTGAGAAGACGAAACAACTCATGAAAAGGCGAAGACTTATGAAGGTGGACAATCAAAATACCAGTTGCAAGATCGAGTATGTAGAACTTTGCAAAACTTTGCGCAAAAACATGAAAGAAGATATAAGAAAATTCAATTGTGAGTTAGTAAGGAAGGCCATTGAAAGCAACAAGAGCCTTAGGGTTGTTAAAGGGAGTTTGTCTATTGGGAAGAAACACATCATTGCATTAAAAGGAGAGGATGGCACTGTAACAAGAAATAGGGAAGAAATACTTAGAAGAGTTGAAGAATTCTACAGAAAGCTGTATGAGGGAAACAGTGGATTAAACGAAGACTCTGAGATAGTCGAAGGAACAGCTCCTAAAATCTTAAAAGAAGAAGTAGCATTTGCAATAAAAAGTATGAAGAAAGGAAGATCCCCTGGCGATGATGGCATTACATTAGATATCTTAAAAGAAGCTGGAGAACATGTAGAAGACATACTCGCAAAATTCTTTACCAAATGTCAGAACAGTAGTAACATACCAAACCAATGGGATTCTGCTACAGTAATTCCTTTGAATAAAAAACGTGGTAAAGAAGTTTTGGAAAATTTCCGCCCAATTAGCTAGTTACCTGCTATTTGTAAAATCTTCATAAAAGTACTAACACATTGCCTGCAGAAAAAGTTAGATGCAGCTCAACCAAGAGAACAAGATGGATTTCGAAATGGATTTAATACAGTAGACCATATTCAAGTGTTAATAGAATTAATTGAAAGAAGACATGAATACGAACTTCCGTTATGTGTTGCATTTATTGACTATGAGAAGTCCTTTGACTCTATAAAAACATCAGCAGTCACCAACTCTTTAAGATCAACAGACATTGAGGATGTGTACATTGAGATTGTGAAACGTGTGTATAAAAATACAAGTGCAAAATTTCGGTTACGTAAAGATAACAAAACTATCAAACTTGGTAAAGGCGTGAGGAACGGAGATACCATTTCTCCAAAACTTTTTATTTCAGCTTTACAGATGATTTTTCAGCATTCATATATTTACCTTGGCCTCCCGATTTCAATGGACGACAACATTGTGAAAGAGCTCAACAGACGTATTAAACTTGGCATTTGGAAGAAACGGTTTTATCCTAAAATGGAAATGGACATTGTGTTTAAAAAGAAAGATTTTCAACCATTGTGTATTTCTAGTTCTCTTTTATGGATCAGAGACATGGAGTCTAACAGTTGGAAGAATACGAAAGTTACAAAATCACGCAAAGGTGCATTGAGAGGTGCGTGCTTAGAATAACTGGGATAGATTGAAAAAGGAACATTTACGTGAGAGTAAACTAGAGTAGAGGACATCAATGTTAAAGTAAAAGGGCTGAAATAGCGAAGGGTTGTGCATATTGCAAGAAGAACTGATAAACGATGGAAGGACATGAATGCTGAACTGGATTCCAAAGACCACCGAAAACTTAGAAAACATCCTCAAACTAGATGGGTGGATGAAATAAGGAAACAGGTTGGTGTAACGTGGAAGCAAATTGCTCAGGATAGACATGTGTAGAAAGCATTTGGAGAAACCTTCACAAAGCCGTGGATACATAATGGTTGAATATGATGATGATGATATATATCATGTCGTCATCATATTCAACCATCTTATCTAGCCACTGCGGGACGACGGTTTCTGCAAATGCTTTCCACACAAGTCTATAATGAGCAATTCGCTTCCATGTCACCCCAACCTGTTTTTTTATTTCATCCATCCATCTAGTTTGAGGACGTTTTCTAGGTCTTCGATGATCTTCTGGAATCGAGTTGAGAATTAGCGTTGTCCATCGTTGATCAGTTCTTCTTGCGATATGCCCAGCCCATCGCCATTTCAGTTTTTTATTTTACCAATAATATCCTATAGTATCCAATAATATCCCAGTATATATATATTTATACACTGGAGCACAAACCGAATCATGAGACGATAATGTATAGTGTTAACGTTGGATCTGTTGTAAATACAAATGAAATGGAGCGTTTTATAAAAATTTTATACTAACAAACATTTTGCTTGGAAAGGGAAGTTGAGCAGTTGACTTCGAAAAAGTTGTCGAAAGCTGGAAAGCAGTTGATTTATCCGGTCTGAACCGGCCTTATATAGTAGTATTTGAGTGCGTGATGTTTTCGTCCCCGCTTTGAAAATGTTAAACATTTTATCTTTGGATATACAAATGTATCATTCTTGCATTGAAATTGTTTACCAGTTGGTCTCACCCATCTATTTGTTCAGATATTACCATTGTGTGACTGAAAAAAACAG
The DNA here is from genome assembly GCA_006491805.2 of Dysdera silvatica. NCBI lineage: Eukaryota > Metazoa > Arthropoda > Arachnida > Araneae > Dysderidae > Dysdera > Dysdera silvatica. The sequence goes on along the minus strand of QLNU02014176.1, from coordinate 21,920,479 downwards.
GAAAATTACCAAAAAATCTTGGGGCTATGTAGTGAGCACGGTGATAGCGACAATAGAGTAGACGGTATTGAAAAATAGCGGAAGTAGGAAAAATAATATTATTTTAAACCCGCAAATATCAAATTGAATTTTTTTTATATATAAGTTGTTATTCAGTACGTTATTATGAGTAGAATGAATTCAATCCCATGACAGTAACCTTCAAAATGTATCAGAATTTGCACGACAGTCAAAACGAATTTCCTCAAATGAAGAAAAAAACAGAAAAATTATTTCGGTTAACTCCAAGATAGCTTAGGAATAAATTTTATTATTCGCTTATTATATTAGAAAAATATACGGGCATGCTCGACGTTGTCGTTAAAACCGAGTTCGAATATAGGTACATAAGAATTTAGATATAACGAGAAAATCGGGACCAACGAAAATTCTCGCTATGTCCTTTCGCTCGCGAAATTCGCTCGCGAAATTTGCTTGGAATTTAAATTCTGAACTTTGAAAATAAAGTCCGTATAAATAACATACCTACGCGAAAGATGCATATAATAATATTTAACTTTGAATTTGTTTAAAATTCAATGAAATGTATATTATGTTATCACTTACATTTCACTATAACAAGCTAAATAAAAGAAAATATCTAATGTTGAAAACAGTTTTTCTCGACGGAAACCTCCTAGCCACATAGGGGGTAATGACTCATTTATGAGGGGGGCATGCAAAATTGATAAAATTTTATAACCGTGCTGTATTCTTGGAATGTCATATGTAAAAATGACAGCATTTGATAGGGCCATACATATGTTGAACGTGACACGAGCAGTTCTCTTCTAAAATAAATTTATTAATATGTAAAATTTATTGGGTGTTCATTTATTTCTTTTTATGGTTTTGCCTTATATTAAACTGAACAGTATATTAAAATGGAAAGTTGACTGTTCGAGTTTTTCATTATTGTTGCACAATACTTTTCCGATAATGGATGTACTGAAACAAGCATGTACTACATAAGTTTTATAATTTTAATGCATCTTTCTTTTCTTCATTTCATATTTTTTTAATCTATTTTCAATTGCTCGTTGTTGTTCTGAAAAGATAAAAAGAAAATGTTGGACATACTACACTGAGTTCACATTGTCCTTTACATTAATACTGCGAAAACACGGAATGCAGCCAAAAATGTTTCATCTGACGAAGAGATAATAATATAAAATTTTTATATTAATATTTATTATATTGCAGGTGTGGTGTATGTTATCAATAAAAATCCATTTGAAAGGACGCATTTATTAAAAATACTTGCATGTTTCTTTTTTCATTTCATATTTTATTTGAATCGATTGTCAACTTGCTCGTTTTTATTTTGAAAGGATGAAAAGGAAATGTGAGTAATATTCCACTAAGTACACATTGTCCTCTGCTTTTATACTACGCAAAACGTAGACTTCAGCGAAAAGTTTTCACCATATTTAGATAATATTTTAATATTTCTATTAAATGTTTTTATATTAATATTTATTATATTGCAAGTAAACAGTATGATATCAATAAAAAGTCCATTTGAAAGGCTGCTATTCATTAAAACTATGACATGCATTGTGGTTAAAAAAATATGGAGGCTACCTAAGGCATGGCATGGCATCGGCATACAATGGATTGCCATTCGTCCGGTGGCATTCCCTAAGCTACGTTTTTGGGGCAGGGTACCCAGAAAAAGGCACCGAGGGAAAGAGTTTTCAGGACCACTAATTTAAAATAAAATTAGTCATTATTCCAAAAACAAATTACATTGGGAGTTGCTCTAATTTTTGGATTTTTCACAATCTTTTTTTATATTATTCCTTAGATTCGGAGTCTGTAAAACTCCTGTTCATTAAAAGCGATTACATTGTACTGCGCTTAATTATTATACCAAACAAAATTCAAATTTTCAGTGCTAACTCCGCGTTCAATATAAATGGGACTTACTTTATAGTAAAGACGTAAATATTTGTTATTAGATTTTATGCAACAGTGTATAAAAATTTGCATTGTAAATTTAAATATGCATAGAATGATCTCACGTCGCTTTTGAATTTTTAAACTCGTAACATATTTAATGTTTACAATTCCAGATATGTATTTGACTACAAAGTTTCAAAAACGCATAATTTTATATAAAATAAAAATGTTTGTTTAATTTTTATCACTTTTCAGCAAGTATAAAATAAATATAAATTAAAATAATTTATGAGTAGAAGTTTAAGCCGTCCAATAGTTTGAAAACACACTATAGATGATAGATATGGAAAAAAAGATATCAGTTTCATTGTATTAATGTCTCTGTTTCAAAGTTTGAAGCGAATAATTGTTTATATCAAGTAAAAACTTCTCAATTCGTTGACTGAAGCGCTCTCTATTTTCTAAAGACAAAAGATGTACGTTTAAATATAATAAAATTCAAATTATTGTTATTCTAAAATTCCTGTTAATATATTCTAAAATTGAATGGGGTTAGTGAGGCAGTAAAAATATCTTAGAATAATCAAGGTACATATCATATACATTTTACTAATAATAAATATTAAAATAATATTTGACTTCCCAAAGGTCCACAGAATTCATTATAATATGCAAAATAAATATTTTTATGAATAAATCATTGTATTATAAAATGCTTTGAACCTTTCGGAAATTGAATATGCAAAATAGGAGTCTCTCACACACACACACACACGCAGACACGAACCAGGCTCTCGGCTATGAAGGTGAGTTCAACATTCTAACCACCATGTTTGTTTTATACCGAAGTGCGAGCTGCTAATATTTTTACTTATTTATATCAAGATCTTTTTTATTCGCACAACAATATATGCATAAATGGTTATCAGAAGTGGGGACTTCTGATGGTCTCTAGCGTGGCGTTCCATGTCAAACTTTAACCAAATGCAAATATTAGAAATTTGTAATAAGATGGCCGGATCGGGCCGGATCTCCCCCATGGGCGATAGGACTTTCGCCTCTGAATAGGTAAATACTCGCCCCCCCTCCAAAAATCCAAGGTCTGCACCCTTTAAGAAGACCCACTCCGGCCCTGGTCAGTATTATTTAGCATTTTTTCATGAAACCGTGTCATGCGTGTTTGTGCTTTTGGCGTATTGACGCTCCAAAAGCGCGTGTCTCTTGATGTTTTCAAAAACCCATAGTTCCCGACTATAAAAAACCCTTCTACACCATTGCTATTATAACTAAAAAACTGGCAATTGAAAACTCCAACAGTTCCTTTGTCAAGAAGGTCGTACCGAGTTTGTGGCTAATGGAGCTACTTCTGCCTCCCAAAAGAGAAAGGTAACATTGAAAAAGTAAATAGTAATTGCCATTTAAGGTAATAAGGACCTACCCCCTAAAAAAAGGGAAGTTTTGCCAACTTCCTAAATCCAGTCCTTCGCATTCTGGGGCTTTCCATCTAGTAATTATACATACCCACTTGTTTATTGCTCATATGGCAACGATATAATTTCAGTACAATCTACTGAATTTTCCTAAAAGTTTAGGAAATTCAAAGACCTATATCTGTGACCTCAAACATGACTAGGAAATTCTTTTCGCCATTATTCTGCATTTAACGACCTGTTTCAGCTGTATAATTTTTTAAAAAATCGGACGTTGAATTTTCCTGAGGTTCTCGCTTCATTTGAAATTTTCTTAATAGCTGCTCAAAAGAAATGTGCTCATGTGTGGACTGTGGACATCGTGACCTTTAATGCTGGATTAACTTTTAATAGTTATTTGTTTCATTATTTTCATTTGAATTCGAAAGGACGCCAAATTCTTCTTTTGTTGAATATTATCACGAGACTGAAGTGAAATTTTTCAGAAACTAACTAGCCATTTGGCGAAGAAAAGTTTTTACGCAAGAGTTTTACATCATAGTCCAGTACTGATAGCTCGAAACTTTAAATAATATTTTGAATCAATTTTTTTTTCCAATAGTTTTCGTGCTGTTCATAGAATAGTACGATAGTTTGATTACCATTTATGATGGTATATATCTCTTATCCGTTACCTTTTATTGTACTTCACTTTTGTAATACAACTAAACTTGTAATTTGATGCGTTCACCAGCGGCGGTTGTCGGATTGGATGGCAGCGGGCTTGTCAGGCCTTCTCTTGGCCTTTTTCTGCTGTCTCCCTCCGCAGGTGTCGTGTGTCGAAGTCGTGGAAAATAAATTATTATTATTATTATTATTATTATTATTATTATAAATGTAATAAAACTTAATTACACTAATCTGCATTTTTTTTATCTTTTTTCTATTGCTTTAAAATAAAGAGGTTTATTAGAAAGAATTTTCTCTGCAGATTACGAAAATAACCTTAAAAACTCCGTATCACGTCAGGATTTTTCACAATTCATGAAAATTTAAAAAAGGTAAATTTTTATGACAACGTTTGTAATGTATGCAAATGTTCTCTAGCGGCACGGAATGCATGTGCAATAAATAAATGATACACATACATGGCAAATTAACTTGAATGTGTCATACCTATTAATAAAAGCGAGCAAAAAAAAAAAAATAAGGTGGAAATTTTTTAGACTTCATACACTAAATTTGAAGAGAAAAAAATAGAGAAATTCTATTAGCAACATTTCCTGGATTAGTGTGCAGTTTTAAATTATACATAATATTGTAGACTTTTTGAAAAATCGGATCAAGCTGAATCCAACCCGCAGGAGTTAAATCCCCACTCAAAACGATTAAAGTCAACCCGACCTGCAACGAAAAAAATAAGGGACACAATGCAGAATACAGTGCCATTTGTAGTGCCGTGATGAAACAAACGGCGATCTAATTTCACTTAATATAGTAAATGCATTCATCCATTTTACCTATATCCAGATATATGCACTAATCCGCTTACGTAGAAATTATTTCTGAAAGTAAATTTTTAAAAACGTTCCTGAGCAAATATTTCTCAGCCATGGTTCATTGAAAAAATCAGTTTAAGAATAAAAATTATAGCTGCTCTAAATGAATGAATGAATGAATGAAAGAAAGAAAGAATACGAAACTTTGAGAGAGACGCATGGCAACCTTGAATTTCTGCTGAAACATGTGCAATACAAGCGTCATGAATGGTTTTTGTGGGAGGATTTCAAGGTGATGTGAATATTGCTTGGCCAAGAAACAAGCTACACGAAATTTCCATGCCTTTTGTCTGAATGGGACTCCAGAGCAAGGAAGGAACTTTGGGTTCGGAAGCAGTGGCCAGTCAGAAGTACCTTCACACCTGGTGAAAAAACATTGTTTCAATTCCATTGGCTAATCCTTCGAAAATGCTTTTGCCACCTTTACACAATAAACTAGGTTTAATGAAGCAATTCATGACGGTTTTAAGCATGGACAGCAAATGCTTTCAGTACCTTGATTTTAAGTTTCAACCGACTGCATCGGAAAAAATCAAAGCTGGCATTTTTATAAGCCCACAAATACGAAATTAATGGCGGACACCATATTTCGAAAAAACTATGAGTAAGTTGGACGAGCATGAACTGAATTCAGGAATTTTGTGCACAACTTTTTGGGATACACGAAGGCTGGAAATTATGCCATTTTAGTAGACGAGGTGTTGAATTTCTGCCAACAGCTAGGTTGCAAGATCAGGGTCGGAGTTCATTTTCTTCATGTGCTCATCATCTAAATTACTTTCCTGACAATCTTGGTGATTTTATGGAAGAACATGGAGAGCGCTTCCACCAGGATATTAAAGTGATGGAAAAGAGATACAAAGGCAAGTGGACTGTACATATGATGGCCGACTATCGTTGAACGCTGAAAGGAGACTGTACGGCAGAATATGGAAGAAAAAACAAAAAGACGAAGTTTCAAGAGGAGCACAGTGGTTAATGTTAAGTATGTTTGCTTTGAAATATGTATTTGTGAAGAAACAGAAATTTTGGCAACAAACGCTAAGACTAATGGAAGCAATAGAAATCTACTGAAGAACACCAACAATATGCAACCTTGAAACACCGGTACAACTAAGTGGAGCATGGAAATACATTCTATCAATGAGCAAATAATAACTTTAGCACGTTTAATTTCACCATTATTTTCATTTTAGAAATTGGCAACATAAGTTATTATTTACATTTGATATCATTTAATAATTTTTTCATTTCTAAAATTGTTTTCCATTTTATAACTTCACAAAGTCTTGTTACATTCTGATGATGACCCTCCCGTGAAGGGTCGAAAGGGCTTAATGATGTATTAAGACTTAACGCAAATTCAACGTTGTATTTAGTCAAGTAATATTCCTATGTAATTGTGTTTATCTGCACATGCATACCTTCCACCAGAGAACATTTTCACCCGTTAGGAACGTTGTAATGCATCAATCTTATTAAAAATTTACCTTTTTTTTTTACATTTTCACATTTTTGAAAAAATCTGACATGGTACGGATTTTTCAAGGTCAATTTCGTAATCTGGAGAAAAAGTCCGTTCTGACAGATGTTGCCATTTCAAAACAATAAAACCTTGCACATAAGTGTTAGTGTTATTTTAAAATTGCAATTATTATATTTTAAAGTTAAACGTGGGTAGAAAGAAAGGCAATAAATAATTTCAGAATAATCAATATGCCTACCATATACATTTTACTAATAAAATATTAAGATGATGATTGATTTCCCATTGGTCCATAGAATTTATTATGATATGCTAAGTAATTATTTTTGTGAATAAAATCATTAGATTAAAAAAATTCTTGATCCTTTTGGAAATGAAATATGTGAAATACGAGTCAGCTAAAAATTCGTCCCGTTTATCTATATATCTTTACCGTTGTTAAATTCCGAAAATTAGTTTTAGGTTTCAGTGAATTGAAATACATATAAATTTGCGCTTTTTTCCTGTTTACAAAATCTATTTGACGGGATCTGCATCGATCCCTGGAGTATCCGCTATTCCCAGAGGAAAATTTGAAATTCCGGATTTTAGTTTTTCCCTACAGAAAAGAAAAGTTCCCGTTTCTTGGGAGATTGTGGGCGTACTTCTTTCGACCTAAAAACTTGTTTTGCAATTCAAATACGGCGTTTTGTTCTTTGGCAACTGAACAGTGACATAGTAAAAATTCTTTTCAGGATTTTTTCCCTTTGTTTCCAGTAATCGCGTATGCTTTCCGTTACATTTCTGGATGTTGCATAGAACGAAAAGGGAAAGAAATATCTGAAATGGGCGGAAAACAAAGCAGACTAATGTGTATTTTCCCCCAAAACAATGTTTATCTGATTTCTAAAATTAAATCAATATTGCGATGAGCGAAATATACAAGAAAAGTAAAAATAAATTCAAACTGATGACCACTAGTGGAAATTCATAAACTTATAATGCAAAATAGTTCATCGAATATTAATTACATTATTTATAACATTTATTACATTATTAATTACATATATTATTGTGGTGAATAGTGAGCAACGATTAAAGTAAAATTGTAATTATATACCACAAAGCTCGAGGTGCGTTGATAGAAAAAAGTTGCATATAAAAGGATTTTATTCAAAATACCACAATTAGGTGATATTTTATGTATAAGTTCTTGTTATTATTAATTCGTTCTAGAAATAAAATCCACCGCGTATATTTGTACATATAAACGCACATATACCTACTTACATAAAGGCTTACAGTAAGACTTTGATTACCCGAAATCGACTTGTTGCTCTTTATTAAAAGCGAAATTTGGTATTATCCGGAAGACCAGTTTCATGGATTAAGATGAAAAGACACTGCATTTACACAAAAACGATTAATTGTATATTACTGACCTATTATTTTAATCAAAAACGATTAATTGTATATTACTGACCTACTATTTTAATCAAAAACGATTAATTGTATATTACTGAGCTACTAAATTAATCAAAAACTATTAATTGTATATAACTGACCTACTATTTTGATCAAAAACGATTAATTGTATATTACTGAGCTACTATATTAATCAAAAACAATTAATTGCATATGACTACTACTATAACTATTACCCTACTTAGTATACTTTTGTATTAACGTCAGGTTTTTTATTGTGTGTGATGGTATTGTAAAGAATTGCCATGAAATTTTAAGAAATGGTTTTGGAATTGGTTATTGTTTGTTTGTTTGTTTGGATGTTTTATGGCGCAAGAGCATCTGGGCTATACTGCGCCTGGAATTGGTTATGCGTGATTTTATTGTAAGAAATAGGTATATAATTTTATAGTAAAAATTGATGTGTAATTGTGTTATAAAGAATTTGGTTTAATGTCATTGTAAAGAATTCTTGTGTAATTGATTCTATACAATTTTATTATAAAAAATTGACATACAATTATATGTAAGAAATATATGTGTAATTCAATTGGAAGAAATTGATAAACAAAAGCAAATAGATTATATGAAGTGCATTGATACCAATGTACGTTTTTATAATTTATTAGTATAAATTTTTATAGTAATTTTTATATGGATATATTTTGACAAAAATATTCATTTATGTTTAAACAGGATTTCAAGAGCTAAAAAACTCCCTTTACATGTATGACTTCATAATCCAAAGACAAGTGCTTATTTTTGCGTAAATCAGCGCACCAATGAATAACCTGTTTATTAAACTAGGAATGCTTTAATTAAAAATAAAATGAATATTTCTGGGTATATGTTCAGATAACACTCGGAGAAAGGGGAGAGAGAAAATTAAATTCCACCACATTCATTAGCTTACCACTTGCGAAATTAGCAATTTATCTTCACTGCAATCTGCGCTTTGTCTTAATGAGAGATTAATTTATTCTTATTTGCTAAAATAACTTTCCACTTCGTGGGTACTGTTGCTTAGTTAAAGATAAACTCGTTTCGAGGGAAGTGTCAGGAAATTATTCATAATTACTGGTTGCCTAGCAAAACAATTAAAACTTCTGAATTAATTAAAATATTTCTTCTGTAGCCTAGATATGGTACAGAAACAAACACATTATATATATATATATATATATATCATCATCATCATCATATTCAACCATTATCTATCCACTGCTGGATGAAGGTCTCTCCAAATGCTTTCCACACAAGTCTATCCTGGGCCATTCGTTTCCACGTCACCCCAACCTCTTTTCTTATTTCATCCACCCATCTAGTTTGAGGACGTTTTCTAGGTCTTCGGTGGTCTCTTGGAATCCAGTTCAGAATTTCTGTTGTCCATCGTTGATCAGTTCTTCTTGCAATATGCCCAGCCCATCGCCATTTCAGCCCTTTTACTTTAACAATGATGTCCTCTACTCTAGTTTGCTCTCTCACCCAAGTGTTTCTTTTTCGATCTCTCCTAGTTATTCCAAGCATGCACCTCTCCATGCTCCTTTGCGTTGTCTGTAACTTTCGTATTGCTCCAACTGTTAGACTCCATGTCTCTGATCCATAAGAGAGGACTGGCAATACACACTGGTTGAAGACTTTTCTTTTTAGACATAAAGGCAATTTCCCCTTCAGGATAAAACTGTTTCTTCCAAATGCACTCCAGCCAAGTTTAATACGTCTGTTGAGTTCTTTCATAATGTTGCCATCCATTGAAATCAGCTGGCCAAGGTAAATATATGAATCAGCAATTTCTAGCTCAATGTTGTCAACTTGTATTTTTGTTTCCTCTACGAAATTATTGAACATGATCTTAGTTTTTTGTAGGTTCATCTTGAGTCCAACTTCTTTACTTCTAGTTGAGAGCTCCTGTACCATGTCTTGGAGTTCTAATGGGTTCGTTGAAAAAATAACAATGTCATCAGCAAACCGCAAATGATTTAAATATTCACCATTTATTTTTATTCCCTTGTTATTCCAATTTATCAGCTGAAAAATCATCTGTAAAGCTGAAGTAAAAAGTTTTGGAGAAATGGTATCTCCCTGCCTCACCCCTTTGCCAAGTTTGATAGTTTTGGTATCTTTATGTAACCGAAATTTTGCACTTGCATTTTTATACACACGTTTCACCATGTCAATGTACACATCCTCAATGTCTGTTGATCTTAAAGAGTTGATGACTGCTGATGTTTTAATAGAGTCAAAGGCCTTCTCATAGTCAATAAATGCAACACACAATGGAAGTTCATATTCATGTGTTCTTTCAATTAATTCTCTTAATACTTGAATATGGTCCACTGTACTGAATCCACTTCGAAATCCAGCTTGTTCTCTTGGTTGAGCTGCATCTAATTTTTTCTGCAGGCGATGTGTTAGCACTTTTGTGAAGATTTTATAAATAGCAGGTAACAAGCTAATTGGTCGGTAATTTTTCAAATCCTCTTTATCACCTTTTTTATGCAAAAGAATTACTGTTGCAGAATCCCATTGGTTTGGTATGTTACCGCTGTTAAGACATTTGGTAAAGAATTTTGCAAGTATGTCTTCTACATATTCTCCAGCTTCTTTTAGGATATCTAATGTAATACCATCATCACCAGGGGCTCTTCCTTTCTTCATATTTTTTATTGCAAATGAAACTTCTTCTTTTAAGATTTTAGGAGCTGTTCCTTCGACTATTTCAATGTCTTCGTTTAATCCACTGTTACTTTCGTATAGATTTTTGTAGAATTCTTCAACTCTTCTAAGTATTTCTTCCCTATTTCTTGTTACGGTGCCATCCTCTCCTTTTAATGCAATGATGTGTTTCTTCCCAACAGATAAACTTCCTTTAACAACCCTAAGGCTCTTGTTATTTTCAATGGCTTTCCTTACTAGCTCACAGTTGAATTTTCTTATGTCTTCTTTCATGCTTTTGCGCAGAGTTTTACAAAGTTCTATGTACTCAATCCTGGAACTGGTATTTCGATTGTCCACCTTCATATCTCTTCGCCTTTTCATGAGCTGTTTCGTCTTCTCAGATAATTTGCTATTGTGCTTTTTACAGGTTACACCACCAATTTCCCCAGCAGTTTCAACTATTGTCTTAACAATGTTTTCATTTGCTTCTGAGATATCACTTTCATCAATAAGTCCTTCCAGTGCAGAAAAGCGATTTTTTAATTCCAACTTGAATGCCTCGGTATTTACTTTCAGTTTCATTAGATCCACCCTCTTACTTACTTGTTTCCTAATGAGCTTCTGTCGTTCTAATTTAGTATTTAAGTGCACTTTACATCTCACCATTCGATGATCACTTCCAGTATTAAATCTGTTCAGTACACTGCAATCTTCAATAATTGATTTCTTGTTTGCCAGGATATAGTCAATTTCACTAGTTCCCCCATTTGGGTGTTTCCATGTCCATTTTCTTTGCGGTTTCTTCTTAAAAAATGAATTCATGATGCTAAGATTTTCAGCTTCTGCAAATTCGATGAGTTGATCGCCACGTTCATTCCTTTCCCCATATCCGTATTTACCAACCGATGTCTCTCCTTGTTCCTGTTGTCCAATTCTTGCATTGAAATCCCCCATGATGAGCTTGATATGTTGTTTCCCTTTGGTGTGTAACTCTTTGATTTCTTCATAAAATTCTTCAACCTCTTCGTCGGTATGGCTTGATGTTGGTGCATATACCTGTACTATTTGAAGTTGGTATCGCTGGGTTAGTTGAACAACGAGCCTCGCTGCTCGATCTGACGTGCTTTCGACTTCAAGAAGGTAGTCTTTAATTCTTTTGTTGATTAAGAAGCCAACACCACTTGTTCTTCCAGTTTCCGTTCCTCTATAATAAAACAAATGTCCACTTTTAAGTTCCACCAACTCTTCACCTTTTCTTCTAACTTCACTGAGTCCTACAATGTCCCATTTGATCTTGTCAAGTTCTTCTTCCAATTCCTGAAGTTTTGCTTCAGAAGCAAGGGATCGTCCATTAAACGTAGCCAAGGTCAATAACAAACGGCAGCCTGGGCCATTCCAGTGATTCTTAGCACCCCCTGCTTTCATGCCACACTGACCGCTGCCTTGATCAGGAGCACTCCAGCACCTGGAGACTAGGGGCCATGGTTTCTGGTGTGTCAACATAATGGAGGAATTAGCCATAATTTCACCACGCTGGCTAGACGGGTTGGTGAATTAGCCCTCCCCTTCCGCCTTTCTATCCGTGCAGCAAATATTAATTTGCCACATAAATAGAAAGCTATATACTATATACTATATATATAGTAATACCGATTATGAGGAGGAAGGACCGGGTTGAAACTTTACGTTCGTAATGGTAATGCCGATGGCAATTAGCAGAACTTGACACAACTGGACAAGCTGGATCGACTGGAAGCTAGAGTTTTACATCTTGTGAGCAGGAAATGCTCTTTTTCCTGCAAGATTCATAGAATTTCTTATCGAGGTGTGTGAGTACCATTTTTGTCTGTCGAGTGTGCTTTACAGAGATTTGTTGAGCCCTGGTAATAACTGATTACATTATCCCAGCAAACGGGCAATTTATTACGAAACAATAGCACAATTAACTTTTTTTTCCCTTAGTACATTGTAAGGCCACGTTTTATACGTGCGATGATATAATTGGATACGGAGTTATGCAGATGCTGCATGCTATTCTGTGACAGATTTGCTCACAGTTTTCGCAGTTGAAGCTCCAGACTCCTCCACACTCTTGCAGATGGCTAAATCGGCCATCCCGTTGGGTACCACATATGTTTGATGAGCAACAAATCAGCACATTGGGCAGCATCAGAAAATATAGAAGCGTGATAGAACTACTGTATTCTTGGGACACCCTAACTTCCTGTGGACGGGTATTTTCACAAAAAAAAAATCATATAAAATTACTTTTAATAGTATAATTTCATTTAAGTTTTTATAAAAGATTCATTATGTTTCTTAGATGTTGGGATTGGTCATATGTACTTCGCTAATCATAAAGTCTGAAACTAGGGAATGTTTTTAAGACGAGAACGAGATGTGCGTTTTCGGTAATCGCGTCTACAAATAGTGTGTTACCTATTAATTTAGAGAAAAACAACACTTTCAAAAAGTTGCCTCACGATGAAAGGTAGTGTTTAAGGAATACATTAAACTCTCCGCGCTTATGCAGCACAGTGGAATATTTCTTAAATTGATAGTAAGGTGCATTTCTCATTTTTTTAAATGAATTTGAGATCATACTGCATATTTGGTTTAAAAAGTATTCTTTCAATTGTTAGAACTCTATGAAAAAGAACAAGAAAGCTGAATCAAAAGTTACTAAAATTAGCTTAAAACGGACTTAAGTTCAAACTGAGGATTGTTTGTCGAACACTTCGAAAGAAGCAGACAATAGGAATCTCGAGGCCTGACTGGCAACAATACAGAAATTGGAAAAGAAAAGCTGTCTCAAGAAAGTAACTTTTTTTCTTAGATTGATGGAAAAATGAAGCAGAGTGCAGCTTAGTTTAAAAGTTGTCTCTCAGGATTTTAAACTCGATTTCTTGCACCTGAAAATACGTTTCTCTGGATGGGTTGAATTTTTTTCTGTTGCAAAAGGGGATTGACGCAAGCGAAATTTGTTGTGTAAGTTTCTGGGTCCTCTCACTCCTTTTCAATTTCCGCTTTATTTGCCAGCAGTCCAGCTCACCTGCTCCAAACTTCGCATTTTGCTTTCTCTAAGTTCACCGACATATGTCTTTCAGAAAACGTCGCACCGTGAAGTGGAAGATCTTCAATGCAAAAAATGCAGCATTCTGCTAGGCGTCAGCAGTCTTTTTTTCATCAGTAAAATGTTTCTAAATATATACTAACGAAGTGAAAAATCCCATTATCTGGTAATTAAAATTCTTTTACCACGACGTTTTTCAACTTAATTGTTTTTCACTAATATTTATTTGTGTATTTTGCATAATGAAAGACATAATTTTCAGCGTACGTTTTTATTTTATTGTGTAAAGTTTTGAATCTGTGATATTTATGCATTTCAAAAAAACACGTTCTGCTTTACCAGATTTCTACCATTTGACTCGATTTAATTTCACAAAATTCTTCAGCTAATCGAAAACAATTTTGTAATGTTAAGACAAAATAAAGAAAACTAGCCAAGAATATATTGTTAAATTGATTTTATTGAAACAAAGTTAAATGATTTGATGATTTGCAGTATGTAAAACAAAGGACTCATGATTTCATGTGGTAAAAATTTTTCGTTCATATTATTCCCATTGAGCTCAAACGTCTTGGCTCGTATCTTTGCGCCAACAGATTATCTTTCCCATGCGAGGATAATTACGGTTGGCAGGCGATAAATCTCGATTATAAAGAGGAATTCGTAGTCGTACTCTGAAAGAAAGATTTCACTGTTACCGTTTCTTTGCGAACAATAAAACCAAAAGCCATAAATTTCTTTGCAAAAGTTCTAATTAGAAAAAGAGTTCAATACTTCTGAGGCTGTAATTTGCCTACCATTCTTACTCAATCTTGTGCGGCATTGACAGCTAAGTTTCATGATTATTTGTTAGGCTGGAAGAGGTGATTAAATAAAGAAGCCTACTGAAAATGATGACTATTTCTGCTAAAATTGTTATGGAAGGCTTATTATTGGAGATCATGTAATTATCGAGAATGATATTGCTGGTTGTTATTGATCGGGTTGATATAAATTCTCGTCGTCAGATCAATATTAGTGTTATTTAAGGCAGATGGAAACTCATTAGGCTAAAGACATTTCCCCACATACGAATAACACCGAGTATTGTCGAGCCAATACAAGTAAAGGCGAAGAGGACGTTTACTATTCTGTACTGATCTCAAATAGTCTCAACTTATTTCCTCTTGTGGCAGTATGTATAGAGCCATGGGCGTGGGCAGCATAGGGCAAGACTGGGCACTTGCCCTCCCTTGGAATTTAAAAAAAAAAATCAGTTTTTTTTCCCAAGAACAAAAATATGCAAACTCTCCATTCTATTTGAACTAAATTGTCTTATTATTTAGTTAAACAAATTAAATACTTATTTAAATAATTTAATTATGGTATTTTTGAATGAAGGTTTTTTATTTCTGCTGAAGTAATCTTTGCCCACCCCTACAAAAAATTCTGCTGACGCCCATGTATAGAGCAGGGGGGGGCACGCATATGGTCAATGGGAGCCGCATTCAATTTATCATATATTATAAAGAGTCACACCATAGTTTCATAGTATTAAATACGCAAATTTAATTAATAGGGTTACTTTTTGTACACAAGTCTTACGCAAAGTTTGCAACTAAAGTTTACAAGTCTATGTAAATTATACATATGAGAAAATATAATTAAGAGAAAGAAAATACAAAATAATTATTTAAAATTTTTATAATAACTCCTAGATGGACCTATCGACACAACCGAAGATGTACTTTTGAAGCGATTACGTATGGCTTTTACTGTTCATTAACCGATTGACTTCCCTAGTTAGTCAATTTAACAAGATTCATAAAAAAACTTCTGGAAAAAAAAAGGATTTAAATTTTCGACGGGAGACGCACTTAATTTAACGAAGAGCCGCATTTTCCCAATCCTGGTATAGAGGGTGAAACCTTGGATCCCTTTTAAAGTGCTGACGTACTAAGCTATGGTAGGTGAAGTCGAGCACAAGCGTCTACGAGGAGCCGTATGCGCATAAAATATCTGAAAGGTTAACATTTTCTTGAAACGTGAATTTCACTCTACGAATTTCTGAAGAATATTGCAATTTAAATGAACGTTGGTGTTTGAGGGATGTATTTACTATTCTTCAGTCATGTTACGCAAATTATTTTGTTATCCCTGCAAAGAGGCGTTACTTGCAGGGTTTTAACTGAGCCAACCGACTGGGAAAGATACAAAGCAGACTTATTTTAGCGTAGTTAGAATCGCAGTTGAATATAATGATTCTTCGCATGGACATAGCTACCCATTAAAAGCCTTCATTAAAGCGTAGAGCCGTATTGAGCGTAATTGCTGGTCCTTCGGGTTATTCTCCAACAGTAAAATTTTCTGTAATAACGCTGCTAAACAACCGCATATAATGTGATTAATGAAGCTCATTAGCATGTTATATATCGGTCGGAGATACCTAGAGGGAATTAATTTACCGTATCTCGACGTCTGTTATCTATCACGGCTAAGGACCGTCTTCAGAATTATGTCCTACATATGAGAGAAATGGGGAAATAGCCCGGTATAATGAATCCAGAAGTAGATGGGCAAATCATCAACAGATAACACTAATGGTGCTTTAGGGTCTTCAACATCAATGTTCTATAAAATTCGCAAGTAACAAGTTCCTGGACAGAAACCTAACATTGATTTCTGGAGTCCTAGAACATCTCTGGACAGTGACTATCGAAGATTATATTATGTAGATTGAAATTTAAATATAACCCTCTTTTTTGAATCCTTACATTCGTTTACTTTGTTAGGCACGACACGACACTTATCATCCTTGCGACATTAACTTTCATTGTCTCAGCGCCATTAAAATTCAACTAAATAATTTACATATATTTGAATTCTTTATAAGGAGAAAGTGGTTTCTCAGAGATCATAGCCTTTAATTTCATTCAGTAATTGTAGTTAGAAATATTACCCAAATTTATTAAAACTTCATTCATGTCTCTCGATGTCCCACTCATGTTCAAAAATAAACAGTTGCCAACATAATAGCCCGCTTGCACAATTCCTGTGTGAGCAACTGTATTCAGAGTTATGAAGTTTTGAATATTATGAAGCTTCAATAATGATTTAACAGAAATTCTGCGAAAGGTTTCGAGCGAAACACCGTTTTGTCGGAGTTTATCGCATTTGCAAGTTCAAAACCATAATTCAAACGAATGTGGAAAGCTTTAAATTTCCCAACTTCCGAAGCGTTTAAATTTCCAGACCATTAAGAACATGTTGCGCCATTGTTTGCGTCAAATATTCTGTGTGCAAATTGCGCTTGAGGCGTTGACGTTTTCGACAAGCTGTGGCATATTTCCATAATTTTGAGGCCTTATTGATTGGTGCAGGAACATTTTTAAATCATCCTACATCTGGTTGCATTAAATATTTATGAACAAAAATTTAATTTAATTTTCCTTAGAACTAAAGTTTTGCTATAAGGCGCCATTTTTGACACCTTGAAAAATGATTTAGTTTTGAAGTTCGAAAGCAGATTAAGTAACTAACGTAGAAATCCTTTTAAATTATAGTTCTTATTTTAAATTTAATTTTCATATTAAATTAATCGAGGAATTTGTTTACTGTTCAGAAAGGCGGTAGTTGCAAAATCATTTTTCAGTAAAGGACTGAATCTAAAGAAAAAATTAACCATTTGATTAAATTAAAAACAGATAAACGCAAAACTTTATTTTAAAATTAAGGCAAAATTGGCGGACCTTGGCGAGAAATTTGGCATAATAATATGAAGAAAATTACCAGGGTAAACTATTGCGAAAAAAGCCTGGCTATTTTTATTGATTCAGACTCAGGAAAAATGTGTTCAACGTTAAAAAATGTTCTAAACTCAAGATGTAAAGACAGTGTGCAGCTTCATTCCTATTTTAAGGTGTGGTTGCTTTTCCAGAAGATTAAATATTAATAAATTATGTGAATAATTATGTTTAAGTATTTTTATTAAAACGAAAACTTGCGAATAAACGATGTTGACATGCATTGAGAAGTATTAATTCACAAATTTCTAGCTAATTAAAATGGCAGAAATGCACATAAACTCACACTTCATGTGACGTATGAGGACACATACAGTAAACGAATTAAGATATCAATTCTCTTTGAACGTAATGGCCAAATGACCGAAGGCGAAATGACGAAGAACGGAAAATGTCTGTATTAATTTGTCAAGTTAAGCTATTCTTTCGTATTTTGCGTTTAACTCTTCTCCCTATATTATAACAAATATTTTTCCATATTCTTCTTTTTCTCCTTTTTCTTCTTCTCCTCCTCCTCCATCATAATATGACATCGGCGCTTTCGGTCTAAGGTATCACTAGACGTTAAGACAAGGGCAGCCACATCCTTAAGGTCCTTCGTTTCTGTTGGTACAGTTAATCTTTCTATACTTCTCTTGTTGGTTTGTTCTTTCTCACTCTTTTTTCAGCAAATGGTCCTCTTTTTTTAATTTTTTTCTACATATTGCATCTAATATTTTCCTAATATTTCGCATTAGGTATTATCTGAAAATAAGCCTAATATTTCTCCGACATATTGCTCATAATGTCTTTTTAGTACATTAAGCTTGTCCTCCTTGGCATACGTTTGGCTCAATTTTTTTGCCACACCATTTATTCCGATATATTACACGAAACGTTTCTTCTTCATGGGCATCTGTATACATTACGCTTAAACTTTCTTCTGCATAGATGATTATATACATATTGCTTAACTTTCCTATTGCATGTAGAAATGATGGGGTTTTGCAAACGTTTAGCCCATATTCAGTGATATTTCTGGAGCATATTTTTACCTTTCGTTTTCGCATCTAATACATCACTAACTTTCTTAGAATTTAAGGCAAAAATTCTTTATTTTTACTTACTTACTTTTTTAACTTTCTTCGCTTACCTTTCTTTACTTACATTTCTTCATGCTAATTTGGAAATCTACAAAATGGAGCTTGTATATCGTAACAAATTGTAACTTCCAATATTTGGAAAATATGCTACATTTAATGAATAATTAAAGTAAAATAATTAAGAGAAAGTGCAAAAAAATGACATAACACTCACAATACGAGTATATGTGAATAGCAATTTGCAGACAAAATAAGGCCATTTGGATAAATAATTGGTAAATGTATTTAATTCTGAAATCGGGTTGATTATGAATTAGTTTTATTTTTACCCGATTGCTTAAATGCTGCCAAGACATTTTAATCGTATTAAAATATTAAACAAGTGTAAAACAATATTTAATCTGTTAACCATAGGCTTTTTTTGGTAACATTTGTTTGTAACTAAACTACACATCGCATAATTGCAAGGATAGTGGCATAGCTCGAAAAAAAAGTCATTTTCGATCCTCAAGTCTATTTGATAAGAAATGTGTTATATTTTCAATAGAAAATGTTTTGAAAATGTCTGCATTTCAAAGATTTCCTACTGGAGAGTTTCTTAGTCAGCTGTGTTGAACATACGTCAGTATGGCACAGAGAAATATTTATTTGCCTCTTCTATTAAATTTGCATTATTCAAGTTATTATTTTTGTTAGGCTTGCACGATATGTCTTCTTCATTTTCAAATAAGATATTTGAGTCCACTTGAGTTCGGGAAAATTAACACATCACATGCGAAGAGCTTGCTTTTGAGAACCCCCTCCGCCCTTAAATGGTCGATTTTGCGGCAAATGCGCTGGCAGTCCTCCAATACGAAGCTTGACCTTAATCTCGAAGATGGGATCCGTTCATGTGAAGTACTTTATCAATGGACGGTTGTTGGTACTTTTCAGATCTGTCAGTTGCCAAAAAAAAAAGAAAAAAAATCGAACAATTTAATTTTTTTTCCATTTCACCCTGGAATTATTCTCAGCTTCTAACAAAAGATGAAGCTTTTTACCCTTGACAAAGTCCATTTAACGGAAAGCGGAGTTGATGCGAAAAAATTGAATAAAAAATACTTTTCTATTTAAATATTTTATATTTTTTTATTTTAAATTTCTAACTTCTCAGCATATTTCTTAAAATGGTTAAAGATTTACTGTTTCCTTTCAAATTTCGTCGAGTTTTTTTCGCGCTGTTATCTTTCTGGCTGAGTATTTCAATGCCTCAGCTGTTCTTTGGGGCATTGATTATTCCTTTAAATTTTATAATTCTTTCTGAATACTGGAATTGCCGCCAAAACTATAAATGACAGTATTATGACCATCTGTATAAATTACTATCTTTCTTTGTACCTGCGGTGCTTTAGTTATAACGCGTTCGTCCTGTAGATTGGGCAAGGGGGGTCATTGGGACATTTGACCGCCGAAGGCGGCACTGTTATCCTAGAATCCGAAATCCGAGTTTGTGTTGCGTAGGATTAACCAAGGTTCGACAACCAATGGTGATAAAAAGAATATTACAGACGAATTTTTTACTGTAATCCTAGGATGAATTCCCTAGGCCCTAAGAGGTTCGGATCCCTCGGAAAATTCTAGGCCCTGGCTCCGTATGTTCTTTGTTTTTTTTTCTTTCGCCGTAAAATACGAAACAAATATTATTGTTCCAGATCTAGGTGGCATGGGTCTGTGGACGTTTCGTCAACCTTTATAAGCGTCCTTCAAGATCTAGTTAAGAATTCTAGTTGTTCATCTTTGATCCATTCTTTCTTCAATATACAATAACTTGTAAAACAATTGTTTAAAAATTAATAATTAAGTTGTTTTGTCTGTCTTGATGTACTTATATAAAGTTTTATGATATTAAGCATATTCGGTACATTCAGAAGAAAGAATTTTATCAAGTTCCGTTTCATTAGATGAGCTGTGACCAAAAATTATGAAAGGATGTCATTTAACACATCTGTTACGGGTTTTGATAATACTTCTCTTGTTTTCAGTTTTGTATGTGCGTGTGAGGACATTCACATATGTAATTCCCTATATTCCCTTGTGTTTTACATTCTCTACATTGTTCTAAATATATTGAATGAGTTTAACTTTAAATGATGGTTAAAAAGACGTATCCCTGTTGTTACGTACTCACGTCTTAATTACGTTCAGTTCAAGAACCTAAAAGAAAGAACTTTACTTTTTCAAGCAAAAACTTTTTTCTAATATTTTTCTAAATTAAAAATATAATTTCACGAATCCATCAATTATATTTACATCCGGTCTCTAACGATCTTCTGTTAGACTAAGATTTATCAAAGACAAAATTTCGTTTTAAAACTATATCTATTATCGATTCTGCGCATGTACATTGCATAATAAAATGTAAAGTCAACACTTGCGTTTACGATACCACTGTTGAGCCCATTGGTTTTTGTTCGAGACTTAGCAAAGTTCTACCTGAGCGTGTTTTGCTCATAAGTTACGTTAAATGATTTCTTCTATTCCTGGTGGTGCATGTTGCGGTCATTGGTAGGTATTGTGCAAGGGATTTAGTGGGAAGGGTGGCCGCCGAAGGTGACAGCGCTGTATTCTCAGACAGGTTTGACTTACGTCAGATGTTTTGACGACCAGTGGACCGAGAAGGGGCATTGGGGGAGGGTTGTCATCAATGCAGGCATTCAGGGACGCACAGCTCACATGATTGTCGTCATTCAACGTCGACCGGAGACCACCCACGATCAGTCCGCCCCGAAGAGCGGCCGAAATAGATGGGTGGCGCGGAAGAACACCCCGGGCCAGCCGGTATTCCTACAGGAGACCACCGGACACCGTTGAGTGGGTGCGGTGCAGCGAGCAGCAGAGAACAGGAGAAAATCATTCCCCGCAACCAGGGCGCACGAGACCAGCATAGTCCGGACAGGCATTACATACCAAAGTATCATCCACTGTTTGCGAAAGCTGGCCCCCAAGCGATCGCAGCGGACGAAGACAATGGCGAACGCCCGTCATGGACAGAAGGCCAAGCACGGCCCCAGCGACGAAGTCCGAATTACGAGGGAGGGCGGAGTCCGGTCCCAGAATAGCAGAAGCAGACATCGATCCACCACCGCCCGGCGGCCAAAATGAATGTCCCAAACACTTCGTCTTAAGCGAGCTGGAACCAACACCCGCCAGCCCGGACAGCAGAGAACAGACATCCGCACGCCACCAGAGCTGAGACCGAAGTCCTGGTGCGGCCATTGGAGGTAAAAAGTCTGCGCAAACAACCAATGAAAATAATACTTTTAAATTTATTCCTTAAGTAAAATGGAATAATGTATTTCAATTAATGAACCAGAAGGAAATGTACGAAAGGAAAAATGGTTTAAGAAGACTATTTATTTAAAAAAATTGTGTATATTTATGAAGAACATTATGCAGCGGATTTCGATATCGCAAACAAATGGATGGAGAAGTTGATTGCTCGTTGCATTTGATAGATGAAGCTCTTTTTCTTAATTACCAGTCTTTCGGACAAGATGCAGTCGATTTTTCGTGTTCCTTGTTTAGAAAATGCCAGTGGATGACCCAATTCCGGAAATTCTCTCATTAGCTACGGAATTCGAAGGAATCGGATAAAAGTTTTCTTGGCAAGAGAAACAAGCTTCTTTAATAATCGAGGACGCTGATGTGGATAATTTAAGAGGAAAACTCACTTGAAAAACAAGGAAAAAGATGCGCCTTCCAGCACAAGAACACGATATCATTTCGTTTTGCTCAATAACAGCAATCTTCGCATCAACCAACTCATTAGATTCCCTTTAAACTGTTCTAAAACTTTCGGATGAAGGAATTTGGAAAGAGGCTTGGCCTCTTGCCTTACTTTCTTATTGATCATAGGATGATGAAAGAAGTATGTTGGAAGTTGGTGTTTTATGCGGTCGTACATGGGAACGCATAGAACTTAGTTCTGCTTTTTGTTTGAGGGGCTCGGGAAATTTGCAGATTGCAAATGTTTAAAAAAAAGTTAATAAATAAAATTTATTATGAAAATTAGCAACGTGAGCAGAAAGCTGATTTTCTATCGGTATTTCGCGGTAGAGCAAAACCCCTCATTAACGGACACCCACCGGATAGAAAAATGGAACTGCAAAAGAGAGAGAGGTGCCCGTAAAAGGGGGTTGTTATTTTGAAGAAGCTCGTTGCCGGGCACTTTCTAACCCACCGTAAGATGGCGGTAACCGTATGCACGAGATGTTCGTTGAGAAGGGTTTTACTGTATTTGCATAAAATCAGCGGAGAGTTGTATGGAGCCGATACACGGATCCATCGCTAAGATATTGTTGAAGAAAATAATTGAGTGTTAATGTAGGTGCTGTGGGCTTTAAAGATCAACGGGAAGCTTTGCGAACAGCTTGTAAACATTTTGCAATTTAGCAAATGGAATGAGGTTCTCATACCTGTGGCGTAGCAGTTCAAGAACTGTGGGGTGTAGAACCAAGTTCAAGTAACCTTAAAGGAGATTATATGATGCGGCGTAAAATATAAGAGTTATTTATTATTTGAAGAGAATAAGAATGTGTTTTGGTATACGATTGGGGGCTTGAACTTCCCGAGTCCCCCCTGTTCTACGCCAGTGCTCATTACTACATTAACCTTAAAATTTAAAAAAAACAAGGCAAGTCAGATCAGCTGTTGAGACTTTAAACAATAAGCTATTATGGCAGTTCGATGTTCGTTATTAAGACTTCATTTCTTCATAATTATGTTAATGACTTTTCCTTAGGAGCTACTATGAAAGACGTCTTCATTTTTGCGTCATTCATCATTGACGGTTAATTGCCAGTAAATCACAATAAGAAACTATTCAGTTGGCTTTATGACGTAAATTACGTAATAGATAAATAATTAGGGTTATTGTCGTAAATGTGAGCTGCTTCAGCAAAATCTTAGTTTTTTATCCTTGAAGCGCCGTTAAACTTGGCTTCGAACGCGGATGACAGAAGAGACTTTTAATACACATCCATAGAGACATTCATATTGATGTAAAAAAAGGGATTGACAAATTTTCAAAAAAAAAGATTGCTTGACTTAATGACTTAATAATTTTATGCTATAAACTTAATTTTTTATAAAAAGTTTCTTGTTATGAAAAAAGTGAAATAATTACAATGTTTTTATAGTTTAAATTTAAACTTGTTCTATTAATTACATTGTAAATTATCGTTTTTGGTTATTGTATATGTCTCCTTTACTAGCTTATCCTTCTGTCATACTCGACTATAGTCTGCCCTAAACCATATAGTTTAATTAAAGAAAAGCCCAGCTTTAATTCATTGTCGTAAATTAAATATTTTGGTGAGCATAAAGGAAGGCTAGTAATATAACAACATTTACCTAAACTATTTAACACAGTCCGAAACTAAAAATTTTCCAGGTGGGGGCCCCCGAAACCGCCCCCCGTAATAACCTCCTGGATCTTCCCTTGCTTTCAAATTCAGAATAATGGATACCCACACCATAATACATCAGGACAATGGTGTAGCTAAAGCCCTCATAAATTTTTTGGGGCCTAAGATTAATTCTTTAATTTTGCAAGATCTATGGTTAAAAATTTTTTAAAGTAATTCGTAACACTTTCCTTGAGGCATAAAGCGCCTTTAACCCCGCCCATCGCATAGGCGTCTTCTACAATATAAACAAAATATATGTAAGAAAATATTAATGAAATATGTAAAAACGAACGAAGTGTTGTTTAATGGCGTTTAGAAAAAGTTAGTTTAGTTTTAGTTACTTAGTCTAGTTTTAGTTAATTAATTTAATTTAGTTAGTTAGTTTAGTTTTTAGTTTTAGCTTAGTTTAGTTTTTTTAGTTTTTTTTTAGTTTAGTTTTAGTTTTTTTAGTTTAGTTTTAGTTTTATTAGTTTAGTTTTAGTTTTTTTAGTTTAGTTTTAGTTTTATTAGTTTAGTTTTAGTTTTATTAGTTTAGTTTTAGTTTTTTTAGTTTAGTTTTAGTTAGTAGTTTTAGTTTAGTTTTAGTTAGTAGTTTTAGTTTTGTTTTTTTTTAGTTTAGTTTTAGTAGTTTTAGTAGTTTTAGTTTTTTTTTAGTTTAGTTTTAGTTAGTAGTTTTAGTTTTTTTAGTTTAGTTTTAGTTAGTAGTTTTAGTTAGTTTAGTTTTTAGTTTTAGTTTAAGTTAAATGACGTTCTAAATAAAGGAGGACGTGGCTTCTGAAACGGATATTAACAACATTAATACATTTTATCGATATCGAGGATATTTTGAAGGTATCGTGTTTAGTATTTATTAGCTTTTGTGTGGCATTTCACGTAAATATATTATGATAAAATTCTTGCTGAAAGGTTTTTTCTGATTTCGTGCGAGTCGGAATTATACAGGAAATGGCGTGCAATAATGTTTCACCCTTCCTTGTTGATGCAGTTTTCATGAGATCAACCACAGGCATGAAATGGAAATTTTGATAATGTGAGTAGTTTGAATGATGAAGCCTCCATTATGACAAATGCTACAAACGAATTTTTGTAAAAACATTTTGTTCGATAGCGAAAAACTATTTTCAAAAGTATCATTAACAGTTTCAGTTCATAACGTACAATCATTTGTACTTTTATAAGTAAAAAAAAAAAGTTATAAGCGTAATAAGGTTGTTAAAACGTTTTATTTCAACGTACGTTTCTGACGGACTTGGCCGCCTTTCGTCAGGAATACAATACGAAAAAAATGAATATTAGAAAACTGGAGATGCTGTTATTGCGTGACTAGTGTGTTGCCAGTTGTGGATGAATAATTATTATTATTAAATTTTCATCCGCAACTGGCCACACAATAGTCACGCAATAACAACATCTCCAGTTTTCTAATATTCATTTTCTCACTTTATATTGCTGACGAAAGACGGCCAAGTCCGTCAGAAACGTACGTTGAAATAAAAACCGTTTTAACAACCTTACTTACGCTTATAATGTTGTATTTACTTATAAATTTCATCTGCTTAATGCTCCGTCTAAAATTATCTTACATAATCACGTGTATATTACTTTCATGATTCAAGTTCATGCAAATCGTCTTAATAGAGCCCAAAATTCCCTTTCCTTGCCAACTGAGAGGAAGAAAGCGAAAATCCACTTTTTATAGTAAAAAGTTTTACTGAAAATAGTAGAAGGAAGGAGGTACGAAAAAACATAATATTCAGTTCCGTTTCAAATTAATAAATATTAGTAACGTCTATGAAAAACTATAAAGAGCATTATACTTAGCAGAAAATATGACTAGTGTTAAGTGTTTACAGCTAAAGTTATTGTGTACAATATTGTCCTCAAGTTTAACAGGAAGGTGTTCCCCATGATGCCATGCAGTAGTTACAACTAATTTGGTTAGAGCTAGCTGGTTAGAGTAAGCAGGTTAGAGCTAGCTGGTTAGAGTAAGCAGGTTAGAGCTAGTTAGAGACAACAGCATCACTCGGTAATGAACTAAACACATTAACTGGAACGCCATCTGGTGTCCAATATAATGTTTTGACAATGCAAATATAAATAACGGATAATTATAAAAATATTGTGTAAATTTTGAAGCGCTGTGTGATAGTGCTGCATATTTTCCAGCACCTTTCGTAAAAGCAAATTAAACGTTAAAGCAAGTCGATTGCAGTATTGTAACCATAATAACTAATATTCATAGATTTCTGCGCTTATTTAAAATCAACTGAACGAACGAGCAGTCAGCTCCAGTGGCGTAGCTAGATATTTCGCCGCCTGGGGCGAATGACTGTCATTGCCCCCACCCCACCCAATGGGGTAACAAAACAAATAAATTTTGTTTTTTAAAGGCTAATTGCCGCCCCCCGAATTGTGGCGCTCGGGGCGACCGCCCCCTTGGACTCCGCTTAGCTACGCTACTGATCAGCTCTCGACTTTACGGGCTTCATAAGCTTTTGTCACTGGAATATCTGGCAACATAACTTTTATAATTACAGTTTTTAACCATTGGCAGCAGTACATACTTTCTTTTCATATTTAGGAACTACTGCACGTTATTTACTTTTGATATCTGGCGAAAATGGATATAACTGTGTTCTGAATTCCTAAAATGACCAGTAATTGATTTATCATCAACATGTGCATTGTGTCATTGAAGGCTTTTGCCTGAAAGGTTTACTGAATGATTTAAATATTGTAAGTTTCATCGTTTTATCACTGGTTTCGATTTTCTTATCTATTGAGTGTTCTAATAAATGATATTTTTCAAACTGAATCAAACTTGCTTGGATTTATTCACCAAAATTTACTTAGATATCACGGTTCTTCACTTCAAGTCAGTGGTATCGGAGTTTAAGCTGCGTAAGTTTTTTCGCTCTTTGTGAAAGGATATTGTATTTTGGCGACATTTATTATTATTTATTATTGTATTTGGCGAAAAACTTTAATACAACATTCATTAAAAAGCGAAAGCCC
This sequence comes from Dysdera silvatica, assembly GCA_006491805.2. Lineage (NCBI taxonomy): Eukaryota > Metazoa > Arthropoda > Arachnida > Araneae > Dysderidae > Dysdera > Dysdera silvatica. The sequence continues at coordinate 21,893,584 of QLNU02014176.1, read as the reverse complement.
TGAAAATTAAAAATTTCTACAATCAGTACTGCCGTACTATAATTTGAAGGCCTTTTGTGACGTCATGAACGGAAAATCAAAATCGATTTGATTTTGAATATGCCTATAAATTATAGTGTGTAGCGATGTCAATGAGAAATGTACAATTATAGCGCCAATTGTATAATGTTGTACAAAATAAAAGTGTCTTTGTAGTGCTAAATTTTAATTATATGATTTTGTTTAGCATTCTCCTATAGTTCAAAGTTTTCAAAATTATCGCAAGTATTTACAGTAGGAAAAAATGATAGAAGGAATTTAAATATTACAATTTTTTTTACATTTTAGCTAAAATGCTAAAGGGAAAAAAAGTCCAGGTTAAACCCTGAATGATACTCTTAATTTTATAAGTCAGGTTCGTTACAAATATTGTAGACAAAATTTACTACATTTAAGCAATTCAGACTTTATTTACAACATGATTATGAACCAGAGGCATTAAAATAATATAAGTAAATATCTAAAAATTATATCATTTCTCATAAAAAGCTGTTTATATTTGTTTTCTCCATACTATAAACGAGGTAATAAATAATTGTAAATAAATAATACAGAATGAATAAATACGAATTCCTATTTTTTAACTTCGAGAAGGCATTCTTTTCTATCCAATAATCAGAGGTTATTGACACTTTTAAATTAGAAAAATACGTTTTGGCTAATTAAATATCGTGGAGAGAAAATAAGAATAAACGGGAAACTCTTAAATGATCTTCCCTTTGCTGATATTATTTTTTATTTTTTTAAATAATCCTTCAGAATTTCAAGATCTACTGCACTGACTCTCAACTAAACAACTAAAAACAAAAGCGTTGTACTCAAAATGTATCTACAAAAAAACAAAAAAATAGTAAAATTATGTCAAGCAATTTCATAGAAAAGAAGTATAAATGTATGTAAAAATATTTAGCTAGAAATTGCTGATTCTTACATTTACCTACATCAACTGATAATAATGTATGAACAATACGAAAGAATTGCAAAGATGCATCAATCTTAGCTTGGGTGCATATAGAGGGAAGAACTGTGTATCTTGAAATGAACTTATCTATCTAAGAGAAAAGGTTTTCAGCCAGTGAATGCCACCAGACTTCTTCCATAGATCAGAAACTTAGGATCTAACAAAAATGCAACACCGAAATTACAAACAACCCAAAGGATCATGAATTAGTATGTAGTTGGTATAACTATGAAAGATTGAAAATGAAAAAGCCCGGGTTAGGGAACCAATACACGGTGTAGTAGATATTCATTGTTAAAATAAAAACGCTGAAAAAGGAAATGGACTAGGGCCCAATTAGAATACTTGACTAAAGATGGCTGACCAAAATTCTTATATTCATTTCAAAGGACTATTAGACGAAAAGGAAACGTCCTCACAGGACTATGTACAGAAACACACACACACACACACACACACACACACACACACACACACACACACACACACATACGGATTTTGATTGTTTCTTATCTAAAGGGAGGAGGATGATAGCAATTGGAAACCACCCAATTTTGAAGTTTAGCTAAACTACTGATGTATGCATATGCTCTCAAATTAGCATCAAAATTACATTTCTCTTAACTATGGTAACGGGAGAAAAAGAGGCGCCTCTTTTTCCCCAAAAGCAAAAATAAAAAAAGCTCTAGTTTGAGCTAAATATACGTGGGTGGCAAAAATTATTGTATAATAAATTCCCCCACGAAAAACTCACAAAAATCTCGCCCCGGAGGCTTTTCTGTGTTGACCATTATTTGGCAATTGTGTTATCCCTGTGAAGGGTAATAATATCTTACATATAACATCTATGTTCTACAAAGTGGCTGGCTTGTAAAAGTGATATATGTATATATATATATGAAATATACGTAAGTACATAGCATTAAGGAAGCATGAAATGTAAATTACTTAAAAATAAATTGACAAAAAATACAATTTTGTAAAATCTACATTGACAAAAAAAAATTGTAATGTTTTTCATGCAATATTTTATCAAACACTACTCGGACGTGAAATAGTTTGTTCACGATCCTTTGACGTGCAGTGCTACATTTTTCAAGGGAGAAAATGATCTCTGGGGGAAAACCAATCCCCATTGAGGAAAAAACATCGTTGTAGCAGCTGACTTCGCGCACATTTTCTGGAAAATTACGTACGCTCTTTTTTGCAGGAAAATTTTTTACTCGTCGTCCTGGAAAAATTTAAATTTCTTTCCGGCTTCCCGAAATCGATAATGAGGGGCTGCTTCTAAAGAACAAAAAATGTGAGACGATCCTGAAACTTACTGTTTTTCGATAGAATCTTGGCTGTAGTCCAAGGGGAAAAAGTAACAACCGAAATTGTCAGGCTTGTGAGAAGGAGGAGGGCGTCTTGAAAGACAACGCCAGATAAATTTGATGACGTTTAATTACGAACCGGATAATTTTATTCTTACGACAAAAACTCGATCCGGTTTTCACGCTGCCGGATAATTTTCCGCAGCGCCAGACACTTTCTTTTTTCAATACCTGCACATAATGGCGTTTTTCAGACCACGTTTTAATCATGAGAAAAGCGGGCTTTGGAACAATTTATAAAATGGTCTCACCAACAAATGGCAATTGCCAACGGAAGTAACCAATCGACTGTGAAAAGCTTTAAGAGCCGTTCGATAAGTCGGTTAACGAAATTTCGTAGCGCCCGTTACTTTAACCTGAAATTGATTGATGTTATTAAAATGACAGCTTTACGTTCAATTTCCGAAAATTATAAATTGTCGGCGCAGACTAATTTTAATATGAGAACATAATGGGTACGATCATTTTGACTGAAACAAAATAAGGTATTTATAATTATTATGTATTATCACGGTAATAAAGTTAATTAACTATAAGTTAATAAACCAAGTTAATCATAAAGATCACATTAATTGCAATTTAATCATCCGAAAAAAAAATTAAGGTAGAATGATTAATTGATTAACACGGTCAAACTAATTATCACATGGATATTCTTCTAATTATTTGGAATGGATTAATGAAGCAGAAATTAATGGCATAAATTACATTTTAAATACGCCAGATTGATCATATGTTTATCAAGATTACACTGCTTTTTCCACAATATTCATTATTTTATTTTGAAAAGGAAAACTTGCGTTTGTTTATATGTAGAAATTATTTTTGAAAAAGATTGTTTGTTTGATTGATTGTTTGGCTTTTTTATGGCGCAAGAGCATCTGGGCTATACTGCGCCAAACTTTTGAAAAAGACAACCAGCTTCAACCATGGTAAGGCATTCACCTAAGACTCCCTTAATCCGAGTTCGTCTGCTAACAGCGCTAAAAAAAAGAAGATGCCTACGAACTAACTGCCCCCTATAGTCCTGTGGTTGTTTCCCTAGTCTTTAAGAGGTTCGGAATCCTCAGCAAAATGTAAGCCCACAAACCTGCTTTAACGCAGTACTGACGCATTCGTTTATCGTGATATTAACAGGGTTTGACGTCCAATGCAGTGACGTAGAAATGTGAGGGGCGCAGGGGCTGAAGCCCTTCATTGGATATCAAAACACATTGTTTTCTCTAAGGCCGCATCACATAATCCTCTTTAAAGCCACTTGATCTCCCCCCATGAGTTTTGAATTGCTACGCTACTGTCTCAATGATACCGTAGAAGCTGCGACATTTCCTGCACATCGTAGATTAGTGTTTGATTCTCCACCGTCCTTCGTTGGTAGCAGAGTTTCGGATTATTCGGAAAATTGTAGGTCCCAACCAGGGCCGCACCTAGCGGGTGGCGTGGAAGCCCCACACCAGGGGCGCAGGGGAGGAAGGGCGTAAAATCCGCTGAAAAATTCACAGGGGAAGAATATGTCCATGTCTAGAGGGGTGCAATCTAGATGGTTCCGTCAGGGTATTATCACGACTGTTTTACAAGGGGTGCAATCCAGACGGTTCTGCAAGGGGCGCAATCTAGACTGTTCTATTCTGCAAGGGGCGCAAGAGCATCTAGCTATGGCAATGACCCCAATTCAGCATGACATTTACAGTCTTTCCACCGTAAAACCGTAAACGAACGTTCTTCCAAAAAAAAACTACCGTTGAGAAGTTACCGTTTGTGAGAAAATAATTTTTGAAACATGTACATTTATCTAGTTTGCCCTTTCACTCTCATCCTTGCGTTGGAAGATTTTTCTTTAATTTGTGACTGTACTAGCGCCCTAATTAAATTAAACAACAATATTAATCAACGTTTATTGGCGTAGTGATACCAGCGCCGATGTTATGGCGTGATTAGATGGTGAAACGTTCGAAAGAAAATAAATATTTCTGCGTTCGGTGGGACCTGAACCCACGACCTTCCACAAAGAAAAGCCCTAATTAACGTTGGAAAATAATTAACCAGATTCAATTTTTAAATCTTGACGAAGCAGCTTTCATTTTAATTAGCATTGAGGCTAATTTGCCTTCATCATCTCAAAAAAAAGCTGGATTCAAACCGGTCGCATTATTTATTTTTACTTTTATTGTTCATTTGGAAGGTTCATTATTCGCAGGGTGTTTGTTATTATTATTTGCCTTTTAGGGCGGAAAACAGGTAAGAACATACTGCTCCAAGACTTACAGTTCCTCTAGGGATACGGGAGTTTTCTTTCATTAATCGAACTATGAGTTTTTTCTAGCCATTCTATCAATTTTAAAAGCGAAAACTTGAATGTAACGATTAATATCTACAATATTCCCACTATACACAACACCGTTACCACTTTTTGTACTCTCTGAATCTTACGATGGACTCACAAAGCGGAAACTAGCGCCACAATGATCTTGTGAATATTATCCATTTCCTTCGTGTCAACTAAGTTTGGGTACAAAGCTTAAGTAAAAATGACATTTCAATATCTAGTAATTATAAAATCTAGTAATGTCTAGTAATTTACATGTCTAGTAATTATACGCATTCATAGCTTGTAACGCAGGAATACAGCAGTGCTGTGTAATACCGTACTGCTGTACAGATTTGTTTGTTCATAGAAATTGTCTATCCACAAATTCTAGATTGCGTTACAAATAACTTGGTTCATAAAAAGTTGAAAAAACTACAAAATGTAACAAAAATACTAAAAACAAAAATACTAAAAGGACAATACTGAAAATCTCGATTTCACAATTCAGGAAAGTGAGCAATTTTGAAAAGTTGAGTTTACAGAGAAAAAAATGCTTTTTTTTTTTGAAAATTCAGAAGTGAGGAAAAAATGGTAATATTTTTTTTATTCGGGATTTGCTTCAAAGTTTCTTTTTTTTCCGGTATTCACAATTTCAGAAGCCTTTTTTGGGGGGATTCTTATGCATTTTCTATCACAAATGAGTCCTTAATAGATACATTCTTCGCCAAAAGTCTGTCAGTATTTTTTTGCTCGTTTCTGTTCAAGTTTTGCGCTAAATAGCCATGATAAATTAGCGTTGGCGGATTTCCAGAATTGGCTGTATTCTCCCACGGAATCCTTTAATCTTCTTTCAAGTAATTTTTCACGGAACATTGAAATGTCTGGGCTTGGTCCTTTGTTCTTGGTTATGAAGTGTTGAAAAAGGCTTAAATTATTCTTTGGGTGAGAATGCTCCAAAACCGGAGCGAACATAAAATTTACGTTAAAATAAAATTATACTTAGAATATTTCAACGCAGTGGCGCATAATTTACTTTTTATTTCAGGTAATGTTCCTTAAAACTCTAAAACGTTTGAATTTATTGAGAAAATTATATGATTTAATCTCGCTGAAGAAACCAGGAACTTGTGTTTGTTTCCGTACATAGCATAGTGGATTCACTTCATAGCAACTTTGCCTACTCGTCAGTGATGATATTTTTCTATTATTTTGCGTGAAAGTTATTTTTTTTATTATTATATTTTTATTATATTTTAATATATTATATTTTCCATGTATATTTTTTTAATAGTTTCGCAAGGATGTTATTTTTTTACCATTTGGCAAAAACGTTATATCTCTTATATTCTTGAGAAATCTGAAACTGGTTATGAATTCCAACTATCCGTTTATAACGGCGATCAAAATTACAAGCCAAATGTACATTTCTGATCTCTTTCAAAATTATTCTGAGGTATTTGCCATTTACGTGTTTGCTTACAGGTCATGTATAACCAAATTAAATGCATAATTTGTTGTCAATCTCCATGTTGTTCAAGAAATAAAAACCATACATCATCTCTAAATTTAGAGGAAGACATCGGTCTGTGCTTTTTCACATATAGTCTCTTGTTTAATACAGTTTTTCATGGAACAACCCCCAAAAATTTAACATTTTATTTTAAATTATATAGTCATTTTTAATTAGATTACTTAGTTAAATTATTGTTTCTTTGAATAAACATTCCGATGCTAACACATACATTTTTCTATATTCAATGCGGGGAAATCATCACCGTTAAAAATTAAAAATTTATTTGTACTAATATCTTCTTATTTGGCGCTACACAAGTGAAAAATAAAAAATATTTCAATTAGCGATAGAAGGAAAGACATCAGGGTGAGGAGAGGGACCTATAGAATCAGACAAACAAAGTGGGTAGCCTAATGATACTTAAGGTCTTGCGTCAAGCAGAAACAACTGAGAACATTACATATAATGAAGTGGAAAAAATATCTACTATATGAGCAGATGGGTAGCCAATACTGGTCAATAACCTCTGAGTCGGAAGAGGCACTTGAAGAAAAAGACACAACAGCAAGCAGAAGGTTTGATAATTTCAGTGAGTGCATAAAAGATTCCCCCAAGGTAGTAAGTAGCACAGGCGTAGTTAGAAGGGATTTTGGAGGTTGTAACCCCCCATTGAAAGGAAATTTTGTATATTTAACATAGGAATCAGGGGCGGACAGGTTTCTTTTGAAGGGCGCATGTCTTGGATTTTTGGAGGGGCCCATCGGCCCGTGAGCCAGCTGGCCGGCGACCCAGTCCGCCCCTGATAGAAATATATAAGTTGTAGTTCTAATCCCACCCCCGCATTGAATTTATAACCACTTCTCTTGAACTTTTTGTGTACGCCTATGCAGGGTAGTATTTCGGATTGTCTTTATTGGGCGTTGCGATATTTCTCCAAGAATAGGGGACCAAAAATGAGCGTTATATCTTGACTTGTCAAAATTTCCTAATAGCAGCGCCATCTAGTAAAGTAAATATTAAACAAAGGAAAATTCCAGCTAAATTCTGCTCTTGTGTGTTTACTTTTTGTTCTTTGCATTTAAATAACATTAAAAGCGTCCAAGCGAAGCAGCTATTGGATTATTACTCTTTAACTCCTTACAATGGTTAACATTGCCTATTCCTACATTTTCCAAAGTTTTATTACTTAGGAAAACACAATATAACCCCCCCCACAGTAATGTCTTTCTAACAAATTACATTGCATTTGGTACGCATAGAATTAATTGTCACAGTGATTTTAATCAACGCGACATTATTCTTGGTTACTAAGGGAAAAAGGCAAAGATTTTCTCACGTTTCATGAAGGATTTGACTAATCTGGGTTCGACTCCCAACAGTGTACAAAGAACGCTTACTCAGAGATCTCATAAAAGATCGCACTGCTCACTGTAGTCCGGGGTTTGGTTCCCTAGGCCATAAGAGGTTCGGATTCCTCGGAAAACAGTAGGTCCCGGCGCAGCATGACCATTGTAGTCTTTGAGCCGTAAAACCACAAAACAAACAAACAAACAATCACGAAGGATTTGGCTCCGTAAACAGGATATAAAAGTTTTCAGATGGGAAAAGAGCGTTGCTTCACAAAGAAGAAAGCAGCTCAAAACCTTAAAATCATAGGATAATAGCCAAAACTTTAAGGTCTAAAGAAATGTAGAAACTAGCATGATCTTAAAAATAGGAAATCGTGAAAGAATTCACGAACGACGTTTTATAGCCGGTATGTAAAAAGCTATTTTTAAAGACCTAGTTTTCGCCATTGCGAGTTGCGTACTAAAAGTTACCAGCAACGAACTCGTAATTGGAGATTGACGACATTTTCTCAGGGACTCAAAGCAATAAGTTTCAAAATAATACCTTTCTCCCAAGCCAATAGCAAAACGTCTCTCAAATGACGTCACTCGAACCAGCCCAGAATTATTGTTTTCTATATAAAATCAAACCAATGAGATTTCGAGGTTAAAAAGGGGGTCGAAGGAAAGAGCACCCCCTTGATTAAAAATGCGAAGCAAGAGGAGATGAGAGACAGAGAGATAGAGATTAAAAGGATAGATTTTCGGAAGGAGAAGAGGTCTTCAAAAGCTCAGGAAGCTGGAAAGTAGAAGAGATGAAAGTTGGTATCAATTAGAGAGTAAAAGAGACGGAAAGATAAGACGGATCAAGTTGAAATAAACCTTAAAGGAACTAGAGCCTGATATTCGAAATAAAGTGCAATTATCAAGAACCAGATGTCCCGAGGCGGTTTCAACGTTCTGAGGATTTTACCAAATGTGGAGAACTGTTGAGTGAGCATGTCTTTCATAAGCAGTAACTTCTGATTTATCTTAGTACAAATAGATTAATTTCATGATGCAGGATTAAAAGTTTAGATTAATGTTATTGTCGCTATAGTTAGTAATTAATATTGTAGTCGTAATCCTGAATATTGTATTGAGTATACTTATCAATGATGATTATTTATCTAATTGAATCCTTTTGAACCTTTTAATATTAGTCTAACGGCAAAGAATCGATTGATATACATGCTTACATGACAAACGGTTTAATAAGTTTTAAAATAAATATGGATTCGACGAACCAATTAAAGGTTTTCCAAAAAATGGAATCAAATAAAATATGTGCTAAAATATATAACTTTATATGTTCCTGTTACCCAGAAACTAAGATTCTAGAGTTGATTATTATTATATTATATTTATCATAATATCTGTTAAATTGTAAATAAATATTATTTCACGTTTAACGGTTTCGCATGCATTTCCTTCACACCTCGATAGTTATTATTCTTATTCTATGCAGTCATGCATAATTATCCTTTGACATAAACCTTACAGGTCTTACAAAACAAAAAAACACACAACGCGTAAAACCTAAGTTTAATTGTCCTATCTGCGCAAATAGCAGACCACTAGATATAAACGATAAAACATCTTTACTAAATGTTTTAAATTTTAATATTTGGTAACTATTTAACAATAAGATATCAAAAAATGCCGTGACATAATCAACATAGCAGTAAATGATATCTTTGCTTATATATTCATGATAAAATAATTGGGTACGATTTTATGAATTAATTTTTCATTAAAAAAATATTGCAAAAATGTGCTATTTGTTCATTTATTAACTATAATATACAGGGTGTTCAGTAACCTTCGGATAATAACCACACAGGTGTTCCTGGGATAATTCTGAGATATAACAGTGGTCTTTATTTTGGTGACAGGTCACTGCTATTTGTAATATTTGCTAAAACTGTCCAACCAATGAGGAAGCTGTCTGCATCTGTTAACACCTTCGCTGGTTAGTTTAAGACGAATTACAGAAAACTTGTTTCTGCAGGGATAAAGCACTAGGCAGTTTAATTGGTAATTTAATTTCAAAAGCGAAACGAACGTGCAGGTTTTTTTTTGGTTAGCTGGGTAGATTTTACTCCGAAGGGTGCACTGGCTTTCTTGGATGATTAAAATACTAAAATCAATAGTCTCGATGTAAAAGCTCTCCTAGTGGCGGAAAAAAACCGCACTTGCACTCCACTTTGGAAATTTATTTACAAATTAAACTGCTAGTGATTTATACCCCGCACATGCAAAAACAAATTTTCTGCAATTCGCAAACTAATCTGCGAAGGTAGTAATAGATGCAAACAGCTTCCCCATTGGGTGGACATTTTTGGCGACTATCACAAACTATCACAAAATTGTGACGAAAAAAATTGTGTATCAAAAAATTGTGACGAATATCTCAAAAGTATTGGCATGTTACCAAGCTGAAGACAACTTTTATATCTCACAAATTGTCTCAGTAATACAATTATGTGATTATTATACGATGATTACTGAACAGCCTGTATATATTTTGTACATTACGAGATAAATTTACATAAAATTGAAATTTAATTCATTTCAATTTCAATTTCATTTTAAAGTGATTTAAGATATCTCGTTACCGCCTGCACCACATGTTCAATCCAAACTTCTAAATTTATAATAGCTTTTGTTTTGGGTAAAGAATATTTTCGGATCGCTGGAGCAATTTTCTGCGGTTTTACACTTATCGCTGCATAATGCAGATTTTTCAAGCTTCCGAAAATTGCTTTTCTTGTGTTTCCAACTTATGATAAAAGTTTAATTTTCAGAAATTGGTTTGGATATAAGTAAACTTCAAACTAAAGGGTTTAAACGGATTTCAGAAAAGCATTTTCAGGGAATTGTTTAAATACTTTAAAGATATTTCTGTTTTTTTCTAACCCAGAAACCTCCTAAGATATTTATAATAAGCTAATGACTTCAGAACTATCTAAATAAATGAATAAATTATTTCTGAATATGCATGATCCTCTTAGCAACTTGTGAAATTGAAATATATAAATATTCACATTTTCATGAAGAATTGCGGAATATTTTAGTTTACATGGCAGTACTGCCCAAATTCCTGGTCGCAACACACTTTTGAGTCAGAGCACGGTTTTTGCTAGTTGTTGAAAGATTTTGAAATGTGAATATTTTGTAATTATTTCAAACTACTGTTCGTTCACGAAAAGAAGTCCGATGGAACAGTTAGAAATAACGGGAGGTGACGTTACAAACGGCTTATCCTATTGCAGCAGAGGAGGACTCACATTTCAGAATTTGATTTTGGCGCCGACAAACGTTCACCAAAAAACTAGTTTTGAAATTGTAGTTCTATTCTGCTTTAATGAACTAGCCCGTCTATGACTTCACCTCCCGTTATTTCTAACTGTTTCGTCGGACTTCTTTTCGTTAACGAACAGTACGTATAACATACATCCTTCAGTATATATATATATATCATCATCATCATATTCAACCATTATCTATCCACTGCTGGATGAAGGTCTCTCCAAATGCTTTCCACACAAGTCTATCCTGGGCCATTCGTTTCCACGTCACCCCAACCTCTTTTCTTATTTCATCCACCCATCTAGTTTGAGGACGTTTTCTAGGTCTTCGGTGGTCTCTTGGAATCCAGTTCAGAATTTCTGTTGTCCATCGTTGATCAGTTCTTCTTGCAATATGCCCAGCCCATCGCCATTTCAGCCCTTTTACTTTAACAATGATGTCCTCTACTCTAGTTTGCTCTCTCACCCAAGTGTTTCTTTTTCGATCTCTCCTAGTTATTCCAAGCATGCACCTCTCCATGCTCCTTTGCGTTGTCTGTAACTTTCGTATTGCTCCAACTGTTAGACTCCATGTCTCTGATCCATAAGAGAGGACTGGCAATACACACTGGTTGAAGACCTTTCTTTTTAGACACAAAGGCAATTTCCCCTTCAGGATAAAACTGTTTCTTCCAAATGCACTCCAGCCAAGTTTAATACGTCTGTTGAGTTCTTTCATAATGTTGCCATCCATTGAAATCAGCTGGCCAAGGTAAATATATGAATCAGCAATTTCTAGCTCAATGTTGTCAACTTGTATTTTTGTTTCCTCTACGAAATTATTGAACATGATCTTAGTTTTTTGTAGGTTCATCTTGAGTCCAACTTCTTTACTTCTAGTTGAGAGCTCCTGTACCATGTCTTGGAGTTCTGATGGGTTCGTTGAAAAAATAACAATGTCATCAGCAAACCGCAAATGATTTAAATATTCACCATTTATTTTTATTCCCTTGTTATTCCAATTTATCTGCTGAAAAATCATCTGTAAAGCTGAAGTAAAAAGTTTTGGAGAAATGGTATCTCCCTGCCTCACACCTTTACCAATTTTGATAGTTTTGGTATCTTTATGTAACCGAAATTTTGCACTTGCATTTTTATACACACGTTTCACCATGTCAATGTACACATCCTCAATGTCTGTTGATCTTAAAGAGTTGATGACTGCTGATGTTTTAATAGAGTCAAAGGCCTTCTCATAGTCAATAAATGCCACACACAATGGAAGTTCATATTCATGTGTTCTTTCAATTAATTCTCTTAATACTTGAATATGGTCCACTGTACTGAATCCACTTCGAAATCCAGCTTGTTCTCTTGGTTGAGCTGCATCTAATTTTTTCTGCAGGCGATGTGTTAGCACTTTTGTGAAGATTTTATAAATAGCAGGTAACAAGCTAATTGGTCGGTAATTTTTCAAATCCTCTTTATCACCTTTTTTATGCAAAAGAATTACTGTTGCAGAATCCCATTGGTTTGGTATGTTACCGCTGTTAAGACATTTGGTAAAGAATTTTGCAAGTATGTCTTCTACATATTCTCCAGCTTCTTTTAGGATATCTAATGTAATACCATCATCACCAGGGGCTCTTCCTTTCTTCATATTTTTTATTGCAAATGAAACTTCTTCTTTTAAGATTTTAGGAGCTGTTCCTTCGACTATTTCAGTGTCTTCAGCCCTCCTCTCTGCTGGAATTGGCTAGGCTGTTTATGAGGTCAGCTTCCCCTATTATACAATAATTTTTGCCACCCACGTATATGTAGCTCAAACTAGAGCTTTTTGTTTTGGAGAAAAAGAGACGCCATCCCCATTCTGAATCCTACTTCTCTTATTTTCTAAGGGTACCATCGGACAATTTTCCGTGCATGAACTATACTTTTCATAATTTTGGCTTGTAAATACTATCGTCTCTTTCCGACGAAGCATCGAGGTTATTCTTGCTGACATTTTGTACACAGGACGCCGAAGGGAGAAATACAAGTAAAAGAAAATTGCCTAAGGTCGATATTTAAATTTAGCGGGTTTCAATTAACATTAACTCGCAACTCTCTAATTTGCACCTCTCTAATCCGCAACACTCTAATTCGCACCTCTCTAATCCGCAACTTCCTAATTCGCGACTCTCTAATTCGCATCACTAATTCGCACCTCTCTAATCCGCAACTCTCTAATTCACAACTCTCTAATCCTCAACTCTCTAATTCTCAACTCTTTAATCTGAAACTCTCTAATTCGCAGCTCTCTAATTCTCAAGTAACTCGGTAGGTTTTCAACGTTAACAATAGCCATCATTATTGCATTTACGGAAGACCTTTGCCTTGTCCTTTTCATTGCGTATAGACAGGCAGACAGGAAAGCCAAAAGCAATAGCGGGTTCAATATCTATTGAAACCCGTAAAAATTTTGAATATAATGCAAAAATATAATCCAGAATATATAATACAAACATATAATATATGTAAAACCCAGTCTGTAATACAAAAATATAATGGACAAAATAACATAGAAATGAAATACAAAATGTAACTGAAATTCAACTGTCTTCTGAAAATTTTAAATTGGAAAATTTCTATAACAAGTTCTTACTTTCATAATGATACCATACGTATACTGTACCACCTGCTTGGCGGACACCTCTATTTAACGAACACTTTTCTAATTCCCAGCCCCAATGTTTGTTATTTCTTAACTCTCCCGAGTAACAGACACCTCCTAATGGTAAATAGATACTTTATTCCCGAGGTGTCCTATTTTCAAAGGTTTTACATTTGGATTATGCACAAAAATAATTTTATACTGATTCGATGTAAACAAATCATGAATTACTCATTATCCGCATTCATGCAGCATGTATAGTAGGTTAAATAAACTATTATTTTTTCGTTATCTTTCACATATTTTTAATTACTAAGTACAAATTATCCAAATGCATTGGCAAAATAAAGCAAATATTTGGTTATTCTGGTTTATATATTAATATAGAAATAATGGCAGAAAAACGCCCTTTGCTTCATCCAAAAATTAGCAAAAAATTTCGTTAATTACAAAATGCAATTAATTAATCATTAAGCGATGTAATTATCTAAGACCCTCCAAAATTAAATATGTATAAAAAATAAATTACAATTAAAACCTTTGTTTTTTGCGAAAGAAAATTAATGGGCTCCTTTAGTCAAAAACATTACATTTTTTTTAACTAATGCTTTGTTCTTACTCTTGATGTCCGCAGAATATTTATAATAAAACCACTAATGGTAGCTTTTCACGTAACTATTCTTTATTATTATTATCGTTACCGGTTCTATAAAGATGTTTCAGTCTCCGTGTTAAATGTAAATAACCTATACTAATTTCCGTAATGGCCGAACGTTTGGATTATGTAAATAACAAAATTATTTATATGTAAGTTCGAGTCCCAAACATATTTTAATAAAACTTTATCTGGAGCTTTGAGTCAGATTTAATTAAAGATATAGACTCAATCACCAGTTATTCAGCTGAATGATTTTAAGCGTTTGAATATTTATTCTAAATATTGAAATTATTGGAAATATTGGATTATTGGATTATTGGATATATTGGATAATTGGATATATTGGATTATTGGATATATTGGATTTTTGGATATATTGGATATATTGGATATATTGGATTATTGGATATATTGGATATATTGGATATATTGGATTATTGGATATATTGGATACATTGGATTATTGGATTATTGGGTATATTGGATTATTGGATATATTGGGTATATTGGGTATATTGGATTCATTGGATACATTGAATTATTGGAAAAAAATAATAATATTGCACATACATCTCCAAAGGAAAAAAAAATCTGATAGATAAATACTTTTCTTAAAATCTCCCTGAAGGACCTTAAATAATATTAATATACAATGTAAAAATTTTGCGTTTATAGGTAACATATGGTCTGAAACAAATAAAATATATTTATTATCATTATTAAAGTTATTAGTAATATATCTGTAAGTTACAAAAGGACTTATACAACAAATTTCTATTAATAGTGCTCCTTGGCACTACGTAGATATCAGCATAATTACTATGTGATACTATAATTATTACTTAGTATTTAATTATTAGTGTCAGACGAAATAATGGTTATTAGTACATCATTTAATAAGCATTAATACGTCTGGTAATTGTACAATATAAATTATAAGTTCCAATAAGTGTAATACGTAACATTTTATACCCTTATATGATATAAATTAATTTTGAATTTATACTATATTTTTCCGTATGTTATGACTCTATTCATTAAATTATATTCATAAGTAAATATTAAGTTGCAAGGGAACTATATCACACTCGCGCGTTGGTTTAATTGAAAATTGGAGTTCGGGGGTTGCTATGTGTGGAGTAATTGAAAATTGGAGTTCGGGGGTGGAGGGGTTCTTTTCCTAATTAAACAAAATTACAAATAAATGCTATGTGTGGAGTATTGGGGTTGGGATACTACCCCCCCCCTCCTACATCTAGATATTAGTTATGTCAATAGTCAAAATCGTATGGTATACTGCACTTCCATCGAATGCAGTTTTCTAAACAAATATTATATAATATAATGTTATTCCGATATATAATATTATTCCGACGCTCTATATGATACTGTAGACTTCGTCCTAATTATCTTGTCATTAGAATCAAAATAGCTATAAATTCAGGGATGTGCGAGGCTTTAGAAGTATTGCCAGTATTATCTGTTCGCATTTAAAAATCGCCTGAAGTATTTTCATTCAGCTGTGTGTGTGTTTTTTCAATGACTTTTTAAGCATGGATTTAAAAATAATTTGACCTTTTATTTATATCTACGGTGTATGTCCCTCACTAATACATATATGGTGTAGGATTTATATATGTCGTTATAGAAAGTCCCATGAAATCTTTGGATATAATGGGAACTTCAAACCACAGAGTTCGCCATACTTTGATGCATAGTGAACTTTGATATATTGAATTTCGGCAGATAAAAGTTACATACTGTAAGGTTACTACTGTATAGTTTAATACTGTAGAGACTTCCTCATCTTCTCCTTCAGAGGTTTCGAACGATGCACAGATCAATTAATCATCTCATTAGTTAATTACAGCAATGGTTAATTAATTTCTGTTCATGTTTCTGGAAGAATTTTTAGCGAGATAATTAAAACGCTCTTTTTTTTTTCTTTTGTTACTTGACAACATACTCAACCAAATTAAATGGGCCCTGAGATAATATAGGTAAAGAGATAAGCACAGCTGTATGAGTGCTGTTAACGGCGGTTGTAATTAAATTTAATTATTATTAATAAAATTGTTAGTTTTTATAGCACATTACTAAATAACGGACAAAAATAATAAATCTGTGAATTTGTTCTATTTTCCCATAAGCCTTCTTTGTGGTTAGCAAGAACATAAGGCAATGATTCCTAACTTGGGGGGCCGCGAACGTCAAGGGGGTCGCGAACAAGTTTCTAGGGGGTCGCAGCAATTACTTTTAGTTGAAATTATTTTAATAAAGAATTCCATACCAAATGTTTCCAACGCTTTTATATTTCAACATGGCTACACATATTGCAATATTCTACTAATGGTTGTTAACTTTATATCTATAATATACATTAATATATTTAATTAATATAATATACATAATTAATGTAATATATATTGGGGTTTTACAGGTACATTTTACGGGGTACAGAAAATTTTAAATCGATTGGCCGGCGCATTTTTTGAAGTATTTAAGTGTAATTTAAATTTCATTATCAGATTATCTGATATATACAATAAGATACCTGAAATGTTAAAATGAAGTAAATTATAGTTAATTAAAGAAAGATATTTTTTCTCTAGATAATTATTTAATGCCCCCTAAATGCATACACCATTTATAGTTTTACGATTGCTGCCAAAATACTCAGATGTGTTCATCTCTCCTCAACTCCGTCTCTCTTTAAAAAGAAGTTGACCGAAATAAAAGTTAGATTCCCCATGTACTCCAGGAGTGTTTGGGAGGTAAAACGAAGTAAAAAAGTAAAATAAAGAAAAGTGTGGATCCCCCAGCTGTTGGAAGATTGGATGGGTTAATGTGCTGGACCACATATTTTCGCCTTTACCTCTATCACCTCTAAAAGTTTTCGTCTCTGTGTGTAGAGCTACAGACTAAACTTTTGTATTTTCTATGAACCCAGACAAAATGAAGAATTTTCTTTAATGAAAGGTTCAGGGAACAGGATATAAATAATGAAAACCTTGAGGAATTGATGACGAAAAACTTTGTGCATATATTTCCGTACGAGTATTTTCCCACGTGCAAAGATATTAGGGATTTGAGGAACCCACAACATTATTGAGGGTTCAAAAAGTGTCTCGAATCCACGAAGTCGGCGCCATTGGAAATGGCCCTTGCTGGGTAAAAACAGTGTCGTAACGCTGAGCAACTTTTCATGCTTTTATACAATCAATAACAACGACGACAAATTTTCGCATTTGAGCAGGCTGTAGCTGCTAGCGCCATCTAGTGCGTTTAAATATATATACAAACGTTCAGTTTTTGTTCAGTTGTTCTTTTTTTAATGGTAAATTGTTAAATATTCATTAAAAAGATAATTAGAGGGATAATTAATTAGTAAAGGTAACACAGATCTGAATTTTTCCACTTTCTTTTTGTTGTTGTGAAACAAAGAGGTGTATCGGAACAGATTTTCTCTTCGGATTACGAAAATGACCGTTAAAAAGTCCGTATCACGTCAGATTTTTTCCCATAATCACGAAAATGCGAAAATGTGAAAAAAGATAATTTTTTAATGACATCGATACATCACAGCGTTTGTAACGTAGGCAAATGTTCTCTGGCGACACGGAATGCATATGTAACGAATAGATGCACATAACTACATCGCAGATTAACGGAAATGAGTCATATCCACGCATAAAAACGAGCAAGAAAAAAGCTGGAAAATTTTTCAATTTCATACACTAAATTTGAAGAGAAAAAAATAGAGAAATTCTACTAGCGAGCTTTTCTGTATCAGCTTGCAGTTATAAATAGTATATAATATTCTAGACCTTTTTTAAAAATCAGGTGAACACGAATCCAACCCGCAAGTGTTAAATCCCAACCCCAAACAATTAAAGTCAACCCGAACGAACCCCACCTGCAGCGAAAAAAAAATAAGCGACCCATTACAGGATGTAGTACCATTTGCAGTGCCGTGATGAAGCAAACGGAAATCTAATTTCATTTCATATAGTAAATGGCATTCATCTTTTTTCCCTATGTCCAGATATATGCATTAATCCACTTATGTAGAAATTATTTCTGAAAGTAAATTTTTAAAAACGTTTCTAAGAAAATATTTCTCAAACAGTGATTTTTCATTGAAAAAAACAAACAGTTAAGCATAAAAATATGATGGCTACTCTAAAAGAAAAAACATCCGAAACTTTGAGAGAGACGTATGGCAAACTTAAATTTCTGCTGGAACATGTGCAACACAAGTGTCGTACACAGTCGTTTTGTGAGAATTTCAATATGATCGGAATATTGTTCGGCCAACAAGCAGGCTACTCGGAATTTCCGTGCTTTTTGTGTGAATGGGATTTCGGAGTAGGGAAGAAATTTTGGGTTCGGAATCAGTGGCCAGTCAGAAGTACCTTTACACCTGGCGAAAAAACATTGTTTCAATTCCATTGGCTAATCCTTCGAAAATGCTTTTGCCAACGTTACACATTAAACTAGGTTTAATAAAGCCATTCATGGCAGCTTTAAGTACGGGCAGTAAATGCTTTCAGTAACTTGCTCTTTAAGCACGAGCAGTAAATGCCAGTACACCGATTACGCTCGAACAGTAAATAAAAGCTGACATAAATGCTTTCAGTACCTTTGGCACGAGCAGTAAATGCAGTAATAAATGCGTAGAAGCACGAGCAGTAAAGTACCTGGAACGAGCAGTAAATGCTTTCAGTACCTGCTAAGCACGAGCAGTAAATGCTTTCAGTACCTTGCTCTTTAAGCAAGAGCAGTAAATGCCTTCAGTATCTTGCCCTTAAGTTTCCACCGATTGCGTCGAAAAAAATCAAAACTGTCATTTTTATAGGCCCACAAATACGAAATTAATGGCGGACACCATATTTCGAAAAAACTATGAGTAAGTGCGAATTGCGAACATGGCCTGAGTTCATGGCCTGAGAATGTGGTGCAAAACTTTTTAGTCTACACGAAGGCTCAAAATTATACCACTTTAGTAGACGAGTTCTTTGAATCCTACAAACAGCTAGGTTGCCACGACCTTCCACTGAATAGAAGGTCGTGGGTTCAGGTCCCACCGAAGGCAGAAATATTTATTTTCTTTCGAACGTTTCACCATCTAATCACGCCATACCATCGGCGTTGGTATCACTACGCCAATAAACGTTGATTGATTGACATTGTTGTTTGATTTAATCTGCGTAGTGTTCGATTTATATAAAATAAATGCTTAACATGTTCAAAACAATGTTTTCTTTAGCTTTAAATAAATCTTCTGAATTTACTAAATTCTCTGATTTTGGCCATTTGTATTCATTTTGCTTTAGCCACGTAGGTCCTTCCCACCAATTTGAAGAAATTAATTTTTCCACCAAGCGTCCTCGTGAGGGCAAATCGGCTGGGTTAAATCGCCCTGGTATATTTCTCCTTGCTCTTAAAGATGTCAACTCTCTAATTTCTTTTACCCTATTCTATACAAAAATTTCCCATGGTTCATCTCTTTGAATCCATAGTATGGTACTTGCCAAATCGGTCCAATAAAACTCCTTCATTTCTTTCGGGTTCGATCCCTTTCTTACGGTGTTGGCTAAACGTGCTCCGACACAATAAGATAAAAGCTCTAAACGAGGCAACGAGATCGACTCAGAGAGGCAATTCCTGACTTTGTTATTAATAATTGTACCGATACTTTTTGATACTCTTTACATCTTAAATACACTACAGCCACATAAGACACTATACTGGCATCACAAAAGGTGTGTAATTCAATCTCAAGTCTTCTGCCAGAAAAAACACATCTGGGAATTTGTATGGAAGATAGCATCTTCAAACTTCTTACCCATTTTTTAAAACACTCCTATATCCGACGGCACTTTTGCGTCCCAAATTAATTTAGTTTTCCAACTTTCTTGTAAGAGTGGCTTATGAAGTACTGTCACTGGACAAGTATACACTATCGGGCCAAAAGTTCTTTGTGTTATTGACAGACGATTTCTTCTTGTTAGAACTTCGAATATATCAATAACGCCATTTACTTCACAAAAAGTGTATCGTTTTTTTTATTCCACATCATCAACCCCAAGGCAGGAGGAACAGTATCTATTAAAACGAGAGAAGTGGTTTCCCGTCTTCTTGGGTCAAATTTATCATCATTCCTTATCTGTGTAGCTGTTTTACAAAAAAATTTAATTCTGCTTTTAGGCTCACCGAAATAACACAGTTATCAACATAGAAGGAAGCTTTAAATTTAGAAGTAATTTTTTTTTCGGGTGATAATAAATATCGATTTAAGTGATCCTGTATTACCGCATACAGCAGAAAGGGGCTACAATTTAATCCGAAAACTACTCTCCTGTGTCGAAATGTTTTTATTACATTCGGGTTTTCTTTATCCCACCTGAGAAATTTTAAAAACTCCCGATCTTCTTCTCGGACATTTACTTTAAGGAACACAGCCCTTATGTCTAAAATGATTTCAAATTTTCCCTCTCGAAATGTAAGAATTATAGCAGAGATTACTGCTAATAAATTTTGCCCTTTCAACAAGTGATCATTCAAGAGTAAAAACCCTTTAATTTTATGAGAAGCATCAAAGACTGGACTTAACCTTTGTTGATGAATTCTCTTCAATCACACCCTTAGGCGGTAAAAAGTGACCAGTATTTTCTTCACATTCTTCAATTATTCCTTCTCTTAGCCAATATAAAAAGGCGTTATAATCTGCCAACTTACCTTATCTTTTTAACTTGGCGGTAAAATTTCTCAGTCCTTTCTTCGTCGCACCTCGATAGATAGGCAATTCTTCCTTATCAAAGATCCACGGTAAACTAATTTCATATCTTCCATCTTCTTTAATTGTGACAGTTTTATTAAAATGATCCAAAGCTAACCTTTCTAGATCCTTTTGATTCCTTTTTTCACAAGGATCTTTTATTCCGATAGTTTCAAGTTTCCAAAGCTCAGGCAGTGTTTCTTCCTGTATTAATAGGGAATGTGCTTCCAGTTTTGTAGAGGGACGTTCATATTTTCCCGTAATTAGCCATCCAAGAGAAGTTTGTACAGTTAATAATCCAAAAGCAAGTTCTTGTATCATTCCAGGATAAAGACAACCAGCAAAATCAGCTCCAATGAGTAGTTCAATTGAACTGATATCTTCATCAAAATCATATAATAATTCAATATCTCTTGCTTTTAATTCTCTTTCCCAAATTTCTCCTTCTAATTTAGGAATTGAGCCACATATAACAGGTTGATCTAGTACCTGCATTTTGCAATTATAATCTTCTTTCAAATTACTTACCACCAATTTATAACAATTGTGTTCTTCCTTATTTCCTTTTCCTCCAAAAACCACTTGTGTGGGTGTTTCGGTTCGTAAAGGTCATATTCTTAATTCCCTCACAGTTCGTTTTAAAACATTGCAATGCTGTGAGCCGCAATCTATTATAGCTCTTACTTTTCTTTGATTTCCTTTTTCTTTTAATAAAACAATCAAGGTTTGTAATAGAAGTCTTCGATTGCTGCTGTGGTTAGCCAAAACGGTAGCTTTCCCATCTCCTACCTTTTGAGTCCCATCCAAAGTTCCAGAATTTGTTAGTTTATTGGACGTTGTAGAGGATAAGTTAGGGCACATGATACCCCAACGTTCTTTTTGACGAATCAAACATCTCACATTCGCTTTGCATGCGTTTGCTGTATGCCCGCCCGTAAACAGACGTAACAACCCTTATTCCTTTTCAAAATGTTTAGTTTCTCAGTATGTGACAAAACTTGACCTCTAAAACTATCTTTAGTTTCATGATATTTTCCGCAAAATAGACAATTCAGTTTAGTAACTCCTTTTGCGACTGCCATTAGCACTTCTGCAGTTAGCACGTTGTAATAATATGATTGACCTTTTGGTTCGGATATTGCAGTTTGTTTAAAACTAGTTTTCGCAAGAGTCATTCGTTCTTCACTTTCTACTTCGGCTGTCACAAATGTCAATAACATCGTTAACTTATCACTATAATTATTCGCTTCAACATTAACCTCGTGATTTCTTAACCGCACTTTCAGTACCTCTTCTGGTATACGAGACTCCACTAGTGGGAATAGTGTAGCCGCTTATCTGTCTGACGTCATTCCCATTAATTCCAATGCTCTTAAATGAGATTCCAATTTGTCGTATAATTGTGTGAGGTTTACATTCGTTTTAAGGTTCGCAGAATTCTTTGCAACGATTCCTAATAGTTCTCTTACATAATATTCGATGAGTAATTCTTCACGACCAAATCTGGATTTCACACCTTCAACTGCCTTTTCGTAATTTTCTGCTGTCGACAATTTCTCTGGCTCTGCTACCTACAGTCATAGATTGAATCAAATATTGAAACTTGTCCTCATTTTTCATTTGCTTGTCTTCGTGGATCCTTTTGAACTGACTTCAGAAAGAATGCCATTCTTTTATGCCTCCTTCAAATTTCACAAGTTCTATCTTTGATAGTTTCATTTTTTATTTTTCATTTTCCCACACATTTATTTGCAGTTGTTGTTTCGAAAGTCGTTTAAAGTAATTTCTAACGTTAATTTGGATCATATCAAGTTTTTCATTATATCCTTCGATAGCTATATATTTTTTTCAAAGCCCTTTGTTTCTTCTTCTTCTTGTAAGAGTATGTTGTATAATTGATTATCCAATTTATTTAAATCCGTTGCTATTCTCCGCAATGAGGTAATTTTAATTTCAACTTCTTCAGTACCAGCTTCTTCTTCTTCTATATCTTTGATTAGACTATTAAATACTCTTATGAATGAGGCTCTTGCGGGTTTCCTCTGTTTAATGATTAAATCTATTTGTTTTCTCTGTCGATAGTTCAATCAATCGAAGCTTCTGATCTTATTTTTTGAAAATGGATCCTGTCGCGGACGCCATATGTCGTCAGAACACCATAAGAAAGTAAACACACTTCTCTGAAATTTCGATTTATTTACATCGACTGTATAAAATCCTCACACTTCTAAACACAATAGCAAACTCAAAAGTAAAAAAGTGTTCTACAAAATATTCAAACAGAAACAATAACCTGACTTCGTTTCACGCGATTCGATTTTAAATTTAATTAAATCCAAATACAGTCAAACAGCGTTTTGTAGTAGAAATTATTGCAGTTGAAGCACTCAAGTTCATACAGTGAGTCCCTGCTCTTTCATTCTGGGCCGAGATGGTGAGATCCTTTGCTGCTTTATAAAAAAAAACAAAAAAAACCCCAACAACTCTAGTTTGAACTTAGGCGTAGGTTTAAAAAATATTAGCCATGGCAGTTCCTCACGAAAAAGTACAGAAACTGGCCCCAGTGGTTTTATGTATTCACAACTTGACAATTGCATTAACTCTGAGAACAGTATTTTTCAATGTACGAGTAAATAGTTATTGCCTATGTAAAGCAGTTCCATGTGAATAATTATTACTTAAATGGTGTATAATTCAACGCATATCTTGCCTAGATGAAGTAATTCATTAAAATATTTAACTGGTAGTATTATTTCAATCGTTTTACTTAGTATTAATTAAGGCAATAAAATGTAATAATTATATTGTTCGGTTGGTATCTGTTTGGTGCAGTTTATTTATGTAGGCTTCACATAAAACATAGTATGTAGATATAATTAAGCCGGTATGAGGTGTTTTTTAAGATGATGAGTACATAATGTTTAAACTATTCAATTTAATGATGACTGCCACTTAACTTTCAGTAATGTATTTAATAACGGCAAATTAGTTAAATTAGTTGTATTAGTTATATTGGGCCAAGATTAAACCTGCCAGAATTTTTCAATCAACTTATATTATGGTTAACCAACTTGCAAAATAATCAGCCAAATTGTACGTTTCTTTAAGTAGTCTTTAATTTACTATAGAAACATTTCTCATCAAAAATTTCTTTTAACTTATGAAGCTAATAAAATGTAGTGTGGTAAATATGGAAGTAGTTTTACATTCTTTCTTGAATTTCACGCTCTTACCAAAATTAATAGTCTTGAAGATAGAGGAAACTCCAGTAGAGTAAATTGTTTAAGAAATTCCCAACGGCGCTAGACGCTTTTCTCAAAACTATTTCGCGTTGTTAGAGAAACAAAGTTTCCCCTTCTGTGCGAAAATTGGTCAAATTAGAGCGACGCTGTTTGAAATTGGAAGTTTTACATTGTCGCTAGTTCATTTTGTTTCTAGTTTTTATAGGGATTCTAAATATTTCATGTAGAATTGCGCATGCAGCATTGCAGTAGAATGAACTAGCGGAGTACGTAAAATCAACATCATTCTCTTTTACTTTTATGAGCAATATTTAATAAAAAATGCTTAACAACTTAGTTTTAGGCGTAAATGAAACTCGACGCGTTTTAAGCAGACAATGTTTTTTTTCCATCAAGAAATATCTAGAGTTGATCCACGTGGATAACTCTCCAGGGAAAACTGAAATCCGTTGATGTCTCCTGTAAATATAATAACAAGAGGAATAGAGATGGCTCCTATCTGCAAAAACATTTTCGTGAAAAGATTCAAATATAAAACGTCGCTTTTCACTACTGATATATTTACCGGAAACCCATTGTTAGAACACACCCACGTAATATCATTTACTTTACCAAGAATTCATTATTCATATCAGCCGTGTGGGTGGTAAAATTCAATCTTAAAAGAGGTTTAGAAGTAATTGTTCTTAACACTGAACTATTATTTCCGAACCCTGAATCCTCCTTCGAACGAAACTAAATACTTTGGTTCAAAGGAAAAAAGTTTGGCTTTTTTCTCTGATATTAGATATTGCTATAACCAAAATAACAACTGCAAGGAAAGGGGATATATTCCTTTGTTTACCAAGAATCACTAATTGATCGATTCTACATCTTGGAAAAAGCAGCCTGTGTCCGGGCAAACGTATCGAATTCCCGCTTTGTATCTAACCCACGCCTTCAAAAGCTTTGTGAAAGTCTAAGTAAACAACCGCATGTAAAATAAAATTCTAATTTAAAATTTAAGAGGGATGTACAGGTTGGATATAATTTTCTTCAATTTTGAAGATTTTGTACATTTTTATATAGTAAAATAGTGCATAAAAATGAAATTTTATTGGATCAGAAATTATTTATCACATTTTGTTAATTAATTATATGCTAAATAATGAGCTATTTGGATCGTTACTTGGACGACGGTGATTTACTTTCTGAATGAGATAGAAATATAATTTTAAGTGTAGGGTACAGTATATGGGTGATGGACCAAATTCATAATTATATAATAGATAGTTCTTAAAGTATAAAAAATGTGAACATAACGTTACAAAATTCAATAATATAATGAAATTAAAAATTTAAATTCACTCTAGAAATGTTCAACTTGGCAAATATCTTTGATTGAGGTCAACCCCGGGAGCACAATTAACTTGTTTAAGGATCAGTTAAAATTGGACATTACGTTTAGTAAAACTTCAAATATCATTGTTCAAATACCATAAAACATGGAAAAATTAATTCTTAATTTTTCATTCATTTCAATTAATTCTTCATTGCAACTGCAACTGAAATTTTAAAAACACATTAATTTCGGCATTTCTAATTTCACTGAAATAAGCGTAACTCGAAAAATATTAGGAATTCTGAAAAAAGTTTTGTATGTCTTGAAAGATAAAAGAATGAGGAATAAAAAATGATTAAAATTTTTTTGCTAAATTTGGCTATTTCTACGTAAATAGCCCGTTTGCAGAAAATTGACCAGTGGTGCAGTTAGAATTCAAGGGAACTGACGTCAGAAAAGGGTTGGTTCATTGCAGTAGAGGGAGGGGTGTCACTTCATACCTGGTTGTCCGCGCACTTGTGTCTTCTCGAAAAACCAATTACTAAATGACGCCCTTCCCTCTACTGTAATGAATCAACCCGTTTGTGACGTCAGCTCCCTTGAATTCTAAGGGTACCATTAGTCAATTTTCGGTGAACGGACTATACATACCCCTTAAAGAATCTATGGCTAATCATTTTTGACACTTGCATCATTAGCTCACACTAGAGCTTTATAGAGAGAAGAAAAAGAGTCATCTTCTTACGCCAGATTCGAACTTGGAACCGTCCGTAATCTCCGGAGTGCCATAACCACAGGGTAGGAATAATGTTCCTTTCCTTTGCGTTACAAGCTTTATTATAAGATATTATTACCCTCCACCCAGGTTTAAACCATTGCCAAACTGGTCAACACATAAAGCCACCAGAGCATTTTTTAAGAATGTGGCGCAGACAAACGTTCGCCAAAAATCAGTTCTGAAATGACGTTCTCCCCTCTCCTATAATCGGCCAGGCCTTTTGTGACGTCAGCTCCCTTTATGTTTGGAAATTTATCATAAAGCCAAGTGAACTAAAAAACTTAAAAAACACTAAAGTGTTCACATTTATTTTAGTTAATTCTTGAAGCACAGCTTCTTATGTATAAACTGAGTGACGTGTCTCCACCTTAACGATCGAAACTATCTTCTTTAATTGTTATTATTTTTAATATATTCTTCTTTGTATTAAGTAAAATTTTAGCGTCTATATTTTTGCACGTTTAGCAAACTAAAACGCCGGACAACATAAGAAACTTTTGTGTCAAAAGTAAAGTTTTTATGTCAAAAATAAATATATTGTGTCAATAATAAAGTTGTTGTGTCAAGAGAAAAGCTGTTGTGACAATTGTAAAGTTTTTGTGTTAAGCATTGTATCAAAATAATTGTTGTGTCAATAGTAAAGCTGTTATATCTATAATGAAGTTATGCCATGTCAAGTTATTATATTAATAGTAAAGTTGCTTCATCATGCGAAAGAGCTGTTGGGGCAAAAGTAACGTTTTTGTACTAAGCGTAATACGGCTGCGTCAATAGTAAAGTTATGTCAATAGTGTAGTTGTTATATCAATAGTGAAGTTGTTATGTCAATAGTAAAGTTGTTATGTCAATATAAAAGTTGTTATGTCAATAGTAAAGTTGTTACGTCAATAAAAAGTTGCTACGTCAAAAGTAAAGTTGTTATCTCAATATAAAAGTTGTGTCAATAGTAAAGTTGTTATGTCAGTAGCAGAGTTGTGTCAGTAGCAAAGTTGTGTCACTAGTAAAGTTGTTATGTTATGTAAAGTTATTATATTAACAGCAAAGTTGTTATGTCATATAAAGTTATTACGTTAACAGCAAATTTGTTGTGCCATGCGCAAAAGCTGTTGCGGCAAAAGTATGAATTGATCACTTGAAAATCGAAAACGTTGATTCTTAATTATTAGGAGACTGTTAAAAGGTCGCGAGATTTGCTGTCCGAGTTAAGATTAATTATACCTCATGAAAAACGATGAATGTCTGCCGAGATATTCTATGCTTCATGCATGTCTTCATACCGACTGAGAGACTTTGTTGTTGCGTTTTCATGGAAAGTGATTGCTTTTGAAATAATTTGTTTATGCTTCATTTAAGACTGCATTAATGTTTTTTTTCTGAAATCTTGTATGTACTTAAATATATTCCAAAGTTGTAGAAATTTATCCAAAAGTTGTAGTCATCAATCACTAAAGATATAGTAATAATAAGATATTTTTTCTATTTCAGAAGTTAGCTTTGATGATTTTGCCGACGAGATTCGTCCAATTGGTAAGTATCTAAGAATGATGTTTCTCACAACATGTGTCTTTAATCGTTAAAAATGTGTAAAACGCTTACATAAAAAATGTTGCATGCCTTATATTAAAATTATTTTAAGTAGATGCATTCTATATTGTATCATTTTGCATTTCTATTGCACTATTAGCTATATTTTTCATTTTATGTAATGCATGTGCATATATATCATCAACTTATGTTGCCCTCTTACGTTGCTAAATCATAGAAACAAAAACCCATATTGACGTCAAGGATTAGAAAACCAAATTGGTTAAAATTAAGAGGATTTCTTTATTTGCAATGAAAAAATAACGAAGATAATTGCTCAGTGGTGTGTAATTTACACAACAAAAATATTCTTACGACTTGTTAAGCTATTATTACCTACCAAGGTTACATACCATTATTACCAAGCTATTATTACCCTTTACAGGGATAACACAATTGCCAAATAATGATCAACATGCAAAGCCACTGGGGCAAGTTTTTGTGAGTTTTCATGGAGGAATTTATTTTTACAATAATTTTCAATACCCATGCATAAATAAGCTCAAACTAGAGCTTTTTTGTTTAGGAGAAAAAGAGACGTCTTCCCCGAACCAGGGTCCCTCCGTTGAATCTGGAGTATCTTGACCGCTAAACAAACGAGGGCAGGAACAACGCTCTCTTTCTCCGTATATAAGGATGTAAGATATTATTACCCTTCTCAGGGATAACACAATTGCCAAATAATGGTCAACACACAAAGCCACAGGGGAGAATTTTTTGTGAGGTTTCTTGTGGGAATTTATTGTAAAATAGTTTTCTACACCCTCTTTCGTCTAGCGGTCAAGACACTCCGGGCTCAACAGAGAGACCCTGGTTCCGACCCAGGATGGGGACGGAGTTTCCTTTTCTCCTAAACAAAAAAGTTCTAGTTTGAGCTTATTTATGCGTGGGTGTTGAAAATTATTGTATGATGACTTATTTATTCATAAAAAAGCAGAGACGACTATCTCTTACATTGTAAGGTGTGTGTCTAAATTGATATTGAAATTCCATATAAATATACATAAATAAATCAAAGCAAATACACTGCCCACCTTTTAACGAAAACTAAGCACGACTGTAAACATTCGAAACTCAAAACTATAATGAAGTACTCAGTCCATTGTCCAAATGTTTAAAGCTCAAAGATATAAACCCATTTGGTTCCTAACTATAGGCGTAGCTAGGAGTGAGACGTAGCCTATCCTCCCTTTGGAAAACAACATGTACAAAATGTACAAATGAATGGTACATGCTGGTCACTCGGGTGAAGGCCGCATCCCTTTAGAGGTCAAGGTTAGCTACGGCAATGCTTATAACACAATCTTGACGTGGATCAGTGAATTTGTAGCTGGTCAGTAAAACGCATATCAAACACCGCTCTAAGCTTTCGAACAAGTCATTATTGAGTATCGAGATGAAATAAATCTCATTACTGATATTTAGCACGGCGGTGGAAGGGTTAGGTGTCAGGATAGTGATTAGTTAGTTAGTTATCAACTAGTCAGCAGTATGTTTCCGCTAAAATTAATCACTAGCAATATTATTGAAATATGGTGTTCAATTTAAGATACACTTATTTAGGGTAAATATGCACAAGCTCGTCGAAATTCTCATTCCATTAAAAGAAGCACTATTAAATAAAACTATTGGTAGGCCTGAAAAGTATTTTGAGAAAAACTGAACGTTTCTATAAGTCCCTATAAAAAACAGTCAACTTCCTAATTAATAAACAGATCAATAAAAGCTTAATAACATTAACTTTTATGGCTTCATTTTGTATTTATGATTATGCACAGTCTATTTTTTATTTTCTGTAAATGAAAAGAATACGTTCACGGCCAGAGCATGATAATAGACGATCCTTTCAGGATTCCGAAGTCTACGCAGCATATATAATAACACGAGGAGGGTGACTACTTAGAAATTTCTCGTGCCATTATCTAGCCACTGCTACAGCATAAATTGAATTTTACGGCACAAGGGCGGCAAGGATGATACTGCACCGGGACCTACAGTTTTCCGATGAATCGAAACCTCTCATGACCTAGGGAACCAGCCCCCCGGACTACGATGAGTAGTTAGTCGGTAAACGTTCTTCCTTCGTCACCAGGGGTAACCTCAGTACACCGACGCGTTTTCACAGCACCACCGCAAAGCCAACAAAGAGAAGAAAATATGGGCTTCGTCCCTGTTGTACTATGAGTGACTGAAATCTCCCTGCAGCCCTGAAATCTGGAGTTCGTGATATCAGGAGAAATGGGTTAGCTGTGGTTGATTCCTCGTTAAACTGTAGGTCCTTCAGGTATGGGGCTAATGACCAAACCATCGATATTCATTATTAAGGATGTCTGGAGAGGTACGTTTCGAAGGCCAAGGTAACATAAAAGTTCCAGCAGCTTCTCCATTTTTACGTAAATAATAACTTAATACTAGTTTGTGCTTTTACGAACCAAGAACGGTAGAGGTCATGTTACGTCGTGCCCTATAGTTTTCTGAGGAATGCGAACTTATTAAAGACCCCCCAAAAAAAAGAACCCTGGGGCCATAGTGTGGAGTTAGTCAATCAGTGGGGGTTTGTGGGGGGGGGGAGTCTCAACCTGGGATAACCACTGCAGGGTCAGAAAAGCAAGTACTGTACTAGTGTTAGAATATCTTTTACTAGCACATATAAGATACATACAAACTATGTTTTACTTGCTAAAAACCACACATTATTAAAAGTAATTTACCTCGATTTTGAGATGTTGGATGTTGAAGGATTCTTTCTGAGGCAAATACTCTTTTAAACCAAACTATTTTTTTTTTACTTCGGCTCCGAATATTTATAAAAAAAACAACTATACCCAGGACTGGATCCTTATCAGCGCCTTTGGGATACTATTACAGGATATGGAGACATTTGTAGGCATGAGGTTGATCAATTAGTAAGACCAACATTAGTGCAAACTGGCGATATCCCTTTGTTTGTCCATTGGGTCAGAATAATGCAGTTTTACTTTAGCTTTCATGCATGCTATCTTTACAAAAATTGCGGATATTTAAAAAACATGCGTCATAAATTAAATCGTCATACTCTTGTGTGTTGCTTAAATTTGAGTTTTAATTTTACAATGAGTTGAAAACACAAAAATTGTGCATGTGTGTTCGAGCTTCGCACGGGTGGTATAGTATTGCATGTTCAGTGATTAGAACTCTTTGTGGCAACAATGTACTTGAATTTATATTATTAATATTGATGCTTGACTATTTATACTCATTACCATATTCCCCTGCCACGAAAGTAGAATCTTGTTGCCATGGTTCCTATCGGTATGAGGAGGAAAACTAATGTTCAATGGTACAATAGCTATTTTCTTGAGTTTGTATTACTGTCTGTCTTATTTATTTTATTCTTCATTCTTTGATTTTCTATTATTTTCTTTTCCTCAGTTATATTCGAATATTTAGGAACAAAAACAATATAGACATATGGACATGCGTATCAGCATCATTTGTTTTTCTGTTGTACATCACACTCATATTGAATTCCAATAACATTAATTACCAACATTAAATGAATTTTAATACGTTTGCCAAACGTGAATATAGATAGTATAATATGAGCTGTTTGTTTTTATAATAGACCATATTAAAAATTTTAAGGACATAATTCTTAATATAAAAAATATAAAATATAATGTTATGTTCTGCAATAAATATATACTACCTTACAGAGAAAATGCCACACCATGAAATTTTGCATCTGCACTATGCAAATTATAGTGTATGTTATAAGGTATAGTTATTTATTTGTTTATTGCTTGATTGACTGATTGATTAATTGATATTTAAATAGACAAAATCTGATAACATTCTCAGTTTTGGGTACTTACATGACTAGTAAATAAGGAAAAAGGGGGAAAGTCGATCTTCTGTTAAACTAACATGTTTGGTTTTCCAAAGCCATAGTATTCTGCCCGGTATTTTCTGGGTATATATACTGTCTGCTGTTAAGTTAACATTTTTAGTTTTCTAAAGCCATAGTATTCTGCTTAGTGTTCTCTGG
>QLNU02014176.1:21833324-21854714 GCA_006491805.2 Dysdera silvatica | reverse complement strand
CGCAGTCGGCGCCTGAATTACAACTGGTTAATACAACAATTTTCCGCATGGTGGCAGTACAAAGCATGAGAATGGTAGAACTGTTTTATAAGACTTAACCTACTCCGCGCGTTAAAATTTACATAAATTTCAAATCAAAATCAGATTTCTACACTACAAGCAAAAAATTATACAAAATATTTACAATACTTAACAAAACAATTATGTACAAATATGACAAGTAATTAAAAAAAATTCAACAAGTATTAATTGGTAATAAATATATCTTTGCAAGGCCTCGTTTTACAATTCCATGAGCAGTTTTTACAATATCTACTCTAACCTTTTTATCCGCACCAAGCACAACTTCTTGAATTCTGCATAGACACCATTTGTATGGTGGCAAATTGTCTTCCTTTATTAATACCATTGAATATGGAGTAACATTTTCCTTTTCAAATTGCCATTTATGTCGAAGTTGTGAATGATTTAAATAATCGTTACTCCATTTTTTCCAAACAATTTGCATTAATTTTGTTGTTCTTTGCCAACGAGATAAGTAATTATCATTTTTTTTTCAATTAAGTTTGGTTCAGGAACAGAATTAAGTGGACGACCAATTAAATGTCCAGGTGTGAGTGTCTCAAAATCATTTGGGTCAGAAGACATGGGTAATAAAAGTCTGCTGTTTAGTATGCCTTTAATTTGAGTAGTAACAGTAAGAAATTCTTCCAAGGTTAATTTAACTGCACCAATTGTTCTTTGTAAATGGTGTTTAAATGATTTTATTCCACTTTCCCAAATTCCCCCGAATGTTGGAGATCTTGGTGGAATGAAATTCCAATTGATATTTTCTGAGGTTAAGTAGTGAGCTAAATTTTCAGAGGGCTTACTCATCAAATTATGTAGCCTTTTTAGTTCAGAGTTAGCACCTACGAAATTCTTAGCATTATCCGTTAATATAGACGAGCATTTTCCACGTCTTGCAAAAACACGTTTAAGTGTTGCTATCAGAGCATTTGAGGTCAGATCAGTGACTACTTCTAAATGAATGGCCGTGGTAGCTAAGCATATAAATATGGCAACATACACTTTTTGAAATATTCCCTTTCGTTGGCCTTTATATCTAATTAGAAATGGCCCACAGAAATCAATTCCGCAATTGTAAAATGGGGGGTTTTGATTAACTCTCTCGGATGGAAGATTACCTAATAATTGTTCAGCAGTTTTGGGATTATTTTTAAAGCAAACAATGCATTCATGGACGATTTTTCTAGCTAAATTTCTTCTCCCTAAAGGCCAAAATTCCTGTCTCACATAATGTAATAATGATTGGGGACCGATATGTATGTTTTTCTTATGGAAATATTCCATTACAATTTTTGTTAATTTATGCTTAGCAGGCAGTAACTTCGGATGTTTTTGATTTAGATTTAAACCTGAATTTTGTAATCGACCACCTACTCGAAGAATGTTATCTTTGTCTAAGAAAGGGCAAAGATTTCTTACTTGACTTTTCTTTAAATGATCACCCTTGCTTAATATTGAAATTTCCTTTACAAATTCCGCTTCTTGGACAAGTTTTACTAGGGTTTTCGATGACTTACATACTTCTGAGTGGGTTAATGGGTCAGTACATGGCTCCTTGGGATTCTTCAAATTATGTAAAAATCTGAAAACATAACTTAAAATGCGACAAAGTTTAGTAAAATCATTATTAATGACTTTTTAAATATTAGCAAAGTTATTGTTCTCATGTACACTTAACACTAAATCACTACAGGATTTCTTGAGTTCAATTTTGAAGTCATCGTTGTCTAAGTAAGGAGTTTTCACTGGATCTGGAATGTCCGAAATCAAGAAAGTGGGACCAGTCCACTATAATGAGTTGGATTGAAGCTCATTAGCTGCTGTTCCTCGTGAAATAATGTCAGCCGGATTATCACGTGTAGAAACGTGCTTCCATTTATAGTCTTTACATAGAGTCTGAATTTCTGAAACTCTATTTGCAACAAATGTTTTAAGTTTGTCAGGAGGTGTGTTGATCCAGGCCAATGTAATGGTAGAATCTGTCCACATGTATATGTGGGTGAATTGTAGCTGAAGGATAGGTATTACCCTTGACACAAGTCGTGAGAGAAGTAATGCTGCAAATAATTCCAAACGAGGAATTGTCAATTGCTTTATGGGCGCTACCTTGGATTTGCTGCACAACAGTGAGGTCTGAACAACTCCTTGATCACTGGTTGAGCGCAGGTAGATGACTGCACCGAAGGCCCGTTCTGAAGCATCGCAGAAGCCATGAAGCTCAGTTTTGATGGCATTGGCAACAACAACATGTCTAGGTATTTGTAATTTGTTTATCTTGGAAAGTTGTTTCAGGAAGTTGATCCAGTCTTTAGTTTCCTTTGGCGGGATTGGATCCGACCAATTTAGTTTAAGTGTCCAGAGTCTTTGTAAGAAGATTTTAGCTCTAGATATCAAGGGTCCGATGAGACCTAATGGATCGAACAGTCTTGCTATTGTAGACAGGACGTCCCGTTTTGTGAAGCTATCCTGGAGGTTTGTAGCTACCTTGAAAGTGAAGTAATCTGACTGAGGTCGCCAGAGCATTCCTAGAGTTTTCACTGTATCGTGCTGCGAATCAAATGCGTATTCCAAATTGGGGTTGTCTTGGAATAGCTGTGGATGACTTGACACCCATTTGTATAGTTCCATTCCACCTCGTTTCAATAGCTGAATAAGTTGAAGCTGTAACTGTTTTATTTCTTCTAGGGTCGCTGCACCTTACAGTATATCATCCATATATATACGTCGTTGCAAGTCACATCAGCTGCATTGGGAAAGTCTTTACATTCATCTTCCGCTAACGCCCTTAATGTTCTTGTAGCCAGGAACGGTGCACAAGACGTTCCATATGTCACTGTTTTCAGTCTATAAATCTCAATTGGGGCAAAACGACTTGACTTCCATAGAATTCTTTGTAAGTCTCTATCGGAAGGATCGACAAGTATTTGTCTATACATTTTAGTGATGTCTGCACTAAATGTAAATAAATGCTTTCGAAAACGCGTCACAATTGAAAAAAGATCCTGTTGTATAGTACCTCCGTTTAACAATATGGAGTTAAGTGAAATACCACTGCTTGATTTTGCAGAGGCATCGAAGACTACTCTCAGAGGAGTAGACGCACTATCGGGGCGAAAAACTGCATGGCGTGGAATATAATATTCAGTTTGGTTGTGAGAACATTTATTGTCCTCAATTTTCTCCATATGATGAAGTATCGAATATTCATTCATAAATTCCTTATACAAATTAGCCATGTCCTTGTGTTCATCTAATCTTTTCCAAAGAAGATTTAATCGCTTTTCTGCGTTTTCCCTAGAATATCCTAATTTAGATCGCTCTTTATCCTTTATCGGTAACTTTACAATGTACCTCCCGGTTTCATCTCTTGTGTGAGTTTGAACAAAATGTTCTTCACAAAATTGTTGTTGTACACTTTTAGTATTTTTTAAACTTTCATTATTATCACCGGGAAAAGATTCCAATTCGAAAAATTTCTTTACCGTAATGTCTAGGTTATCCTGTTCTGAAATAAAGCCAGAAAATGAATTTGGGCAAAATTGAGTTAAACTTCCTGTGACTAAATAACCAAACACTGTATTTTGTAGCAGTAATGACTCGTTTTCAATTCGAAGCCTTTCGGGCTTCAATAATTCGAAGAATAACTCGCAACTATTAATAGGTGGACTTTGCCTGGAACACAAAATGTGGGATCCGCTAATTTAATTTCGCTGGGTAATTTAACTTGCGAGATATCTAATTTGTGATTTGGAATGAAATCTGTGATTTTTGGCAACACTAGGCAGGTCAGTGACCTCAAAAAATCACCTTCTTCGTTAGAAATTACCGCAGTAACTTTGTTTTTAATAAAATGCTCACCGCCATTAATTCCTGTAATAGACTTTATTTACACGTTCCCTTTTTAAACCCAAAACATTGGCAGCTTCAGTTGTTAAATAATTAACAGAACTCCCGCTATCTAATATAGCTCGAAGCTTTATGGATTGACCAGAAGTGTTCTGCG
Source organism: Dysdera silvatica (assembly GCA_006491805.2). NCBI lineage: Eukaryota > Metazoa > Arthropoda > Arachnida > Araneae > Dysderidae > Dysdera > Dysdera silvatica. Next base: position 21,850,642 of record QLNU02014176.1, on the reverse strand, counting down.
TCGTAACTATTGCTGTACAAAACAAGCCTGATATTTGTCCTTGAACGGTGCTGATAAGAGACGATTTTGAATTCTGCTGTCTAGACAGTGAAGAAACGAAACTATAAACGCCGCTTGGAAGTTCAGAGTCCACTTGTTGGTTAACTATTTCTGTCTGCTGGACTTCCTGCTCGCGGTGGATTAGTGTGTTATGCTTTTTGTTACATATCCTACATGAAAAGTATGAAGTGCAAGGCAAACTGTGCGCCTTTAAACAATTTCTGCACAGTTTGAATGTTTTTATGGTATCCAGCCTTTGAGGCATATACATATTTAAAAATTTTGAACACATGTATAAATTGTGAAATTCTTTACATAAGATGCATGCCTTAATGGAATTTTTACAAATGTTTTTATTTGAACTTACAAACAATTTTTTAGGTTTAGTCATAGTATTGTGAAACCACTTTGATGATTTGGAAGGCGAACATTTTTTTAAATTTTCTAAAACCATTGACCTATTATCAAGAAATTCTATTAACTCGGTCAAAGAAGGAATTTTCTTGGAATTTAACGATAATTCGTACGTTCTCCTGCTTTCTTTATCAAGTTTTTGCAGGATAATATTAACAAGCATTGCTTCGGTAAGCTCGTTACACTCCAATTTCAAAACCTTTAAGGCTCTTAAACTCTTTTTTACGGTATCTGTGAGGTTTCTTAAACATTTTGATGATTTGTACGAAATTGTCTCTAATTTTAATATTGCCCGTATATGTGTATCAACAACTGCCCGTTTATTTTCATATCTCTGCTCAAGGGCATGAAACAGCGACTCAAAATCGTCTTCGCTCATTTCAACGTTTTTAGCATCACCGCGCAAAGCTTATTTTAAATAAAATAACTTCTGCGTAGTTGATAATTTATCATTTTCAGCAATTATTTTTACAAATTGATTTTTAAAATTAGAGAATTATTAGATTTTATCGTAAAAAATCGGTAATGGAATATTCGGTAATTTAGATTATAAATTTAAACTAGCATTATCTTACTTAGTATTTTTTTAATAGTTAACTGCTTTAGAATTTAACGTTGATAGAATATATTTAAGTCTTACTTCAAGATTTTCCCGTTGGTCTTCCAATTCCGATAACTCGGCTTCCATATCCACGATGTCTTCGCCTTTTTCCAGAGTTGCCTCGTAGTCTGTAAACAGTCGATTTATGTCCTCCTTCGCATCTTGAAGGTTATCCAGTTTTTGTGTGAGGTGTATCACTGAATCTTCCTTTTCACAAATTCTTCTAAGAAGCTTTTGGTTTTGGTTAGTTTCACTTTGACGCGACCGCGTGCTCGATTTAAGGACTTTAACTTTGCATCCATGATGACTGCTACTCGGACTCGACACGGACCACTATATGGTGGCGCTGAATAAAGTATTCATGACGACGGACAAAAATATAATAAAATTATATATGTTTATTTCTAATTTTCTCCGCGTTAATGGGAGAATGGTGTTGGCTGATGAAATCATCGCTTTAAAGAATTGCAATGAGGCCGACGCAGTCGGCGCCTGAATTACAACTCGTTAAAACAACAATATTCCGCAAGGTGGCGGTGCGGAGTATGAAAATGGTAGAACTGTTCTATAAGACTTAAGAGCAATATTACATGTCGAAAATCAGTATTTGGTGAAGCCACCACGCGCTGCAATAAGTGATGCTATACGACGTGGCATGGAATCAAACAGATGTTGAATGTGTGCCTGAGGAAGAGCATTCCAGATTGCTTGTATGCGACCCCAAAGTTCATCTGTAGTAGCTATGGGACGAGGATCACGAGCGAGACGCCGACCAACGAAATCCCACACATGTTCAATCGGCGACATATCCGGCGAATAGGCAGGCCAAGGAAGAAGCTGTATCTGTTGTGATGAAAAGAAGTCTTGAACATTCCTGGCAATATGTGGGCGGGCATTGTCCTGTTGAAATACAGCTCCGGGAATGCCTTGAAGGAAGGGAACAACTTCGGGCTCCAGAACTTCATTGATGTATCGATTTTTGTTCCCACAATTCTTTGCAGCTGAGATCGTCTACCCCAGACCATAATGAGTTCGTCCATTATGACGTTGGATAATGCACTCCGGAAGGTGGCGTTCACCGGTATAGCGTCTAACACAGATGCGGCCATCACTGTACCCCAAATTAAAGCGGGATTCATCAGAAAACACCACTTGTTGCCAATCAGCACGCCAGTCTCTATGTCCATGAGCCCATTGTAGCCGCAGGCGCCGATGGTTTTGCGTCAGGAGGATCCTGTATAAAGGAACTCTTGCACGCAGTCCACGGTGCAGTAGACGCCGACGAATTGATGAAGCACACAATGATACACCTGTAGCAGTGCACCAACGTTCTGCCAACTGTCCAGATGAAGCAAAACGGTCCGTCACCGCCATGCGGACCAGGTGTCTATCATCCCGTGCTGACGTCACCTTTCGGCGTCCACTCCCGGATTTCCGAGTTGTCTGGTTCTCTTGAACCCACTGCTTCCACACTCGCATCACTGTGCTGCTGTTATGCCCCATACGAGCTGCTATTGCACGATAAGAAAACCCTCCTTCACGAAGGCCGATCATTCGTCCCCGTTCAAACTCCGTAACTTGCTGAAATGTCGCCCTCTTTCGTCGTAGAGGCATAGTGACGTCTCATGTAACGTTTACCACTAGCAGATAACCATACACGCCCCGCTACAGCCCTCTATTTATACGGATCCATCAGCAGTTCAGAGGGCGCTGCTCAGCCCACGCATGCGTGATGACTCTGAAATTCTAATCATTTGAATAGCATACCCTAATTTGCATTTCCTGAAAGTTTCAGCTCAATCAAGTGATTCCTTCATGGTGTTGCAATTTTTACAAACATGAGTTTATTTAAACTATAACTCCAATTCAAAATATTATAATAATGAAAAATAAAGCACATAGTGGTTTGAGATTTGCATTTATTTTGGTAGAAATGACTTCTTGAGAAGTTTAAAGTATACTATCACCTTCTACATATTTTGTGGATGAGTATAACATAAAAAAATTAGTATGATATTACAAAATTTTTTTATAATAATTTTTTCTAAAAATTCAAAAAATTAGAATAATTTTCGCAGCGGTTCAAAAAATTAGAATAACATGGAAAAAATAGCACAATTCATTTAAACGAAAAGTATTGTGAATAGTTAATAATCGGTGGCATCGCCCTTGTCCTTAATAACGTCATTTAGGCGATTTGGCATATTACACACCAATTTTTTGCAGTCATCTTTGCTGATAGTTTCCCAAACGGATTTTACACTATCCTTTGTTCATTTTTGTCCTTTGGAGCTAAAGCCTGAAGGTGTTTCTTCATTAAAGCTCACATGTTTTCGATGGAGTTTAAATCAGGCGAATTGGTTTGCCAAAGGAAATACTTTAATTTTATTTTTATTAAGCCAAGCAGTTATGGCCTTTATCGTATGGCAAGATGTAGAGTCTTGTTGGAAAATAAAGTCATCCTCAAATAGATCTTTCGACGATGGGATCATAAAATGCTCAAGTACCTCCTTGCACACTTCGGAATTTACCCTTCCTGTCAAAATACACAAACACGGATACCCTGATGACAGCAGGAAACGCAAAACATCGATTCATCGTTAAAAAGTACATTATTCCAATCTTGAATGCCCTATTGCAATCTGTCTTTGCATCACCGCACTCTGGTCCTATTTTGCTTGCACGTAAGTAGCGGCTTTGTCTTGGGCACATGTTATTGAAAATCAAGTTCATGAAGTCGTCGCATTGTGCTGGATATTAAAGCACCCACTCTTTGTGTTCTCTCCACTTTCTACTTTTGAATCTCAGGCTCCTGAAGCGGTTTGTAATCACAATACATTTCAGCATTCTGTCTTGTCTTAGTATGGTTATTCGCTTACGACCACTATTTGCACGATTATTTTTAAAATTTTGATTTCTAGAATAATCTTTTAAAATTTTCCTCACAGTTTCTTGAAAGCATTTCATTTTTTCGGCAATCATCTTTTGAGTAAGTCCCTCATTGCACAGAGTCACAATCGCAGTTTTAAATAGCGGCCTATTTTTTAACCCCCAACTAACTAAAGCTGACTTTCAAACAAGCCTTTATAAGCGTACTGGTTATACAGTGACGTCATGCAAGCAAATTTTCTAATCAACTCTGACTAATCACATCATTTTACAGATATTCTAATATTTTGAATCGGCGCTGGGAATATTTTAATTCTTTGAAAAATTAAAATTTTTTTTATGAAAACTCTATTAAGTCTTTAGACATATGTGAGCAATATATAATACGTCAGCTTATTGTGAACGCTTATTAATTTTGTCGTTCATCCCTGTTGTTTATTTTTACAGATATCACGCATTTTATAAGAAAATGCAATGCCTTTTTTTGGTTATTCTAATATTTTGAATTGGGGCTGTATTACTTCAATTGAAAATATTTAGATTGTATTGTTGTTTTCACTTCAAATGCATCAAATCAAAATTTGTTTATATCAATCATGATTCTAGCTAATCAAGCCCCTGGCTTTTTCGTAAAAGGGACAGGGTTAATTTTCGTGCGACGTCACGAGCTTAGACTAATCCATGTGACGTCAAGAGCGTCAGATTTAATGAAAGGTTATCCAAAGTTATTTTACGTTCTCTCGGTAACCTGATACTCCACTATACAAGGACTGGCAGGAATAGTCAGCCTACTTTATATACATGACAAATTTAACATAGTGATATACAGTAGCGTAGACCGGAGAGGTTGAGGAGACTCACAACCCTCCATTACGATACAATTTTACATATACACATATGAATATATGGAGTTTTAACTCAGTAACTCTCCTTACATCCCTATAGACCTCCCCCCCACTCTTATGAACTTTCTGCTAACGCTAATGGTAATATAATATTTTTAGAGTAATATAGCTTGACTGTTCGATATTTTTATTGTCTATTTTAAAGGAAAAGTTGCGGCACATATTACAAATGTCAGGTTTATATTTTAAATTTAATTTTGATTGCAACATTTCACATAATAAATAAGTTTTAAAACAAATAATTAATTTAAATAATTATCGTGTCTCTTCAATTAGAGCAGTTGACTCTTAATACGTAAGCAGTAATCAATAATTAGGGTCCGAATTTTAATACTCTTATCCTGAGAGAGACTTTTATAACTTGAGTTACCATTTATCTACATTTTATTATACCACACACACCAGCTTTTGAATCAAGTGTTTTCGAGATATTTATGATACCCAATGCAATACGAATATTTATTATAATGAGTGTGTTTTATAGTGGTTAAATCTTAGTTTGAAATAATTTTTAGAGGTTTATTCTGAAAGGAAGGAAACATTTAATCTTTGAAAATTTTCAGATACGTTCTCAATTACTGCAGTACAGTTGTATTAAATAAACTATAGTGGGAAACTTTTATGAATGGTGTATATTCTCCCCCTACGCTAAACATTGGACGTTTTCGAAAATTCAGATTACGAAGTTACGTAATTTTTGCGCAGATGCTTTTTTATTGGGGATCCCTATACTGAAAATTTTGTTTCAACGTTTTTACACCCACATCATTTATTTAAATTTTTTTAATTTAAAAGAAAGGTTTAATTCTGTGATATTTTACTTTTTCATTAACTTATTTTTATACACTTCGTTTTCCTAAACAACTGATTTAAGAAACTACAGTCGTCCAGAAAAGGAATTGTGTATATCGAGATTTTTGTGTAATTGAATATTCTAGATTAAACTTCTTTCTAGTCTGTAAATGTCTTGAAAACCGCCAAATGTCAACTGTATATGCATATGGTGGACAAAACGAATGATCGTAAATCTAAAAAGACCAAAATATTTATCTAAGTGTTTTTCCTTAACAATAATCTCTTAAAAATTATCAACTCCCGATTTGTCAAAGGAGGATGCCAAAACTGGCCTACGGGCGTTCCACATCAAATCAAATGTCATTCAACGCGTCTCACTGAGTAGATAAAAAATGTAGATGAGCGCAAAGCTGTCAGATTATGCAATCACGAGTTACAAGTCACTAAGGAAAAGGGTCAGTGTTATTAGGATTTTGTTTATAAGCGTTCTACAACAATCAAATACCATTCGACGCGTCTCACTGAGTAGATAAAAAATGTCAATAGACACAAAGCTGTCAGATCATGCGGTCACGAGTTAGAGGTCATAGAAGGTCACCCTATGAGGAGGATCTCCAATGTTATTGGGTTTTTGTCTATCGGCGTTCGGCCAACGGCAGTCGAGTGGATAAAATACACCGGTTCCTATTATGAACACCGAAGTTAAACACCACTCTGAGCGGTCGTAGTTACAGAGGATGGCCTCTTTAGAGTAGACTGTGTCACACCGTTGACGTAATCTCCACTCGTAGATTTGCGGTGAAAACCGTAATAAACGAGTAGTCAGTGAGTTTTTTCATGACTCTGACGGGCTAGTTGGCTGAGTTTTCCTCGTTTTCTCAGTCAGTCGCATAAATATGAGCTAGTTTTCATGGAAAAAGTCCTCCAGGGAAGCATTCTACCCAAAATTCGTCGCAGGTAAGTGGTTAACTGTTATTCTGTGACGTAAATCCTTCAACAGCAGTGTTGTTCAGCTGAATTCACTCCTACTCTCTGAGAGTAATCTCGCCTCTATTCAGCCGAACTCACTCCTCCTCCTCCTCCACTCTATACTTGAAAGTACTCCTCCTCTCTCGGATAACAGAGCCGCCACACTTGGTGGCCAAACTTCCCATTACAATATCTGCACACTATGACTATAGGCGTTCCGTAACAAACTAGGCTTAGTGACCTGTAACTAGTGACTGCATGATCTGACAGCTTTGCGCCCATTGACATTTTTTATCTACTCAGTGAGACGCGTCGAATGGCATTTGATTTGTTGTGGAACGCTGATAGACAAAATCCTAATAACATTGGAGATATTCCTCATAGGATGACCTTCTATGACCTATAACTCGTTACTTCATGATCTGACAGCTTTGCGCCCATTGCATTGACACATTTTATCTACTCAGTGAGACGCGTCGAATGGCGTCTGATTTGTTGTGGAACGCCGTAGGCAAAATCCCGTAAACTTCTAGCATCCTTCTTTATCACATACAATAGCAGATTTGGCAAATATGCTTATGCGAAAAAGCAGGGCAAGTTTATAATGCCTTAAAGACCTTTACCTTTATAATACCTTAATAGAATATGTATCCAAATTCACTTAATACCAGATATACTTACGGCATACATATTTATATATTCTACGTTAATTACCCCGAGTATTCCATTGTTTTAAGTTCTATTATTATTATTATTTTGCCAAATTTCATATTAAATTCAAACTTTGTTGAATTTCTTACGATGACTTTAATATTTTTTCTAATATGACAAAAAATATCGTTATTTACTCCTCTTCCATACCAATTTATTATTCACCACCTATTTTTAAGTTGCTATAATAGATATGTTTCTGACTTACTTTGTGGCATTGGTTTAAATCCATTTATCATTATACGTATAATACTTGAATTATTTAATATTATGTAATATTTATTCAATTGCATGACTGGTTCACTTACCATGAAATGACAATATACGTCTACTGGTTATCATATCTAGTTGTTTTTGTCTCTTTCTTTCTTCGTGCGCCATTTCACTTCTTCCTTCTCTTTCGACAATATTGGCCTCTCACTGCACGCAACTCCAGCGGAAGCCGAGAGATTGAAGCGGCTGTATCCGGAGAACGAACGGCTCATCGCCAACATCCCGAGCCGGTACTTCGAAGTCATCTATCCAGTCCAAGTCAGACAGCATCAAAAACTCGGAATATCTACGCGGGATGCAGCTGCCAACAAAGTGAGTCTGATATTCACGAATCATTGATATCTTTAATGTTTTTAAATTATGCTTTTCATTTGGGACCTACAATTGAATGAAATTTAGAAAGAAAGAAAACATCTTTTGATGACTTCGCAATCTATTTGACTAATCAATTTCCAAGGAGCTGAGGATCTAGTTTCTTTCAAACTTGGATTCAAAGAATCCAAAATTCTGACTGGGAATTAATTAATTGGAACAGTAATAGCTCTTTCATTACATATATGAGCTAATTCTCAAGTTAAATTACCTTAATTTTTTAACTGAATTTAAAAACATACATCTCAATAAATTTACAATAACCCTACTATACAGATAACTATATCTGAAATACATTAATTAATTCATTAAAAAAATAGATTTATGCCAAATGCACCAAACAGATTTTAGCAGGATACATAATTTTATAATCAGAAATATAATATGGTTAGAAATATCATTTTTAAATTTCATAACACTTCATTTGCCATTAGAGATGACAAAGGTTGCAGATGCTTTTGAATTTCACAATATATTTCACACAGAAAATGCTATGATTACATAAGCTAATTACCACCTTTGTTTTCTAAAGTATATTGTAAAAAAGAGAGCCAAATGTGTATTGTCAATATGTTATTATATCTATTTATCATAATACTACAGGAAAGTTGAAAAATATAATTTTAATTGCGTACCCAAATTTTATGACCCATTTAATACTTTAGTAATTTTTATCTTCTTTGCATATTTTAAAATGTGATTAGTATTAAATTAAATGTGGGCCCAAAAACCATAATTCCCGATTTTGTTGTTCTAATAGTGCTGAAAGGTACCCACTGCGTTCAATTAAATAATGTCGTCTGTCTCGTATTGCACTTGAAATTTAGATTAAAAGTCGCATTTCTCACCTATTATAGTAAAAATAATTATTTTTGGAAAAAGCTGTTTTAATGGTGCTGAAAAGTTCCCACTATGGTCAGTAAAAATGATGCAGAATATTTTTTCGTTTGAATAATACCTTCTTCTCCGCATCACATTCGAAATTTCGTAATTTATGTGAAAAATGCACCTTTTTTTTTACCTGCTTTTTATTTAGATATAACCCAAACATGAGAAAAGTATGGGCCAAACACTGTTTATTACTATACTACATCATACAAAACAAAAACATAAAAATGGTAGAAAATGTGGGATCGAGGTCACAGGTCGTGAAAAGGATAGGAAAGGGAAAGCGTACAATTTTCCACCAATTCACACGAAAGTATTGCTCCAGTGTTTCCTGTTGCTAAAGTTACTAAGTCTTAAAGTCTCTAAGTCTTAAGGCTTAAGTCACTAAGTCTCTGTAGATGTAGAGGAGTCAAACACTGATGAACCAACCAGAAAGGCTTTGCACTTGATGATCAGAAGAAAGACGCTTGAAATCAGACTTATGGTCGAATTCAGGCACAACTGAACCTAGCAAGAATGTCATTCTAATGAATTCGTCTTTAGTTTAAGCTCCGTAAAACTTGGCTAATTCTTCTGTCACGATTTTCACACAGCATTCAACTGCCTGTGTGTGTGACATGAGAAGTGAACTAAATCCCAGCCCGGGTTGATCTTCATAATAGAAAAGAATACTTCAGTTGATATATCACGCAGGATTGGAGGGGAAGTAATTGTAGTGGCTGGCCAGTCAATCATACTTTAGACTACGTTAGACATTGTAGGTTATCACTGAGAGACATATTTCCAACACTTCTGTCAGATTTTTTCAGAAGTCGTATTGTTTCAGAAACGTCAAGAGAGCTCATGTAAAATATCTCACAATTCACTGATCATGGAGAAAGGCATGTTCTTTCTTTTTTTACACGCTCATATGTACAGCCCTCAAAAGTAATGCATTTTCGGGCTTCAATATCAAACAGTTTTGTGCTTGTTTCCTGGCGAAAGGTCTCAATCTTTGTTTGGAATGTCTTACTGTCCTTATCTTGGTTATAAGATCTCTCCAACTTTGTATACCTTGCATGGTATGCATGAATCATTTGAAGCACATGCGTGCGAGTGATAATAGGAATGGCAATTCTTGCTTTTGCCCAAACAGGCTCAATTTTAATAGCAATAGCTTCAGAAATTTCTGAGAAACGACTCGTTGTTTCTAATTATGGGTGCTAGATTCCGTCTCTCAAAGGAGCAACAACGCAGCATACCTTCACAAGTAGGCATATTTGTCTCATCAAGATCTTTGGATGCCATGACTCGTAGCAAAATAGCCAAACTAACAAAATAACGCAGAAAACAATTTAAAGAGAGACAAGACAATGGATCTAAAACGATAATGCAACAATCCATCAATGTCACAACAGTCCATCAACGTGGAAACAAAGCCAACCACCAAATTACAACACGTTGGACACTGTCTACTGACTACTCCGAGTTTTGTTGCTTTTGCCTCCTCAATTCGTCTATCCCTGCGATATTGGCTCGCCTATTGGCTTGCCTTTTTTTTCGCTTGGCGGTGCGCCATCCCTCTCTTTCGTCTGACTTAAAATCAGTCTTGTACTAGTCGTTGCAGTGCAGTCACAAACCTCTTCCCCGAACATAATTTTCTACCATTTTCGTGTTTTGTATAATACAATAACAAACAGTGTTTGGCCCATCTTTTTCGCATGTGCGGGTTATGTTTATGACAGGTAAAAATACATTGTCTCATAAATTCCGAAATATCAAATGAGATATGGAGGTTAGAGATGCTATGCAACCGAAAAAAGTATTTCATACCGCTTTCACTAACCTTAGTGAAAACTCTTTCTGCACTATTGCAAAGGTTTTTTTCTCCAAAAATAACTACTTTTTCTATAATAGGTGAAAAATCACTTTAAAAAATTTAAATACAATGGGGGAGGGGGGGGGCGTAGAAGATATTCAGTCGAAAAAATATTTTGCATCATTTTCATTGATTCTAGTGACCACTCTTTCCGAATTCTTAAAATAGCGAAATCGAAAATTGTGTTTTTTCTGTCCACCCTATTAAATATTCAACAATAAATAGACCATATTATTATAGAAAATATAACATATCTAACAGAGGGAAATTAAAAGAGCATATCTTGGTCCCCCCCCTGAAAAAAAGTAAATACTTATTTTAAGCAAATTGCTTTAGAAAAATGTTATTAAAAATTATATGAATTGAAGACCAGAAATGAAAAACGCTCCAAGTGCCAAAAAATCTTAATTCTTCCATTTAGATGGAAAAATATTTTAGTGACATGCTAAGTACCCTGAAAAGAGATGAACCTATTTTCAAATAATAATTATTTGCAACGGGACAGGCACTTTCATCTCTTTCCAGGTCACTTAGTCTGGCACTGAAAATATTTTTCCATCTAAAACAAGTTTAGGATTTTTTTTTCACTTACAACGTTTTCCATTTCCGGTCTTCAATTAATAACTATATGCGATTCACTGTATTTTATTAATACAGTTAAAAACATAGTATTAAAAAATACACATGTGTACTTAGCATTTTGTTTTCAAATAACATCGTTTGAATTTTTTACATTTTGTATACTTTTCCTCCCAAACCTGTCCCATGGGATAACCGGGCAGAGTCGATGACTTCATGAGACTTCGGAACCACGATTCGGTTACCTTAAACACTGACGTGTCATTTAAATTCTTCTTATGCATATAAGAATAAACGTACATTATGCAGCAAAATCCCTAAATTGTGGATACCTTGAGACTTAAGCAGTTATTTGCTATTTCGGAGGAGGTGTATATAATAAATATTGGGAGTGAGAATCTTAAAAGTGTCCTTTAAACGAAGGTGTTCTTAAAGGAGGTTTTACTGTAGTATCTGCTGTTTACTATTAACCAAAGTAAATTAATACATGTAAGTATAGTTTCTAAGGACACACAATGGATTCAACACTTGCAAAACCATAATTTAAAGAACCGTATGGAATTGGTGGGACATTAATTGATTTATCACACCGGTATAATGGCGACACTCTGCACGAAGCAAATAAAAGCAAAAATTAGACAATGGTTATTGGTGCAGTTAATTTATATAAAAACTTTAAAAACGTTGCTGATAGATATTTCGATAGCACTCAGCCTATCATCGTCGGAGCATGATGGCTTCTGTTTATGTCTGTGACGTTAGTTGGTGTTGCCATTAAGTTAATTGGAAACTTGATTAGGTCGACAAGGAATTAAGAGTATTGGTGGAGTCGTTTTTAGTCGTAAGCATAATGGGTTCTCCCAGGTGTGCGAGGTACAGTTACCCAGGAGTTGGTGATTGACTGTAACATTGATGTTCGATAAGATATGAAATGCTTAAGAAAAATTGAAATCAAGTACTAAGCTGACAATTTTAATAATCTGGCATTGAAAAAGCAGTCTCCGATTAAAAGAAGGTGAAGCTTACGTCAGAAAACAGGAAATTCATAAATCGACTTCATCAAAACACTCATGGGAATTTGGACAGGAGTTGTTATTCTTCAATGCACAGATTATTAAAAAGTCAAGTCAACACTTGACCTCAATTTTTTTTTTTTTTTGAAGCATTTCATATCTTATCAAACATCAAATTTACAGTCAATGACAAACGCCTCCGTAACGCTATATGGGCCCTGCGGTGGCGCAGTGTTGTAACGCGTTCTCCTAGTGCGCCGCTAATCCGGGTTCGACTCCCAGCAGTGCAAAGAACGCTTACTCAGAGATCTCATAAAGATCGCACTGCTCACTGTAGTCCGGGGTTTGGTTCCCTAGGCCTTAAGAGGTTCGGATTCCTCGGAAAACAGTAGGTCCCGGCGCAGCATGACCACTGTAGTCTTTGAGCCGTAAAACCAAAAAGCAAAAAACAAACCGTAACGCTATCTTGCCCACTTGGAAAAACCTGCAATGTCTCACGGTAGAAATGATTCCACCAATGTTCTTAATTCCCTTTCGACCCAATCACGTTTCCAACCAACGTGAGGGCAACATCAACAAACATCACTGACGTAAACAAAGGCCACCATGCTCCGACCATCATATATAACGTGCTATCGAAATAGCTATCAGCACCGTTTTCATATAAATTAACTGCGCCAAATAAGTTTGTGTGATTTTTGCTTCTATTTATTACTTATCAAAAAGAGATTAATCGATGGGATATTTCGCCCATTTATCTATTTGAATCTGATAAGAGCCTACATACTGACATAATTAACCATTTCAGTTAAGCAGTGCCTTCGAAAATAAACCCGTTTGCTGATCACTTTCATGTGAAAATTTGATCGATATCTTGTTTATTGCTTCCAGATGATAAAATTTTGATTTTTCATACCTTCGATTAAAAATTAATCATGATTCATCACTTCCAATAAATGAATGATTTGTTTCAGTTAATTTCCGTGGGATTGCCTTCATTTTAATCGATCAATTTTTCGAAAGGTTACTTTCAGTTCATGATTATCATGTGAAACTAATTATCTCATTTCCTTGAATTGCAAAATAAGCATCAAATAGGTTCAATAAAAAGCATGATTTTTCATGCCTTAAGCATGATTTTTCATGCCTTAAGCATGACTGTGCTCTTATGTATTATCTATAATATATGTTATCGTCAAAAGCCAGTTTTTGTCAATTATTAATTCATAATAAGTACATGTTGAAATCGATCATATAAAAATACTTCATTTGACTAAAAGTATTTAAATTAATGCTGCTAAAAGACGAGGGAGGTAGGAAGAAACATTTTTTTATCTTAATGCTTTTCTGTTTTTCAGAAACACGCATGGGTTTTATTCATTTGTTTGCGTTTGGAATGAGAATTCTTATCTGCGAATTTTTTTTAGCTTTTGAACAGAAAATAGTGTATTTTGCAAAGCATTTTCAATTTTTTAAATTCGTTTCGAAGATTTTGTTCAGCAATTCATGTTTGGCTTAAAAGTAATAGTTTTTGTTTTTAAATTCAAAATTATATAGTCCTCCAATGTTACGAAAACAACAGTTTTAATATAATTTCATACTTACGTCGAATCAGTTTATCAATTCTTATAAATTGCTTAAAAGAGGGTTATAAACTTTTACGAAATTCAATACTTCGTTTATAATATTTTTTTAGCAATTTTTTTTTAAATCACTTCCCTTTCTTTACAATAGAGGGCGCTGTCTTAGCGGAAGGGTTTGCCCAAATTATAAATTTTGTCTATCGGATTTATTTATATACCGCATTCGTATAATGTAATTCTAATATTTTTTCTAAAATATACGTATAGGCTATATGTAAACTGAAATGTATTCGCAATCATACCATTTATGCAGATACGCTAGAAAAATGCATACTCACAGATATATTACATACTTTTTGTAGTATCAAAACACCAATTTTGAAAGCGCTACTTGAAAGATATACATATGATATATGATCCATATATGTCTACATTAATTATATTATCATGTTTTTAATTATCTCGTAAATGATTTAGTTTTAAGAGAACTACCAGTTTGGCGAAAGTTCGCTGTTAGTTGGCGTTAATTCTTTATCCTAAATTTCTGTATCCTTGCAGCATTAGACAATTTTTTAGAAACAGTAATTGACAGACTGATAATGACAGTTTAACCAGTGACTTGAAGAGATTAAACAGGTTAATGGTAATTTTGCTGGCTTAAATTCGTGCATTTCAAATTATCACGCTGTTATTAAATAAAAGTTATGATAACTGCTCCCTGAATATTATATAAAATAGTTTTTCAGACCTTTTTCGGGTGATTTTTTGGAAGCCTTCGTTCAATAACAAGAGATTATATCTTGAATTATGTAATGTAGATCCTAGTAAATAAGACGGCTATATTGTATTTTTATATTTTAAATTCTTTTGCAATTTTTGTAATCAAACATATTTATATATGGGTACTCAAATTTTATATTTCTTAGTTTTGTTATTTATGGAATGAGAATCTCAGTTATGGTGTGCGGTTACAGTACAAGAACGTAATAGACGATTTTCAAAGGCCATTTTTCCTGTTTTTTTGGTTTTTTTTGGCAATAATGATCCGAATGGCCAGACTAACATTAAAAATAGCATTTCAGGCATAACCTTAATACGTATTCATAAATATAACGCAGATTAATAATGTACTGTAATATCTGTGATTATAATGAAGTACAGATTTTATTCCATTCTATTCTAAAAGACATTAAAAGGAAGATGTATAAATTCTCGATTTTAACGTCAGAATAAGTAACGATAAACGCAGCCCCTTCTTCTATATAACTTTAATAAAGAAGTCTAGGTTTATGATGAACTAATCAGTATTAATCCACGGTACAGATTAGAATACAGAAGTCTTCAATAGTTTATAATATTTATAACATAATCTTCACATGTCTTTCGCATTTTTGCAAGAGTGAAGGGTTCCATTATGAAATCAGGCCCAGGTGATATACGAGGTATGAAAAGTTTAATATTAAGATTTTAATTCTAAATTCCACACTTTCCTTTCTTAAAATACTTTTATAGCATGTTGGATCGTTTTATACTTCATTAGCTGTAGAATGCTTAGATTAGATTTGCATGCTGGCACGCGTTTAGAGTTCAGTAACGTAAAACGAAAAGATGGTTTCATTTTCGTTTACTGATTGATAATAGAAATGTTTTGCCTATACCTTGATTGACAAAGACTGGCTGTTCATCAATAATTATTGATTAACCATCAGTCTTGTTAATTATCTTGCTGTGAAATTAAATAATTTCCCATAATTATCTTTTTATTTGTAACGTGATAGACGGGGAAACACTTTCATTCGACGTCGTTGCTCGTGAAAGCTTTCAATTACAAGTTTCGTCTCGACTTGGAACTTAACACGTAAGTCAATTATTATGTTTACATCTTGATAATGATACATCTTGATGATGACGTTACCGATAGTATATTTTAATGATTATGAGGGTGATATTAATGACAGTATATCTTGATGATTGCGAAGATGATATATTAATTATAGTACTTCTTAATGGTTATGGAGATGATTATAATGATAGCATACCTTATTAATTATGAGGGTGATTACAGTAATATTATATATGGGTGATTACAAAAATAATGGTGATAGTGATGCTGTATCATGATGATTACGAGGAAGATAATGATGATATATAAGGCGTTGAAAACGAAAGTGGTAAAAGTCACAAAAATGAAATTTTTGAGCTAAGTCCATGGAAAGTATTCCCTGGGATTGCCTTGTTGTCTGCAACACTAGTATATGACCATCGTGTAATTGCTGCATGTGAACACCTGTAGGCTTACTGTGGACTTACTGTGGACTTACTGTGAACTTACTGTGGGCCAATATGAAACTGGATGGATCGATTAGACGCAAATACTTCCGTATCTCATTTTAAGCAAACCTGGATTTGCTCCATTGTTGTTTTCACGGCCTCAAAAATTGATGATATTTATAAAACAATATAATGGCGAGAGCCTAGATATGTCTAAAAATAATACAGCATTCTTTACACTCATTTTAATGTCATTATCATTCTTTTTTGAGACTTGGATCTAAACGATGTGATCCTTTGTCAAGACACAGAAAATGAAATTATGAACAATTTGTTTGCATGCTTATGAAGTGAAATCATCCGAAAAATTTTTAAAAGTAAAAATCCACATTAATATTATATTTTTATGTATCTTGATAAAGAATACCTACTTTATGATCTAAAAATTGCAGAAATAAATAAACGATGCCATCAAGATAAATATAAAAGACTGTTCCATATTTACATACAAACAATAATTTCTCCTATCTATTTCCGGCTTCTAGGAGATGGAGAAAAAACATCATTAAACGTAAAAAGACGTTATTCAAAGGGTGTATAATTCTATGACGCATTTGCTGGGACAGCAAAATTCCATCGTTAAGCAGAAAAGTGGTTGTTAATTAGAATAGCTTATTGAGTCGCTAAATAGAAAAAGATATTAATCGAAGAGAGTGCAATTCCATGACGCATTTGCGACGACAACAAAATTCCATCGTTAAGCGGAAAAATGGTTTTTAAATAGAATAACGTTATTGAGTCAATTAACGGAAAAAGACGCTAATCGAAGAGTGTGCAACTGTATGATGTATTTGCCAGGACAACAAAATTCCGTCGTTAAACAGAAAAATGGTTGTTAATTAGAATAACGTTATTAAGAATTTACTGTATACATTTTTTGACTTTATCAAAGACAATGGTTATAACGTGAGCGAAGAAAAACAGTGGTATAAATATTAAATTCATGATTACCATGAAATGATGTATTCGTTATACACGACAATGACTCTGAATGATATCCCAATATATCCTAAATTATATCTCAAATTATATTTCAATTATATTTAAATCATACCTCTATTTGTATCTCAATTATATTTTAAATCATACTTCTATTTG
>QLNU02014176.1:21815631-21833224 GCA_006491805.2 Dysdera silvatica | reverse complement strand
TCAATGAAAAATGGGAAATCCACAGGAAAAGATGGCATTTCTGCTGAAATGTTAAAAGCTGGGTGTAAAACGCTTCACAAAATATTGGCAAATCTCTTCTCAAAATGTCTTAAGGAACAAAAAATTCCTAATGCATGGAAAAATGGCGATGTTATTCTTTTGCATAAGAAAGGAGCTCAAGATGATCTTAAAAACTATCGACCAATTAGCCTTCTCCCTGTTATGTACACAGTTTTTTAGCAAAATCACTGCAAATAGAATTTATAGAACATTAAACGATGCCAAACCTGTAGAACAAGCAGGGTTTAAAAGTGGCTTTAGTACGATTGACCACATTCAGGTTCTTCAGAGAATAATAGAAAGACACAATGAATACACTTTACCACTATGCATTGCCTTCATCGACTACGAAAAACTTTTGACTCAATTTTCAAACCATATATTTTAAATGCACTAGGTAACCAAGGTGTGAACCCAGCTTATGTTAGCTTACTCCAGTCCATATATTATAAAGCAAAAGCAACCATATCTATAAACAGACACAAAGTTGAAATTAACCTTGAGAAAGGTATACGACAGGGAGATACAATCTCGCCCATACTCTTTTCAGCTTGCCTTGAGGAAGTTTTTCGTAAATTAGACTGGGATCAAAAGGGCTTAAAAATCAACGGAGCGTATTTAAACCATCTAAGATTCTCCGACGACATCGTGTTTTCGCAAAAGATCCAGAAGAGCTACAAAGACTCATTGAAGATCTCAGAATGAAAGGAGAAACATCTGGCTTAAAAATCAACTTGAAGAAAAGCATGATCATGTTTAATAAGTTTATACAAACTAAGAAAATCGTTGTTTTGGGAGAAGAAATACAGCAAGCTGAAAATTATATGTACCTTGGTCAACAAATTACGATGAAAGGCGACATAAATCAAGAGATCGAACGTCGTATCAAGCTTAGCTGGCAAGCATTCTACCGGCTACAAATAATTTTTAAAAAAAAGCTCCCTATTTCTTTACAGAGGAAAGTTTTCGATCAATGCATCCTACCTGTTCTGACTTATGGTTGTGAGACATGGACATTGACTGCCAAAGGTATCCAAAAGTTACGAGTGGTACAAAGGAACATGGAACGGCAGATGCTTGGTATCACGCGACGAGATCGAAAGACCTTCAGTTGGATAAGAGATCAAACAAAAGTTTGTGATATCATTGCGAAGGTAAAAAGTTTGAAATGGAAGTGGGCAGCCCATATTGCTAGAAGAACTGACAGCAGATGGACCAAAAACATCCTAGAATGGATCCCACTGGATACTATACGTCCAAGGAAAAGGCCAAAGACGAGATGGGTGGATGAAATAATTAAATATATTGGGCACAAGTGGCAGCAAAATGCACAAGATCGACTTCGTTGGAAAGATGCAGAGGAGGCCTTTATCCTGCAGTGGATTGACAACGGCTGAAATGATGATGATATATATATATATATATTAATAAAGTAATTAATTTGACTTTAGTTACGTAAGACTGAAGTACGCAGTTTATTTTATTCATATAATTGACGAAATCAGAAAATAAAATTTCAACGATGAAGTCAGGGTGGTTAGTAAAGTCCTTATACACGCAGATAACTGTCGAACGGAGAGAGCTATATGTACGAACGTGATGTATAGGTATAGTAAAGTGACTATGCGCTACAAGATGAGACTGCGTGCAGCGCCCCTAGCGGAATAATTGAGAACTTAAAGCTGCTATCTCGAAAACTATTCAAGATAAGGGCAAAAAGTCAATTGCAAAGTTGTTAACCACCAGCTAGTTAGGACGAAACGATATTTTCTTCATCACCTTAATAGGTCAAAACTTGCGATTTAAGAGGTTTTAAAGGTATCCGTCCAGCAACGCCATTGTTGGTCAAAATTCCGATTTAACGTCAATCATTAACTTCAATTTTCAAAATTCATGTTAACTTCAATCATTCATTCTTGTAATTCTGTAAAACTTCATTCATTATATAAGTATAAAATTATTTTTGTGCATAATCCAAACGTAAAACCTTTAAAAAGAGGCCACCTCGGGAATAAAGTATCTATTCACCATTACGAAGTGTCTGTTATTCGGAAGAGTTAGGAAATGACAAACCCTGGGACCGGGAATTAGAAAAGTGTTCGTTAAATAGAGGTAGGTGTCAGCTAAGCAGGTAGTACAATACATGGTATCGTTATGAAAGTAGTAACTTGTTATAGAAATTTTCAAATTTAAAATTTTCAAAAGACTGTTGAATTTCAATTACATTTTGCATTATATTTCTATGTTATTTTGTCCATTATACAGGGTGGTTGGTAAAGTCCTTATACACGCCGATAACTTCTGAATGAAAAAAACTACATGTATGAACGTGATGCGTAGGTATAGTAAAGTGATTATGCGCTAATCAGTACGAGGCGTGTTTTGTCCCACCCACCACCTTAATAGGGCAAAAATCGTGATTTAGGAAGTTTAATGGGTACGGGACGCACCTGCGTGACAGCTTTCCCTTCGTACAGCTATGCATGGAGGAGAAACTTCGGGTCGGGGCGATACTTTCATTGCACACACAATCTCGTCACAAAGCGCATGATATGCAAATGTGTACGCTACGTCATACGTTATCGGTAAGCATAAAATAGTGACCAGGCAAGGAGTGTAAGACAGTGTGAGAAGTGAAACCGTGCATTAAACGTCTGTAGTTACATAGTACATGGCGAATTATTCCAACAACGAGTATTGCGAGATGGCGCTGTTATATGGGGAATGTGGTCGTAATGCAAGAAAAAGTGCACAACAATATGCCGTCCGTTTTCCTTCGGGACTCCATCCGACTGCAATGACCATCACTAATGTGGTTCGACGGCTGAAAGTGACGGGTAGCGTTACATCTCGTCCCTGCTCAGGTGGCCCAGCAGGTTTAAGTCAGGGTGTGCAACCAGAGGACGTTTTAGCTTATGTTCTGGCCCACCCACAGTGCAGTTCAAGAGAAGTTGGTATGATGTGTGGCCTAACAGGCCGTCGTGTGCGGCAAATCTTGCAGCAAGTGGGAGCTCACCCCTACTATGGAATACTGCTGCAGTCACTAGTTCCAGGGGATGCTGAGCGACGTTTTAATTGGTGAAACTTCGTTACGAACACCTTAGATATGCAGCCGAATTTTTTAGAAAACTTCTTGTGGACGGACGAGTCAAAATTCACCCGTGCCGTGGTGTTAGATAGACACAAAAACCATAATTGAGTGCTCAAAAATCCTTTATGGAGAC
This sequence comes from Dysdera silvatica, assembly GCA_006491805.2. Taxonomy (NCBI): domain Eukaryota; kingdom Metazoa; phylum Arthropoda; class Arachnida; order Araneae; family Dysderidae; genus Dysdera; species Dysdera silvatica. Next base: position 21,829,940 of record QLNU02014176.1, on the reverse strand, counting down.
GACCAGTCCGACATCAGGTGCGGTGGTCTGTTAATGTGTGGTGCGGTATTTTGAACAACAGACTCATTGGACCTATGTACTACGAGGGCACATTAACGGGACGTCGATATTTGCAGCTGCTACATGGCGTACTATCGGATATTTTGCATGATGTTCCATTGAGTGAGCGGAGAACCATGTGGTTCCAACATGACGGCGCTCCTCCTCCTCACCATCCAACAGAAGTACAATTATTATTATCCCAAACCTTCCGCCAACAGGTCATTGGCTAGGGTGGTAGTGTGAGCTGGCTGTACGGTCACCGGACCTTACCCCTATCGGACTTCTTCCTTTGGGACTATCCCAAAAGACGCGTCTATTACACTCAACTGACGACTGTGGACAATGTCCGCAGTCGCATTACCGATGCCTGTACAAGCGTCATACCTGCAATGCTGCTGAATGTGCAAGAAGAAACGCTCCACCGTATACAAACGTGTAATGCGGCCGACGGTGGCCACATCGAACACACATAATAACATACGATTCACATTTGCCGAACCAAATACCCACATATTAGCGTTTGACGTGTTCTATTCCCGCAATTCATGTACCATTTTGTACTGCATCAGTGATACGAGACAACTTTGTAATTAACTTTTTTTTTTCCGTTTCTTGAATAGTTTTCGAGATAGCAGATCTACGTTCTGAATTTTTCCGCTAGGTATGTAATGTTAACTGATGATGTTAGAATGGCAAATGTAAATGTAAAAATGGCATGAAAATAAAATTTGTATTTGTACGCTGCACGCAGTCTCACCTTGTAGCGCATAGTCACTTCACTACGCATACAGTACGTACATATACATCATATTCATGCATCTATCTCTCGCAGTGTGACAGTTATCAGCGTGTATAATGACTTTACTAAACCACCCTTAAAGTTGTGTGCGCAATGAAAGAATCGCCCCTACCTGAAGCTTTCCCTCTATACATAGCTGTACGAAGGGAAAGCTCTCCGCAGGGGCGTCCTGTACTTCTTTAACTTCCTAAACCACGATTTTTGCCCGATTAAAGTGGTGAAAAAAATCGTTTCGTACTAATTAGCTGGTGCTTAACAACTTTGTAATTGACTTTTTCCCGTATCTTGAACAGTTTTCGAGATAGCAACTCTGAGTTCTGAATTTTCCGCTAGGGGCACTGTAGGCAGTCTCGTCTTGTAACGCATAGTCGCTTTACTCAATTTACTATACCTATACATCACGTTCATACATATAGCTCTCTCCGTTCGACAGTTATCTGCGTGTATAAGGACTTTACTAACCACCCTGTATACAAAATTGTACTAGAAATAGATTTTGAGCTACAGGACTATAAATGCGGACCCTTTAGTTCTCCTTAGACTTATACTTAGTCTTTACAGTTAAATTCTAGCTAATGTCTCCGCAGTGTATGCAACATATCCATTTGCTTCGTATCTATGTGACTAATATGGGTGCATGCTATGTAGCATTTATATGAACTATTTATAAAACTTTAGTTGTGGAAGCATATTGTTAAACGAGGAAGTTACACTGATTTTATAAGAATTTACTCATGAGATAAAAATACCTCTTTGTTTGATGAAATGGCACAATTTTTATTGATTTCTCGAACCTAACAAACCTAGCGCTTTAATAATTGAGAAAATTTGTACATTATGACTATACTTGATACGAGTTTCTATGTAGTGTGTTTTTCATTGTGTTATATACAGTGAAAATCGTTTATAACGACGCCGGTTATAACGACCGACGGTATATAGCGACGGAATTTTTACAAGAAGTTTGATTTGCTATTCTACTCCATACTAAATATATCGGTTATAACGACATCGTATATAACGACGAAACCTGCTATAACGACGGCGATTTTGTAGTCTACGAAGATTCTAAGCAGGGAAATTCGTATCGGATATAACGACGCGACTTGACAGTCATAAAGCAGAACCACATAGGTTAATTATTAAAATTTAAAATTAGTTATCAAAATTTAAGCGTTATTCTAATCTTGTTTATTTACAAATGTCTGAGAAAGTTTTATTACTGCTAAACCTGAATATTAAAGATAACGAACCGTTAAAAAAAGCCACGTGATTTATTAATTGAATATCACGAGGGTCATATTCTTCTTTTGGGGTGGGGGGGCATTCGACTTTTTCAGCGTAGAGCCCATAAAACTCTTAAACCGGCACTGTTCTTAAGTCATTAGTATAATATAATAAATACTATTTATTACATTTGTTTTCCCTAGATTATATACTTTAGTAGTATTTTCTACAATTTTTTCAATTTAAAAAACTAAGAAAGTACTATGTATTTAGTGTAGCTATAACATAATATAAACGGAAATTAAATTCATTATAATTAAGTATATTTTTATTTAATTTTGAAACCAAAAAGTTTAATACTTTTTACTATCAAAATAATTTATAAAACTCTAGAGTGTACTATACTGCAGGCTATTATGATTTTAAAAATATATCTTTTATAACGACTGAATTTGCACGGTCTCTTGAAGGTCATTATAATAGATTTTTACTGTATGTACATATGCTTAACGCTCACGATCAATAATATTGTGATATCTTCTTCACTACTTTTCAGAAATCTCTTAGCTCCGAATTTGATCCAAAAGCATTTTTTGCCAGAAGGCGCTCAACAGATATCCACACAGGTAAATAAACAAACGTAATGTGAAAAAAAAAATCAGTAAGGATTCATTTTAAAGGTAAACTTACAAATACGAATAATCATACCTAGCCTAATATCAGGTGGAGGACCCTGGGAAGCGTGAATTGGGTCTCTTGACGCAGTGCATAATATCATTTTAATTTTTCCTGCACACGAAATCGTAATTTCCATCCATAATGGAATCCTGGTCACACTTCCCAGATCGCTCTGCCTGACAGTAGATCAAGTATTACTTTGCAGTAAAATATTAGTAACGTCCCATCAAGTTCGGCGACAAATTCCCTTCTAACCCCAAATATTGAAATTTAGATTATTCCGAGACAAAATGATAAATAGTCAAATGATAATAATGGTTAATGGCCATCTATTAATAATTGTTGAAAGTCAAATGATAATAATAGTTAACGATCAGCTTTTAGCAATTGCTAAGAGTAAGTGATAATGAAGGTTTAACTATTAATTATTAATTATAGTTTATACTAAAATATTAATAAGAATTGAGATAATCGAACACTATACTGATCAAAACGTGGTGTGCACTCCTTGCTTCTAATTTCTTTAACTTGTAATACTACTTCGCCAGTCTTTTTTCTTAATTCATCTCGTTGATAGTAACTACGAGATATATAATACTATGATGTATTCAAAATAAAAAGTTTTATTTGAATAAAAATTTCAAAAGAACATCAGGTTCCTAAAGCACACTTAAAATCGCACATCGAGAATTACATACAAATGAATAGACCTGCTGGAAAACGAATATGGTGGTGATTTTCTAAGAGAATAGACAAGAAAAGCAAATTGGCTTAAAGCGGAGTCTACTTTTAAACGATTTGGCCATAATTTCAGCCATTAAAATTATACCCGAAGTATACATAAAGTCACTCGTAAGTATACAGAGTCTACACATAGTATATACATAGTCGCAACCACAGAATCTTAAAAATATGAATACCTTATAATTTTCAGGCACGTTTCTACTATTACGCCTGAGTAGCGACCGCCTAGGGCGGCAAAATGGCGTAAAAAATTAATTTTAAATCAAACGAATAAAAAATTGAGCAAATGAGGAGAAAAAATGAAAAAGAGGAAAAATTAAAGCATCAAATTGTTTTCAAAAGCATACGAAACAATTAGTTAATAAGTCTTTACTTTGACGAATGTGAAAATGTTTGATGTGTTTCATTGTTTAATTTTCCACACAAGTTCTTTTATATCTAATACATTTAAGCCTTCTAGCTCTGATAATACAACGTTGTGTTTTGAAATATTACTCCGTCAATATTACAGTTTTCAAAAATATAAAATGTTGAAATTAAACAATTATAACATGTAGCAATTGTTTTACTATTCACAATATTCTAATATTACAAAATAACTAATATAAGTCTAAAATATAAATATAATTAACGGGTTTAATGATTAAAAGTATAATAGAAAATTTACATTGTTGTCCCTCATTCGTCTAGCGGTCCAAGACACTCCGGGCTAAACGGAGGGACCCTGGTTCGAATCCAGGATGGGGAAAGCGTCTCTTTTTCTCCAAAATTACACAAGCTCTAGTTTGAGCTGTAATTAATACGTGGGTGGCAAAAATTATAGTATAGTTGTTATATAGCTGTGATGTTGGTGGCGGTAAGAGAGTGATATATAGGAGAAAGAGTGATAGTAGTAAAAGGGTGGGGGTGCATTTTTCAATTCTCGCCTAGGGAGGTAAAACACCTAGAAACGTTTCTGCCAATTTACTTAACGCTCCTTTTAATCTTCCCTCCAGCCACCCCCCGGCCCCTGCTTTTTACAGGGGAAAATGAGGTAACAGAATGAATCGCCAACATTGCCCGAGCGAATCTTACGTTAAAATCTCTCTTAAAGCTCAACTTCCAATCTTTTAATTAAAAAAAACCTGTTATCAAAAGAATGAAACAAAAAGATAAATTTCAGGCGTTATGCAATAACTACTCATACTAAAATTTTACGTCTTTTTGACTCATGAAAACCTGGGAGCAAAAGAAAAATTGATCTTGTACTCAAGCAAGACTTTCACCAATGGTCTTCGAGATTGTATCTCAATATTTTTAGAATCAAGCATAGTGGACAGATTTAACAGCCAAACTGTTAGTGCTGCGCTTTTTCTTTAGGGACCCATTGGAGCATTGCAGGGCCCAATCTTTGGTACAATGCTTTTTAATATCATCCTTAATTATATCCTCCTATTTTTAGAAATTTCAGTATTAAGGTAGCTAAACGTTTACTGACAGAATACGTTACTATAACCAGCAACAAATCACTTCTAAATGCCATGAACTTCAAGCACTGAAAGAACCGCGGTTTCATTTTGCAGAAAAAAGATAAATCATTCTTTTATCCAATACATCCTTTGGGATGACTTGTTCCGTAACTGGGCTCAAGTTGTTTGACGTTCAATTGGGTAATCAATTAGCCAACCATGCATCAATCATTCTACGATGAAAAGGAACAGACTATGATCAGCTCGCTGAATTTCATTCTCAGTAGAAAAAGTAACCCCACTACAAATGAGAATAGCCTTTTATATAATCCGTAAGGTTTTATTACAAAGGGTTTAGAGTTTCATGGCTTGATGATGTGTAAGCAATATTTCGCGGAAATAGCCTTATTCAGTATAATTTTTATTTTGTAAGTTTTCTTATTATTTCATAATTATTCTTATTTTCATTTTGTAACATAGAATAAATAATGAGTTGAACGCCAATAATAGTGGATTCCGTCCGGTAGAAGCATATCTTCTTTTGGAGTCTATATTCATTCTTAATAGACTTAGGCCCATAAAAATTTTATTCTGGTACTGGATAATGAATATTTGTATTGGTTTCTCGATTAAAGTCTGATGTACGAGAAAATGAATATGGCGTTTTTGCCAAATACATCGAATTTCTAATATTTAAATAATTATAAAAGATAATGCATTAAAAACTGAAGAAAATAATAAATAGTAATCATTAGTGAAGGATATTTCGTTCAATCCGGACTTCAATTCAGCGAAGATCGAATTATCGGAGATTCACTGTATATGTATACACACACAAATATATATATAGTGCAAAATTTCGGTTACATAAAGATACCAAAACTATCAAAATTGGTAAAGATATGAGGCAGGTACATACCATTTCTCCAAAACTTTTTACTTCTACTTTACAAATGATTTTTCAGCTGATAAATTGGAATAACAAGGGAATAAAAATAAATGGTGAATATTTAAATCATCTGCGGTTTGCTGATGACATTGTTATTTTTTCAACGGACCCATTAGAACTCCAAGACATGGTACAAGAGCTCTCAACTAGAAACGAAGAAATTGGAATCAATATAAACTTGAAAAAAACTAAAATCATGTTCAACAATTTCGTAAACAAAACAAAAATACAAGTTGACAACATTGAGCTAGAAATTGCTGATTCATATATTTACTTTGGAAAACCGATTCCAATGAAAGGTAACATTATGAAAGAACTCAACAGACGTATTAAACTTGGCTGGAGTACATTTAGAAGAAACAGTTTTATCCTGAAGGGAAAATTGCCTTTATGTCTAAAAAGAAAGGTCTTCAACCAGTGTGTATTGCCAGTCCTCTCTTATGGATCAGAGACATGGAGTCTAACAGTTGGAGCAATACGAAAGTTACAGACAACGCAAAGGAGCATGGAGAGGTGCATGCTTGGAATAACTAGGAGAGATCGAAAAAGAAACACTTGGGTGAGAGAGCAAACTAGAGTAGAGGACATCATTGTTAAAGTAAAAGGGCTGAAATGGCGATGGGCTGGGCATATTGCAAGAAGAACTGATCAACGATGGACAACAGAAATTCTGAACTGGATTCCAAGAGACCACCGAAGACCTAGAAAACGTCCTCAAACTAGATGGGTGGATGAAATAAGAAAACAGGTTGGGGTGACGTGGAAGCGAATTGCTCAGGATAGACTTGTGTGGAAAGCATTTGGAGAGACCTTCATCCAGCAGTGGATAGATAATGGTTGAATATGATGATGATGATGATATATATATATATATATAGAGAGAGAGAGAGAGGTATCGTTAAAAAAACTGATCAAACCGATAGCGTAGAAACTATGGCTGACTTTATCAAAGAGAGAGTCCCATAAAGTATAAAGAATGCGAGTTTCCAAATGGTAGCATTTTTTATTTGTCATTTACCTTTTCAATGTCAAACAGCGAGTTATTTGCGCTTATTTGGAAAAATATCGCTGATAACCACTTCCATAATTCTTTTTTCTCCTGAAGTACCAATAATGACTCCGTGCTTTTTGGCTAAAATGAGCCAATTTAAAAGCAGAAATGTAAGAAAATTTCAATTTTATAAAAAGCACGAAAATTGGCTGTTATTTTCATTGTTAGGATTAATTCAAGAGGTCCCCGTAATGATGATGCATTTTTTTCTGGTATCTGAAAGTTATTAAAGCCGCTTTAGAAATTATAAAAGCTTCATCCTTCTATCTCGTATAGCTTTGGCTTCATTAGCACTCGAACATAAAATATTTTCAAGTCTCCTTGTGCTTCGAAGAACGATTTTTTTTATTATTTTGTTAAAGGTATGCACACAGGGCCCTTTTACGTTGCAGCGCAGGTAGAAAACGGTGTTTCGCTATAAGATAACAAGGCAAAAGAAATGGTAGAAGGAAAGGGCATGTAGAGGGTAATGGCCACCTTTGGGAGAAGTTTTTGCAGTAACCCAATTCAATTAGTCAATACGCTCTTTTACTATCACAATGAGAAAAATTCTCAATCAACACTATCCGCGATAGATTGGCCCGGTGTAGTGCTGGGCCCTATTGCTTGGGAGCTCAGACCGCAAGACTTCACCCTGTTAGATTTCTATAGGAAAACTATGGAGCAAAGAATCTATGTGGGTGTAAGAGGAAGAACTCTTGTTGAAAATCGATGAACATCTTGTTGAAAATCGATGAACATCTTGTTGAAAATCGATGAACATCTTGTTGAATGCAGATGAGATTCTTAGCGATCCAGATGTTTTAAAAAAGCCACACACACTGTTAAAAATTTCCGCATTAGTTGTTGCCAAAATATGGTGAAAATGCCGGAATTTCACCAAAATTTGGTACACTTGAAAATTCAAAAGTACCACTTATTGGTGAAAGTATGGTATTTTTTAAAAGATGGTTAAACGCCGAACCAGATTTTCGTTCAACCTCCTAGCCAATCACTTGAGGCGAGAGAAGTCACGTGTGGCAAACATCCGTTGCGATTCTTTACCGATATTCACCAGTTTTTTTTACGTGCAAAGATCTCTTTAATCACCCAGCAAGCTACGATGATTCCAATTCATTAGTTTATCGCATGGATATCTTCATTTTTGATAAATTACAATGATATATGTGATAATTTCTGTATATATGAAGTTGATGTTTTTTATCATTAACAGCTAAAATGCTTATGTTTGGCCTAATAAAGAATCGTTGAGGTTTCGCTTGATTATTAGCTTTCTGTAATTAATAAAAATTATGTGTACTCTCTGTATATGAAATGGGGTAGATGTGGCTTCAATAGCAGCCAAGAAAAACAATGGGTACTCCTGCACTCCTCGATACGCCCTTGACAGGTTGCATGTTAAAGGCAGGTTTTTATATTGTTATACAGTGTCCGGGAAATTTTGGCCACATTTGGTTCAACCTACAACAGTATATTTGGTTCAAGCTGGAACCATGAATTTGGTTCAATGTTGCCTTATTCGTTATTGAAAGTATATCCATATTTTGGTTCAACCTCCGGCCAAGTATTGGTAACATAGCTGGAGCAAAAATGTGGTGAAACGTAGTTCTTAACAATGGATGAAGCTGGAAAATCACCATATTTTGGTTCAACCCTGAACTATTATTTTTAACAGTGAAGTGTGCTGGGCCCATGCATCTGCTTTTGAGCGAAGTAGACAATAGAGTTTGATCAAGCATCTTGTGATGATAGCAACCATTTGGTGTAATAACTCCTATAATAAAGGCTTTTCAGTAAATAATTTAAGTAAAATTAAACTAGAAAAATATTCTTTTTCGTGCTTCGAAGTATAATATCTCAGGCAAATATCGTATCTTTGAGTGCTAACGAAACCAAAAGTTAATGAAACAGAATTATGGAACTTCACAAGTGTATACATCTCAGTTTAAGTAATGATTTAATAGCTGAAAAAAAATGCAGTTTTACTGATTCGACTTCTTGACTTTAGCCTAATTATAGAAAGAGCAACCAATTTTCTAGTCCCTTTTTATTTGAGGATTTGAATTTCTTTATTATACCCTCACTTTTAAAGTGATTTTTTTTTTTGATCAAATAACATGGAGCCATTATCTGTGCTTTAATGAAACAAAAGAATTACAACAATATCACAATAGTTTCCTTCGATTTCAAAGCATTATTTTTCGCGCCTAAATTCTTTTCTGGCATATATTGTTATTATAGAAAATAAATAATGTTTATTTATAAGCAAAGAATCTATTTGCAATTTTTTGTAGGAAATTGAACAATGTTATTACCATGGAACGATAAAGGAATATCCAGGTGGAATGGCTGCTTTACGGACATGTAATGGAGTAAGGTATGTAACCTAAAACATATAAATTTACAATAGCTATATAGTGGTGAGAATCACATTCTTACATTTATTCTTGAAATAATTGAAAAATTATATATAAATATCATGTTTCCTTTTCAGTGGAGTTATTCACGTCGGAAATGAAACCTTCGTTATACACCCGTTCTACGGCGGTGATCTCTCGGTAATCAGTGCATAATAATTATTTGAATTATAATAATTACTTAATTTATACTAATTATTTTATTCGTATTAATTACCTAATTTATACTAATTACAGTTTTCCTTTCTGTGCGGCTTATATTTTATTCCAATTTTATATTTACCCTTTGCAATATACACATGTACTTTAAAATCAAATGTTTCAAATGAGGGAGGGATGATGAGGGAAAGGAATGTTTCTGGTTGCTGAAAAAAAAGCGCAAAAGTTAAATCATGAAAACATACAAGTTGACGTAAGTGCAACTTACGTCAACTTGTATGTTGACATAAGTGCAAAAATCCATATTCGTTTAGATTAAAGTTCTATCCCAACGTTTAAACGCACGACGTGCACTCTATTTTAAAATTGTGCTCAAGGCCTTTGATATTTGGCTACTTGTCGAGTGAGATATTCCGTGCTTCTAACGCCGCTGTCAGTTTACCTGGACAAACCATAATGTTTCTTACTTCGAAAAACAATGGTGTATTTTTCATCAAAAATGATTTTAGTATTGAACAACATTTCTTCCTATTTCACAATAATTCTTTAATTTTAGGCATGAGTGTATTTGGAAGTTATAACAATAATACTTTCTACTTCGGATGTTATTACTTAGCGTTCTGTGGAGCATTATATTCTAAGAATGTTTTATGAAAACTAAAACTTACTCGCTATAAAAAAAATGAGATCTGTAGATTTAACTGAAACCAAGGTACAGACATCGACTGCTAGAGCTGAAGAACAATAAAGAATATGAGAAGTCTTACAGAAAAATAATAATGGAAAATTAATGAAATTGGCGAGAGATTAATTAAGAAATAGAATAGAATATTAAGTACGATGGTCTAGAGCAGCACTTTATAAACTTTGTTTTTGGTCCATGCACCATTTTCATTGCACCTAAGTCAGGGCTCCAATTGGGCTGGAGCACGGCTCCGGTAGTTTTTTATTTTTGGCAATTATTTAAATATTAGCCAGAACCCCTAAATAGACACTTTCATGAAAAAGTAATAAATTTGAGATTAAGGTCAAGCATTTTGTTGTCCAGAAAAATGAACATAAATAATTCGCATGATTTATCGATTCTTTTGCAGCCATTCAATTTTTTAATCGATGTATCATAATATTAGGGCTCCTTCACTTTTTTTTTGTTAGAAATTAAGCCCGATTTAGGTATGACTTTCCCCCCATTCTATAAATATTTTAGACACTAGTATTAGTATTACTACAGTTTAGTCAATATAAATGTGAGTCTACAAATCTCACTCACTCTTCGTCGGTTGCAAAATGCTGTTTCTAGAAAGCAAATATAAAAGGAAGACTTAGATATGCCAAATACGTGGAGAGTAGGTTCGAGAATAGTTACGTTTATAAAAATCAGCAGATAAGAAATATGGAATATCCCTGTAAATAATAAGTGAGCGGATCGGAGAAAAAAGCCTTAAAAATAGAAGATTTATAAAAATAGATTTTATTTTTTGCAACACCTTTTTATGGGAACACCATTCCAGTGGCGAAAAATATTTCCTTAGACAAAAGATAATGATTTACGATTGATGGAGACCCAGGTTATGCAAAAAGTAAAACGTCAGAGGAAAATATAAAAAAATACGATTAAAACTTATAATACAATGAAATAAAGCTTTAGCGAATGCAAGTTTATTAAAATATACTTCCCAAAAATCTAAACTCAATTTTGCTAAAATTAGTGCATAATATTTTGTTTGTTTGTTTATTTTTTCGTTGGTTCGTTCGTTTGTTTGTTTTATATCATTATTTAAAATGTTATTTTAAGATTGAAAACACATTTTTATGGAGCTCGAATCCAGAAAAATCATCAACAATTCTGTAGTATATTACAGCATGTTGATAACGTTGTCGTGAAATTTGGCGAAATGTTTGATGAGAAAAATAAAATTTTCAAAGTTAATTTAATTTTAATTCAATAAAATATTTACCTTCTTTATGTTTCAAAAGTTTTTAATTATTTAAAATTTAATTTCCCCGAGTTAGATTATTTTAATACTGAAACTGTAAAGGATTAAATTATCTTCCGAACAGAATATATGCAATTAATTTTCCACTTTTTAGTTTAATTAACTCTTGTCATTTTATAAACAAAATAAATACACATGGTCTTAATTAAATGCATCTCCTATTTTGATAAAAGTAACTCTAAGGCACTGCTGATTAATTTATATACAGTATTACTTAAATTTCATTAAAAACTTGGCTTAAAATTGAGGCTTTCGCTACTTATCTAAACGACAATATTTGATTAAAAATTTTAATAAACTTATTCTAATTTTCCCAGAAATTTTGTTTGAAGATAGAATCAAAACTATGCAATATGATTAACCATGAAGACATTTAATATTTTATTGTTTTTAATAATCTAAATTTAATTACCATATTCATTGATGCATAATTAAACAGAATTGCTTTCGTTTTTAATTAAATAAAATAATTTATCAAAAGTAAGCTACCTACATAATGAAAAATGGCAGCGGCTGTACAATTAATGAATTTGATTGTTTTTAATCATATTCACTTTTTTTTAACTAGGATTTATCTCCAATTCATGAAATTCTGAAAATTTTATAAATGAGACATATAAAATTCTAAAAATTTTATAAATGAGATATGTAAAATTCCAATATTTTTATAAATGAGATACGTAAGTTCTGAAAATTTTATAAATGAGACTTACATAAAATTCTAAAAATTTCATAAATGAGATAAATAAAATTCTAAAAATTTCATAAATGAGATAAATAAAATTCTAAAAATTTCATAAATGATATAAATAAAATTCTAAAAATTTTATAAATGAAATTTATATAAAATTCTAAAAATTTTATAAATGCGACTTATAGAAAGCTCTGAAAATTTTACGAAAATTACCGTACCCTAGCTTAAGTCAAACCAGCGTCCTTCAGATAGTTATTTCTAAACCTTAGAAACTGAGGCCAACTGCGTAGGTTGTTACAAAATTGTTGAAATGTTGGAATATTATTTAAGCATTTCATATTCTGCGGGTAGATGGTGGAATATATTTAACGTGTTATGATGTCTATTGTTGCTAGATTGTCAACTTTCAAGGAATAGTCGACTATTATAGTTATGAATGTTTCTGTGCAAGACTTTCGCACTCTGCATTCATAACTATAATAGTCGAATATTCCTTGAAAGTTGGCAATCTATCAACAATAGACATCGTAACGCGTTAAATGAATTCCACAATCTACCCGCAGAATATGTAACGCTCAAATAATATTCTGACATTCCAACAATTTTCGCACTGAAGATGAAGCTGCGATAGCTTCGAAACGTTTGCCTTCAACTTGTTCTATGTAGTTTTAATGGCTGCTTCTCAAAGTGCTAATGTATTCATGTTTTATATTTCTTTCAAAAGAGACTCTTTTCCCTGCCTTATCATGGCCAATTGACCAGGACAATGGATGGCTTTCTGAAATACAAACAAACAATGGGAGGAACAGCGAAACAGTATCTGTTACACTTGACCAACTCACGTGATAGTTTCCATCTGGTTTCGCGAAAGACCCTGTGTAATTTAGCTTTGAGTAACAAGTTTTGAATTAATAATTAGTTACATAATGTAAGCCTAATGTGATAAAGGTAATTCAATATAGTTCTTGGCGGCGATAAACCGCACTGACCCTTCTGGGTTTTCACGATCACAGAGAATGAAAGTTCTGGTAAGTTTAGGTTTGAAAAAAAAGGCGAGAAAACCATATAATCGGCATTCGTGATAAAGGACACCTGTTGGCGCGTTCGAAAGCTTACATGTCTTTCTTTTCTCGTGATGAACTTTCCCTTTCTAATTGTAAAATTATTATTTTAATTGACTTCTGATTTTATGAATGCACATGGATCCCGTAAAAATAAGCAAAAAATCATAAAATCGACAGTTCGCAAAGGGAATCAATATTTCTATTGTATACTTTTCCGAACCAAAGAAATAGTTCGTAAAAACTGTTCGTAAATTAGTATATGTTGTGTTTTGTATTTTTCAGAGAAAACATCCTCACGTCTTGTACAGATTTTTTCCTGAAAATAAAGGAAAACACACTTGTGGTAGAAATTTAGATTATCTTTCAGCTTTAAAAATTCGAATTAAAAAATGATTATAGCAAATTATGTGTGTTTTAAAGAACCATTTATATTCCTTGTATCTTTCAGGAAACAGTGGAATGCACGAGTGGGGATTCAAGCAGTTCAGAATACGCCCACCTACACGCATAAAGGTATGTTGATTTTTGAGGATGATATGGTGTGCATATTTTGGCCATTAAAAATTCATCACCAACAAAAAAATCCCGCATCAACTTAGTTCAAAATTTGCCAGATGGGCAGATCGTGGGAAAACTTGTAAAATACTAAAATCGGAGTGCATATTCATATTATAGTTAGTTGGTTGATTGGTTTGATTTCAGTACGGCAAACGAAGGGCTTGCTGTGCTAAATTCATATGTGAACGTTGCATCTTTGTAACGTAAGCTGTGTATTCAGTGCACATATCTTTGTCACCTCTTGTCTTTCATAGCGTTACATTTTCACAATGGCTACCAGTGATTATTATTATTGCTTTTGTTTTCTTCAAGCAGGTCTTTCTATGTATTCAGACGTGTGTATAGTTTGGAAACACATTTTGTAACCATTATATACTATTACAATTATGTTTATAAATATTTTTTCTCTTATGCGTAAGAAATTATATAAATAATAAGAAATTAAAATGTGGAGTATACACAGGGTGTCTCAGCACCAGGGT
>QLNU02014176.1:21777528-21815531 GCA_006491805.2 Dysdera silvatica | reverse complement strand
CATAATCACTCTCTTAACCATGGGTTATTTTAGGACTGCCTTAAAAGTGATCCGTGCTGTGATCCGATAACCTGCAAGCTGAGGGTAGAAGCAGACTGTTCCTCAGGACCATGCTGCGAAAACTGTAAAGTAAGTAAAATATTAATTACGCAAGTTTTACTTCAAGCAAAATGCAATTAAAATGTAATTTCATCCATGCAATGTGGTACTATACCTTCGTTGAGGCAAAGGTGTCAGTTTGATCTGTTTCTAAATGACGACAAATAAATTAGTTTTCGAATTGACGATCGACTCGTCAAGCCATTTGTTTTCCTAGCCTCTGTTCAGCACACTTTTAATTTTGTATTAATTTTGACCTTTAATTGTATTTGTGTACTGGAAAGTAAATGGAATGAAATGAAAAAAAATGAAAATTAACCCTTAAGCCTTCTGGAAATAATTATTATAGAAAATCCGCTCATCAGCGAACATTCTTCGCACAGAGCTGTTTGTCCGAAGACGAGGAATGAGTGTAAAAGAGGGGTATTTATATTATGAAGAAAATTTTGCTGGGAATTTTCGTCAGGTCATAAGAATGGGATGACCTTATATGAAAGGTGTCTGTTAAGAGGGATTCTACAGTTCCAGAATCAGAAATTTTAATGTAGTTGTTCAAGCCCTTCAACTGAAATGTAAAGGAGAAAAAAAAAACTAAATGCTATATCTGTTTTCGGCATAATCTGGAAGTAATTGAAAAAAACGAACGGATTCGTGTTGTGCTTATTGTCTAATTTAAGGAAAAACAAATTATCCGAAGCATTAATTCTAATCTCAGAACACTGTTTTATTAAATTAGAGTGTTACATAGTGTGTTATTATTATATTGTGTATATATGTATATATATATATATAGGGTGTATACAAAATGGCGGAAAAAGTTCACTACACGATTCCTTGTGAAAAAAGGAATAAAAAATGTCCAGTACAATTTTTGCGTAAAATCCTTATTTAATAAGTTATTTCAAATCATAGTTGAACCAATAATAAGGCAAAGTCAACCCATTTAGCATCGATTTAATGCAATTACATATGCGTTCGCGAATGTACGCCCCTTGCCACGAAGAGAGATAGGAAACGAAGATTTCACTGGTTTTTAAAAACTTGCTTAGGTCACGTGTTACTTGAATTTCGGGATATGGAAACTCCACCAAAGAGTTAGTTTAGTTACGTTATAATTAACAGCAAACTCCAGATTTGGTGATTTATAGTGCCTGGTGGTTAAATTTGGAATTCAAATTGCTTCCCTATGGTCCGATCAAGCTACCCTTCCAATCCCTTGGCGATACCTTTTCTCCTCATCGCTCTAGAGCGTCTAGAATAGGGTAAGTGATTTTATGACCACCCTGTATGTATAGTGTTTTAAAACAGTGTAAGGTTGTTTGTATTTTGACAAATGCAAAGGCCGCAAAGAGTGCCTGCTCTGGAAACTAATGTTTTCAGAGGAAGATAAATCTCTTTTGACGAAGGGGACTAAACCCGCTGCCACAGAAAGCAGAAACACGGCATGCATCTTACGCTACCACCGGAAATTAAAATTGGATTAAATTCACGACAGACGAGAGCGCAACCACAATGTCACCACGGGGCATTGGGCCTCTATTTTTCCAGTAATTCGAACCTCGTAAAACTCAGAAAATCAACCCTCAGACACATGGGCGCCCGTGTAAGGTGCAGAGGGGCTCGAGCCCCCCCCCTAGCCGTTTAAAAATTTGATTCGCCCGAACCTGCTACGCATTTACTTTCAAAAGTTTTACAGTCACATTTTAAAATAAGGTACTTTTTAGCTCATTACTAATTGTCAAGCAATATCAATTATTTTTGTAGCGTTTTGCTATCTTGTACATTTGCTCGTTAACTTTTACTCGTTAATTTTTCTCAGTGCCCCCTCGCCCTAAAAGTACTCTTATGTACGTCCATGTTCAGACTATATTGAGTAGTGGAGCGGCTAATTTTCAGTATTTTTTTTTCACGGTTAAAAGTTGGAGCTAGCTTAACAGCATAGAATGCATTAATACTCCACCCCATCCGAGTTTTAATGTAAAACTGAAGAATACTTTCACTGTTGTTTGTCACTGAAAATGGTTTTTCCCCCCCAAGTTCGTGGACACTAGTGTAGCGTTAAGCGCATCAGTGAGCCGTGCAGAGTAACGAAGAGTTTTCGAAGTGACTACAGTAAAACCTCTCTACAACAATATTATACGGACCGAGAAAAATTATCGTTGTAGAGGGAGTTATTGTTATAGGGAGGGTTCATTATACAGTAAAACCTCTCTACAACACTATTATACGGACCGAGAAAAATTATCGTTGTAGAGGGATTTATCGTTATATCGGATATCGTTGTACGGAGGTTTTATTGTACTATTTCCGCGAAAGATAAAGATAATGTAACCTTTTATTAAATCGCCTTTGTTGTTTTTCTTTTCATCGTTGATATGAAAAAAAGAATTGTCAAAATTTAAGTGATTCCCAAACGGCTCTCAATTTCAACTCCATTTCGTTTATTTTTCACCAATGTTTACAAGCTATTTAAAACATTCCAAAAAAAAGATGGAAAAATTGGCATTTTCATAACGAGTAAGCTGGAAGGGGTCTTTCAAACCGAGATGCTGAACAAAAATCAACATCGTTGGCCACACCTCAAACCGAGACCACTGAAAATCGCCGCATAATTGAGAAATATTTAAAAAAGAGAGAGGACGTATTAGTGAAAGGTTACTGTATTTTGTGGTTAATAAAAACGGATTATGTATTAATGTATGTCCATAAATGGACAGGTGGTAACAAAGAAAAGAAGTGTCTTTATTTCAAGATACTTTTGATTCTAACTATACTTTTGGAAGAGCACAAAATGCTAATTTGATTAAACAGTTCAAATTTGATTGTTTGAACAACGTTGAGTCATTTTTCCACATGTCTATTGTGATAAGAATAAATAAGAATCTATAAGTAAATATAATATAGTATGTTTAACTATTATCTCTACCCCATAAAGGTAAAAGATTGTGGGTGGAACGAAATGAATAATATTTATTTTTACCCGCTTTTTATGGCTCATTTAGTAGGGTCTAAAGGCAACAGGATTAAAGTCGGTGATTCGAATCTGTGGTGAGGAATGTGATCTATTCAAAACTTGTAACGGTCAAATGATTTTTAGTCTAAGTCAAATCCAGGACTTATAGAAATAAATTATAATAATTTAGTTCATCTACAGCTCATAGCTTTAATGTGGAAAGTCATGTTTTTCTATGTGTAGATCAATTCAGCTTTCATAAGTCTCAAAACATCTGAAGTTGAAAAGTAAATCATGTAACAAAAGATGCTATCAAGTTTCTAAACGTTCCGAACAATTCAATGGTAGTTAAAACAATATATTGCTAATTCATTTTCCATTAGCCACGAAATATTGGGTTTCTATTGTAAGCGAAAAGTCGCCTACGCGAAAACGCATACAAAAGCAATATGCTTCATTCATAAATATTTTATATTACAAAACAAGGACAAAATTTCAAAGGTATCTACCATTACGGCATGTACAATCTATTGACTCTGAAAAGCACTTCACGTCTTTGTATTTATTAAAAAACATTTTTCACTGAGCGGCATACCATTTCTAAACATCTATTATAAACATCATCATTTCTATACAACATCTATTATAAACATCATCATTTCTATACAACATCTATTATAAACATCATCATTTCTATACAACATCTATTATAAACATCATCATTTCTATACAACATCTATTACAAACATCATCATTTCTATACAACATCTATTATAAACAGCATCATTTCTATACAACATCTATAGCATTGCGTGTTGGTAATAATTTCTTCATGTATTTTGGTAGATAAACCGTATTTATTCATAAATTTAAAATTTGGTTTTCTGTAAATAACCCGATTTGAATTGGGACAATGTTTCACTGAGGCTTTGTTTCTATATCCAACAAAGTTTCATTCATACTTAACACACCCATAGTTGTGGGGAAAAAAGAGCATAAAAGCAAAACCCTAGGTTCGGAGTCCCATTGCTTTTGTTGGTCGCTTGTATTAATAATGAAAATAATAATGAGGAGATTAGATTTATCTAACCTTAAGTGACCCACCCTGATGAAAGGATATTTTAACTTTTATGTATATATAAGCATCGTATTAGATATTAGATATTTGATATTATAGTTACTGCGTGCAGATATATTGTAATTATTGGTTTGGTTGGGACAGAAAAAAAGAATAGAAGCCTAACCTTTTTTTTGAAAAACTCCCTTCCGAAGCTAAGAACTGAAATCGAAATTAATGTATACATTAATTGAAATTAATGATGAAATTAACGTATTCGTATTACAGAGCATGCATATTTCTTGTCAATAAATGGTGATTCAAAAATCCCTTCTCTAAACCGATTATTCCATCTCGGACCTAACGATCGAACTTTAGGTGTGAACTTTGCAAAAGTGAGCTGAATCGTTATCGTGATAACACGTTCATTAATTGTCTAATTGAATCATATTTTGTTTTGCAGCTCAGGCCTCCGGGTTATTTATGTAGACCTCCCACAACAGAATGTGACATCCCAGAATTTTGTGACGGAAGAGCCGGACAAGTAAGTTCATTTCTTTTTTTATTTTTGTGCTTTACGACGCAAGGACAACAAAGACCATGCTATGGGGTAAGGGCGAAGTAAGATGCCAGTGTTATATCTTTTAGTTTTCAAAGGATATATCGTATTTGTTTCTTAGGCTCTGTAATGGCGCTGTGGTAACGCGTTCACCTTGCGCATCGTTATTTCGGGTTTGACCCTTGGCGGATTTTTCATGTGTTTAGTTAAAAGTTTATATAATTTCGTTCCACATGCATCAAGTAGCAAAAAGAGTTATATAAAGGTCTATATAGGATTCCACTATTAAATTACAAAATTTTCTTGCTTTTATTAAAGCGCATATTAATAATAGCGACTATAGTTCACCGATGGTACCGTTAGAAATAACGGGAGTTGACATCACAAACGGCCTAGCCGATTACAGCAGAGGGGAGGACGTCATTTCAGAACTGGTTTTTGACGCAGACAAACGTTCGCTAAAAACCAGTTCTGAAATGACGTCCTCCCCTCTGCTGTAATCGGCTAGGCCGTTTGTGACGTCAGCTCCCGTGAATTCTAACGGTACCATCGGTCAACTTTTGTACAACGAACTATACTTTCCTACATTTATTAATAACTGCGAATACTCATGACTAGTTCTGAGTATTGCGAGTGTTTACACGAAGCTAAATAAAAGTAATAGATGATAGACAATAGATTTTATTCGCATTTATCATTTTATAAATTAAGTATATAAGTGTCTTGAATTAGAGTTTCGGCGAGTGTAGGTTTAAATATTTCGTCGCAATGAATGTATATCTTCGCTTTCTCTCCACTCAAAATATTAATTTGTTAGTTTCTCTCACAATATGCAGTCGTGACTTTTTTTTTCTTTTTTTTTTTTGTAGTGTCCAAGTGATTTGCACAGGAAAAACGGCAGTCCGTGTAATAATGCTCAAGGCTTCTGTTATTTTGGCGATTGCCCAACGCCGGATAGCCAGTGTGACTACCTTTGGGGATTTGGTAATATAATTAATGAATACTTTTTAGATCTATTTGAGCCAATTTTGAAAAAAAAACCAAATTTCATAGAAAACGTGTATGATTTTTCATTATGTTTTATTATGCATAGTATTTTTAATGGATATTATATCAAAATAAATTATTTAATGTCAATGACCGTGAATAATGTCAAAGTGTGTATTATTATAAGAAAATTGAACACTGTGAAGTTGAGCGTTATTTTCCTTTATTTCTGCTTCACGAGCATTTCAAAGGACTCAAATTGTTGGAATGCTCAAAGCAGGATAAGATAATTTCGGTGTCGTCTCCAAATGACTAAAGAAAACATGCGATATTTATTTTTTCTTAAAATAACACGAATGACGTCGTCGGCCCATGTTTTCCACATTTTGGTTTTTAAAAATTGCAATATTTATATTTTTGTGACTAAATTTATCATACGGCGGAAAGAATGCAAAAATTGCTGCGTAAATTTTGTGCAAACAGATTGACTCATCTCGAAAAAATTCACCTGAATAAAAGCGCATCATTTAGTTTGAGGGTGTGTAGATTTTTTGTGAGGGTGTGTAAAATATATCAACGTGATTTTTCTTTCGTATTCGTTCTTGGGTTGTACAAGGTTAATTTTGTATAAAAATCAATGCGTAGTTTGCTACAATTAGAAAGGATTTTTATACCCATTGATAAAAAAATAAGGTAAAATACTATAAAATAAGTATAATTTCAAATTTGCTTATATTTGATGTATGGTATTTTGTGATTTGATATCAAAAGTAATTGAACAGATACAAATGGAATTTAAAAAATACAAAGCAGAAAATTAAAATTTTGTTAAGTGTTAATCAATTTTAAATTTTAATCGTTATTGCCTCTGGAAAAGAGTATTTTGTAAGCTTCAATACGCAGAGAAGCTTCAATGGCAGCGGCCTACAGAGCAGAAAATTAAAATTTAATTTTAATATTTAATTAAAATGTTTTTTATTAATTTTAAGTTTTAAGCGTTATTGCCTCCCAAAAAAGAATGCTTTGTTAGACTCAATACGCAGGGCGGCCTCAGTAGCAACAGCCTACAAAGCAGAAGATTAAAATTTAAATGTTTTTTTATTCATTTTAAGTTTTAAGCGTTATTGCCTCCGAAAAAGAATGATTTGTTAGACTCAATACACAGAGTAACCACAATGGCAACAGTCTACAAAGCAAAGGATTAAAATTTAAATATTTTGTATTGATTTTAAGTGCTATTGGCTTCGAAAAAAAGTGTTTTGTAAGATTCAATGCGCAGGTAGCCTCAATGGCAATAGCCTGGAAAGTAGAAGGTTAAAATTTGAATGTTTTTTTAATTTTAGTTGCTGTTGCTTCCAAAAAAGAGTGTTTTGTACGATTCAATACGTAGGGTATCCTCGATGGCAACGGTCTACAAAACAGAAGATTAAAATTTAAATGCTTTTTGGATTTTAGGTGCTATTGCCTTCGTAAAAAAGTGTTTTGTAAGATTAAATACATAGGGTATCTTCAATGGCAACAGCCTACAAAGCAGAAGATTAAAATTTAAATATTCTTTATTGATTTTAGGTGCTATTGCCTCAGAAAAGGAATGCTTTGTAAGATTCAATACGCAGGGTAGCCTCAATGGCAACTGTGGAACAGATAGCCGTGGAGGATATGTTAAATGCAGTGAAGAGTATGTAGAGAATGGGTTTGTTTGTTTTCATTAAATTGCTAACATTTAAACACTTGTTTTCAGTTCAGTATATCGTTATTTTTTTTTTAAATTAGAAATGTCAGATGTGGGTCATTGCAGTGCCAACGAGGGTCTCGGACCCCCTTGATACCTGGGATGGACAAACAGTATTCACGGACTATTGTTTACCTTGGAGGGTCAGAATACGAGTGCAAGTAAGTCAAGCAATAAAAAATAGTTCAACGATTTTAAAATTGAAAAAAAATCTATGGAAATATTGAAAATCTTATTTATGTGAACATGTCATGTCATTGTTATTTTATAACTTACATATTAATTCGTTGATCACTGCTATATAGTTAAACTGCCCCTGCCGGTCACCTTAGTACTTAAACCACAGTATAGTAAAATACAGTAGTACCCTGCTTAACCAAGACCAAGCTTTAATTGAGCGCAGCTTCAATAGGGGCCCCTCCATTTGCTGGCTTTGATTTTCGTTGTAATTTTTAAATCAGTATTGAGATATTATGCTGTTGCATGTCGTTTCTTATTTAAATAATAATTTTTATCATTTTAAATCGATTAATTTAAACTTTTGCACGATAATACTTAAAGTTTGCCACATTTTCTCCAAGACTAGTTCATTTTTCGGGTTATCCGTTCAAATCACTAAACAGCATAGCCGCCCATGTGAGGGGGCATAGGGGGGCTCAAGCCCCCTACTTGTTTAAAAATTTTATTTGCCGTAACCTGCTATGCATTTACTTTCAAAAGTTTTACAGTCACATTTTAAAATAAGGTACTTTTTAGCTCATTACTAATTGCCAAGCAGTATCAATTATTTTTGTAGAGTTTTGGTCTCTTGCACATTCACTAAAATTCTCGACAGCTTTGAGAAAGAGGTAATAATTTTTCTCAGCACACTCCCCCCCTAAAAGTGTCCGTTAATTTTTCTAAGTCCCTAGAAGTACTCGTATTGGCGCCCATGCTAAACAATCAGTGTTATTTGGTCTCACCATATCTTGTGATGGGAAAGAGTCTACTTTTCGAAGTTTCCGATTTTTTTTTTTTTTTTTCAATTTTTTATGATTTTGCTCCTCAGTGTCCCTGTTGTAATGCTCACCATTATCGGGCTTGCTAAAGTCAGGTTCGGTCCCAGGTAAGCTTGAACGTATTTAAGTGTATCGTGGGATGATATTGGTAGCCTATCTTGGTGCCCCTATGCCGAGAAAATGAGAAATGACTGCCTTTATCCGGAAGTTCGAACCATTCGTTCATGGTTTGATTACCAAAAATGGGTGAGAGTTGAAAATCCAAATTTTTCATAATTTCTTAAACCAATTTTATTTATGTGGCTTAATGTCTCAAAGTTTAAAGTAATTTCCAGCTTCCAGTTGGATTAATTTCTATCACTTTTGTTCGATAAACTAACTTAATTCTTAAAGTGAATATAACATAGATTCTATTAATGAAACTGGTTATAATCTAACACATGAAAATTGATAATGTTATATTTTTATATTCAGCCTCAGGGCTGAATATAATATAAATGTGAAAAAGATATATTATGATTTCAATAAATTTTCCAGAGCTGTACAAAAATTTGACACATCACATAGTAATAAAACGAGGAGTCCAAACTTTGAAATGCCGTACGTATTCTTTACATTGCAGTTATATTCTTATATAAAATTGGAAAATTCTTTTTATAATATATCACGTTTTTATTTCAGAATATCTTCAGGAATGCCTTCAGTTGGTAGCACTATGAATGTTCCTGATATACCTGATCTTGGAATGGTGCGAGATGGAACAAAGTGTGCTGAGGACAGAGTACATACCATTTAATTTTTTATAATAATATTTTAGAGTTGTGCATTATGACGGAAACACTCTAGTTGAGAGTATATTCATGGCACAATATTTGTTTATTAAGATACTATTAACCTCATTTCACATCAACTGTTCCTAAACTATAAAATATAATAGAGCAAAATGAATGAACAGAATTTCTTAATAATGGATACTATCATATGTTTGTTTGTTTGTTTTTTGGTTTTACGGCTCAAAGACTACAGTGGTCATGCTGCGCCGGGACCTACTGTTTTCCGAGGAATCCGAACCTCTTAAGGCCTGGGGAACCAAACCCCGGACTACAGTGAGCAGTGCGATCTTTATGAGATCTCTGAGTAAGCGTTCTTTTTGCACTGCTGGGAGTCGAACCCGGATTAGCCGCGCAATAGGAGAACGCGTTACCACACTGCGCCACCGCAGGGCCTTCTCAGTAAATTAAAATATTATTAAGTTAGCATTAGAAAATGTGTGAATGAAAAACCTGCAAGGTTATGCTTCGGACATTGGTCTGAACCTATTTTATAAATTTCGAACAAATTGGCAAGCTTGCTATCGGGTATTTTTCTTGTATGAGCACTACGCAGAGAACTGCGCATGTGCGGCATTTTCAGTCATGTTATCTATACTTGGGGCAAAGATAACCTGTCATATTGACAAAGCGCACAGTAGTATGCTTGCGACAGTGAGATATAGTTCGCCCTTTCTTACGTTAACAGAGTTAATAGAAGATACATTTCGGACATAAAACATTGAAATAATGTTGAAATACATAAAACATAGGCATGTTTGTGTAATTAAAATCTGGTATTTATTAAATTTAGAAAAAAGACTCATTATAGCGAGCGCTGACGTCATTCAAGTAACTGACCACTCAGAGGACTTCGTTCGCTTGGCTGGAAATTTGTCGCGTGGAAGTTTGGCAACCGCGTTTTTCTGCATTCCAAATTAGGCGATAAATAGCCTAATAATATTGAGGGCTATCTCATTTTTCGCCAATTTGCGAATGAATACTTGTTGCACGGGCGTGAATAGGTAGGTCATCGTAGTGTTAACAGTGTTCCAGGTTAGCTTTGCCGCGAGTAGAGATACATCTTAATGAAGCTTACGTTCCATAATCCTTTGGTCTATGTGTTTATGTTGTTAAAACAAGCATATAAAATGCGCCAAATGATGTAAACGTTAATGCAAATTGAATTTCAAACTGACGACCTTGTTTTCCAGGTCTGTGTCAATCAAACATGTGTTAGTGTGGATCGATTCATCGAGCCAGGCAACTGTCCGACTAACAACGTCGCTTATGAATGTTCAGGTCACGGGGTGAGTTTATCTTTTGATTATGGTCAGTGATGTGAACTGGAACAGGTTCGCACGAACAGGTGATAAAATATTTTCGAAAGTAAGAACCGGTTGTTAAACTTTTTTAATTTTTTTGTACTGACGACAGTAACTGGACTCATAGCAAACCAGTTTTGTAAAAGTGTGTGAAAACACGGAACTACTACCTAAGAGAGTTATTAATGTATGACGTTAAGTCAATATTTATACATACATCTCATTTAAAATCATAATACTTAACATAATCAAATTAATCATACCTACATTTCATTCAAATTAGTCTCTTTCTCACTTAATAAAGGAATAAACAAAATTGACAAATACAATATTCTTATAAAATATGATATACAATATTCTCATGTAATCGGGATGTGAAAATGAGACAATTGCCTCAGGTTAAGACTTCAAAGGACACCAAACGATGTTAGATGTAAGTATACTGCAGCTCTAAGCAACGTTCATGTATTGGAAATAAATATAAAACTAACTTAAATAATATTACAAACATAAAAATGCGATTAATGACGTACTACACAATATTGAAATTACAAATAACAATAATAATAATAATACAAATTACAACAAATTTATTGAGTATAAAACAAATTTGTTGAGAATAAAACAAATTTATTCAGTATAAAACAAATTTGTTCAGTATAAAACAAATTTATTGAGTATAAAACGAATTTATTGAGTATAAACCAAATTTTTGAATTATTACTTGTGATTCAGTATTATGAACTGTTTTTTCTTTATTGAGGCGTTATTGTATATCTTCACCTCAGTTACGAAACATATTTTGCACGGCTCTTGCAGTCAGGGAGGGCTCAAACGAATACGTTTGAAATGTCATTTTACTTGTATTATTGAATAGCATAACTATTATAAAGCATTGCCAGAAAAAGATGTAATTACTTTAGTATGTTATTATTTTAACATTCTAAGTGCAGTGTTAAGTAGTAAATAACTAGGTTATTTTTAATCAAATAATATTTTAAATGGGAGTTTTTTGACATTAAGTTTAGTTTGTTTTATACTCTACGGTGCTCTTTATGCACCGTTCCTGGTGTTATTAGTGGAATCCAACCAATTTGTAACCACTAGATAGATCACTAGTCTAAAAAAGTAACTAATTTCCTAAGTTCAATTTAGGAAATCAAACCTTTGTGGATTTCCATGTTAATGAACCTAGATATTCAATTTACGAGAATCGAACCTGATAATAATGGATATTTGTAAAATTATTATGTGATGTAATAATCTCTCGCCAAGTTGGTGACTTAACACTAGAACTACCGACACTTAAGACGAAGCTATTTCTACCAAAACCAGCCAAAATGACTGGTCTTTAAAAAATACGTAATAATAAAATTTTTTTTTTTATTTATTGAAAAATTAGTTTCTTACAAAAGGAATTTCATGCTGTGTAGTACATTTTATGTAGTACGTGGGACCATGATCCCTAAATGAGGATTCTTACATTTTATCACTTACTTATCACCAAGTAATCAATAAACCTATCCCATACTGCTGATACTAAAGCAAATTTATCGCTTTGTAGACGTTGACTTCTCTCACTTTTTTATCAAAGCGAATAAATCTCAAAATTTCGGTAAAATCATTTCTACTCATGGTATTTGCAAAGAAGTTTGGTCCCCATTTTTTGTTCCATAAATATGAAACTTTCAAATTTTTTGTTTCGTATGCTCCCCGTTCATATAAAACTCCAATGAAAGCTTTCAATTTTTTTTTGTTAGTTTCCATTTTTTACCCAAAACTCGAAAGGCTTCTAATTCCGTGCAAGATCTTATATGTTCAAGCATATGGTCGTCGATTACTAAAGAAAATACGCTACTTACTTCACCTTTCATAATATTTTTTTCGCATATCCTGTTGGACCGGATACGTCTTTGAAGATATTATGAAGTGGTAATCTTCCAGGACTAGACCCTTCTTGTATTTTTTCCCAACAAGTTCCGTTTGCAGCAATTTCATTTTGATTATCTTGTCGTATACTTTCATTTTCATCTTCAGAACTTGAAAGCACTCAAGTACATCTTCTTTTACGAGAATTCAAAATATTTTCAAATTCACTATCACTTTCTGAGGACTTCTGAACATTTTCTTCGTCTAAAACCTCATTATCACTATTTTCACTATCAAAAATTTCATCTTGGGTACCGCATACTTCATTTTCAATTTCTTCTGATTCACCTTCACTGTCATAGAGTTCATCATCCTCAATATCAGAGCATTCCATTCCTATATCGTTCAGGTTTTCCAAAATTTCAGAGATTTTCAATCGTTTTGCCATTTTCAGGGCTTATAAAAATAAAATCAGAAATAGTGATTACATAAAGATTATATTTGTAATCATTTTTCTCACCTTATACTAATTGAAATAATATGTCGTTTATTATAATTTATATAACTATTTTATTATTATTTATTATATTATTATAAAATATAAGTGCAATATTCATAACACATTCTACCTCTCCAGATCTAAATGAACGACTAAATATATTTTCGAATGAATGTGGGCATGAATGCATTAGATTTTGCATTAGCATTATGATCGATATTGATTTTTCTTGATAATTATCACCATCATACTGAATGATACGCAATAAAAGTTCTAAGAAACTCTAAAAATTCTAAAAAGTTCTAAGAAACACTTTGTAGTTATACAAAACGAGTAAACTTGTTAATTCGTGATCGGTAAGCAAATTGCAAGATGCTTTTACACTTTAACTGGTAGCAGTCATTTTGACTGGTGCTGGAATAAGTAGTCATGATATAAAATTATTTTGTATTCGTTGAATTAAAAAAAAAATTATATTCATTATACTATTTCTTGAGTTATCGCTGCAAAAATCATGACATTGTTGCGAGAAAAAAATGTAACATGAAGTAGGAATTTTAAAATAAAATTGCAAAACCAGTCATTTTGACTGATGTGGCAGTTCTAGTGTTAAGAATGTAAATAACCAACTATATCTCAAATAATTCTATTGCTTATTCAATACAATCAACACTATTGTAATTGGTTAACCATAAACCAATGTATT
The DNA here is from genome assembly GCA_006491805.2 of Dysdera silvatica. NCBI lineage: Eukaryota > Metazoa > Arthropoda > Arachnida > Araneae > Dysderidae > Dysdera > Dysdera silvatica. Next base: position 21,801,938 of record QLNU02014176.1, on the reverse strand, counting down.
AATAAATAAAAAAATAATAATAATAAAAACTTTAACTATATCATTATTACAAAACACCCCCACAGAATCACTAAAAACCTGCAAATTCTTAATTGAAAATACGACCAGAAAAGAATCACAAAAGTATTTATGAGATAATTTCCCCTGCATCGAAAAAAAACAAAGCCTTGATAAACATGAAAATGGCGTTAAAAACTCAAACGGGAAGCGCAAGTATGACGTTAGAGAGAGAGAATAACAATATCACACAAAAGACGCCCAAGAATGACGTTACAAGCCGATCTACTGTAATTTTCAAAAATTTTAGGAGGAGAGAGAAGCCATGTGACGAAATATGCAGTTTCACCAAATTCGTTTCAGTCCTTGACTATAATTTTAATTTGGTGAATATATTTAAAATTTTCATACTACTACTACTACTACTCTGGCCCTATTTTCAACGGTGAATAAAAAAAGCTTACCGGTCAACTGCTCAGTATAGTCCAGTGGTTAGGTTCTTAGGCCTTAAAAGGTCCCGATATCTAGGAAAACTTTAAATCTTACCGCAGCATGACCACTGCTATCCTTACGTCTTAGAACACAAACAGACAAGCTAAAACTACTCTGTCATTGCTTTTCACATTAATCCATGGAGTTACAATAACATGTAAATTGAATATCATTAGGTGTGTTCGAATCTGAACAGCTGCTACTGCGATCGGGGCTGGACGGGGTTCGATTGCAGCCAGCGGGCAGACGAGCGGGTACACCCGGAGGAAAATACGAACCTTGTGAATCCGGCCTCAATTTTCACCACTCCCGAAGCGGTTACTGCGCAGACACCTGTCGCTGACTGGAAGAACAAAACATTCCGAAGCGCTTTCGAAGGTCTTCTATCAATCTTATTAATTAATTAGTACTGTGTTTAGTTAATTTGATTAGTTATTACCTAAGTAAGAAGTATTGCATATGGGGCTTACAAAAGTGATTTCTTGAACAAGCATCATATTTAGGCCTGTAGCCATTCCTAGACCAGCAGAGGCGTCGCCTCGATTGTCCCATCGAGCTACTTATATATATATATAGAAAAATCACCGAATACCCTGTGTCCCATATGCCCTTTGCCTGGACCCAGTTTCCCCTTCATCATGGCTACAAACCTGTTCATAATGCTATCAGAAAAGCATACAAGTTGAGCATATCTTCGAATGATGGACGAATCTAGAAAATGGCTTCGAATCTAGCTAAAATGTTGAAAATATTTCAAGGCAGCACGAAGCTTGCAAACCAATGCAAATATATTCCTAGCACTCTATGCTAAGCGAAAGTTATTATTCTCGGAAATGGGGGGCTGTCCTTGGATCTGCCCTTGCTTGCAATTACCTTACTTCTACACGTCAGACTCATACTGCGGAAGGGCACCAAAACTTTATTGGTTATGCAATACTTACCTGCGCTAAAAAATATCAGTATGCACTGCACAGTTTTATTTATATATAACTCCTGCAATTTGTCCGTCTAAGTTTCGCGAAATAATTAGCATTTACGCACTCTGTAATTTAAAAATTTAGAGTACATAGAAGCGTTGGATGAACTTACATCCTCTCGATGTCTGCAAAATTTCTGTCAAATTTCCTTTATAAATAAAATAATGACAATGTTTCAGCTAGTATTCTACTCAGTTAAACGTTTCCAGTGAATTTCCAAAGTAAGGCATCTAAGTTTCCACCCGTGGATCAGTTTCTTGATTGTCTTGATTGAATATACTGAATTTTCCTGACTCGCTAATCCTACACACGTGTTAAGCTTCACAATAAATGAAACGTCAGTCAACGGCTGATTTGCCGTGACGCTAAAGTTGTATTGACTTTTATCATTCCAGCTGCTGATCTTTTAAGTGCACACTTCAGAACGGGCAATTAATGCAACCATGGCTGTCCTCAAAGTATACCCTCTGTGTGCGCCGCGCACTCCCCAGTAATTTTGAAAAATACCGAATATGTGCCGCATACTCTCAAGGTCTCAAGAAAACTTTTGTATTTGCTGGTTTTTGGGGCAACTTTCAACGAACTTCAGCCTTTTTTTTTTTCCCCTAGTCATTTACAAACTTGAATGGAAACAAATGAGGAAAAACATCCTGAACTCCCCCAAGCCTCAAAATAATATCCTGCATATGACCAGGAGGAGAATGAAATATTGGAAGTGGAAACCGACATCTTGGGCTTGGATAGATGACCAGTCAGCGCGACGCGATGACGTTACAAAGTCCAGTAACCCCGCAATTTCAATACTCTTTAATTAAGACAGCACCGCATACTCTCAATAATTTTCTTCAGAACAGCCCTGAATGTAACGTGACTTCTATGGTAATCTCATTCGAATTAAAATGTATGCTGAAGGAGCGAAGAAATAATTTCAAAGATATTGGATCTTGTGTTATTTTCAGATTTGAACAAGATCACAAATGTGTAGTTATGCTTTGAATAATTTTACATATTTCACGAACTCCTCTAAACAGATGAGGAAAGATGGAACATTGAACGACACCTTAAACGATTTTAGCCATCAAGAAGAGATGCGCTAAACCATTCAATAATCATTATTCTCCATTTCTAGGTTTTAATTCATTCTGTAATATTTTAAATTATAATTAACGGATATTGCATTTTTTTTTGCACATTTTCCTGTTCTGCCTGAAATTAAAGTGCTAAGAAATGGATGGATATTATTGTTCTTATCATAGACATATATGCCATGTTTTACCATCTAATATTGTCCAATTTGGGAGCTAATAATATCTAACTAAAAATGTTTATGTTCTAAATTTGGCAAATAAAAATGTTTATGTTCTGAATTTGGCAAATAAAAATGTTTATGTTCTAAATTTGGCAAATAAAAATATCTATTATGATAAATAATTTGACATCAACGTTGTACTCAATCTGGAGTTTATTAGCATAGGAGAAAAAAAGACATTGTCCCCGTTCTAGAATCGAACTAGGATCTCTCCATTGAGCCTGGAGTGCCTTAGCCACTAGGCAAACGAAAACAAGGACAACACTCCCTTTCTCCTATTTAAAGTTGTAAGATATTACTCTTCTTAGAGCTAACACAATTGCCAAATACTTGCCAATACACAAAGCCTCCGGGTCGAGTTCTTGTAATTTTTTCCATGGGGAATTTTATTATGATGTTTTATGTGTTGACCAGTATTTGGCAATTGTATATTAATATAATTATTAATTATATTAATTAATGTAATTATTAATTATAATAATGAATGTAATTATTAATTATAATAATTAATATTCGTTATATAATTATATTAATAATTGCTTGTATATTAATATAATGTATATTAATGCAATATAATTTTGTGACTCACCTGAGAAGGGTAATAATATTTTACAATAATATCTACATTTTAAATTTGGTAGTTAATAATGTCTATATTCTAAACTGGCAGCTAATGACGTCATGTTCTAAATTTGGCAGAAAATAACTGCGGTGCTTTAAATTGGCAGCTAATAATGTACATGTACAAGTAAATAAATGCATTTGCTCAATATTATTATACATTTATAACACCAGGCACGTAAATTTGCATTGGTGATATAAATTTTAACCTCTTTTTAAAAAATTTTCTATAAATTTTAACCTCTTTTAAAGTTTTCTATAAATTTTAACGCTTTTTTAAAGTTTCCTCTGAATTTTAACCACTTCTAAAGTTTCTTACAAAACATAAACCTATGTTTTTAATTGTACTTACAATAGACTTATTTGAGTTATATTTAGTTCGTTGCATCATTTAAAATTCTTTATTTTATTTTCTATGCAGTAGCCACCAAAGGCTCCCTAAGTACAACGTCATTAGTGATTGTCCTGGTTACAATTGTCGGGGGCGTATTCATATTTTTTGCTCTGCTGGCCACGTGTTACAGGTAAATATTTGCTTTCATAATACTATTATAAAAGTGAGTTCTTCGTTGCACTTATATAGCTATACTGTTTGATATTCCGTCAACCGTGGCAAGTGCAAATACTGATACGAAAATTGTCAAATGATACTCGAGACCTATGACAGCTATAGAGAAAAGAAAGAAAATTGCCTTTTTTAGCTCTCAGGGAAATTTTAGCGTTTCATATATATGCACATCATATTATTTGATGAATGGAAGTTTTGAGTAATAACAAACTTTTTATGAAAGTTTGAATTAGGTACCAATCAACCACTGTACCAACAAGTAATGATTGTCCGACGCGGAGAATGCCGAATTTCGTTAGAACACCAAAGTTTATGCAGCACTGGGAGTCTGTTAATAATCAGAAGGGTGATTATCTAGAAACTGAGGGCAAGTATTCGTGCAATGATGGTGCAAGAATAAAGTGTTTTTCAATCTTGTAGAAAATTCAAGCCTAATTCTCGATGTGCTGTAGAACACTAGAATGTTTTCTGCAGTTTCCTGGCTCCACGTTCGACTCCTGTAGGGACATTAGGGGCTGAGGATCGGATTTCTTTCTAATTTATACTCCTTTTGGCAGTGAGGCTAGCAAACCTGTCTGAGAAGAAAATTTGTATCTATTGTTACGTAAACCTGAAAAAAAAGGGTGAAATAAGTGGTAATGGAAAGGTATTGGGTGAAATAAGTGCTAATGTATTTTCTCTAACAAATATCCCTATGGCAGTTTCAAAGAAAAGGATTTTTTCTGTCAATTTTTTTTATAGAACCAAAGCATCACTTCAATACTTTCTAGTTAACTGAAATTAGAGTATATAGTTGGGATCACTCAAGATGATGCCATATGGAAGATTTTTTGTTTTTTGCTTTTTTAAATAATTTAATTGCCATGGAATAATAATAATCACAATATGAACAAAATATACAAACTGAAAGATGCAATTCGTTTTCGTATTTAGTATTACAAGGTATTTTTAATAATTATCTGATACAGAACTGAGTGCTTAAGAGGGATCTCGTCCCTCTACAATAAAAAATAAGTAGACTATTTTGAAAAGTCTTTAGCCCCAGATTTCGTGAAACTGTGCCAGTGAATTAAATTTCAGCACTTCCAAAACTGAAGTTTCCAGATATGCCCTTTCTTTAATCATTTCTTCTTGAATTTCTGAAGATTCTTTCATCTCGTCGCAAGATTCTCGTGCTCATCATTTTCGCATTTCCAAAGACTATTTTCGTTTAGTTTTCGCCTTTATCTCATATTTATTTCCCATTATTTCTTTTCAGACGAAGCAGCCTTTTACCAAAAGGTGCATCTGCATATCTTAAAAAACGCTTCGGGAAAAAATTACACATGCCCTTAGCCGGGAAAAAAGACGATGGGTCATCGCAAGAAAACGTAAACCGGATCATTACTTTTGGAAGCATGCCATCCTACAGGTAATTTCTAGATGTCCATTTGGTCTAACAAAATGCAATTAAAGGAGAAATGTAAAATTATTTAGTACACATGAAGCAATTCAATAAAAGAATACCAGTTAGGTGCATACTACACATACTTTATATGAAAAACGCATTGCCCTAATCGCTTCACTTTTCTCTAACAATAAAAAGCTCCATTTGTAGACCGTTACTGAACCATTTAGGATTTATACAAAAGCTTCTATGAACTCCTTGTAAACCGTTAAAATACTACTAATATCAGGTCAGAAAAGGGCAAAATATTTTATTTAGATAAGCAGTTAATTAAGAAATAGCAGCAAAATTAAACATCTCGATATTTGTACTTTTCAAAAGTAGCATAGAATTTGCAAAGAACATCGGTTAATTTCTTCACCTAGTCTTTTATAATGAAGTGGGGGGGTATAATTTGCCTCTTGGCTTTGTTGATACACTTACATCAAAATCTATATATAAGGGAAAAATCTCAATAGACCTGTTTATAACTTGAGTTACGATTTGTTGACATTGTGCGAAATGGAATACAAGAGAAGATACATATACACTTATTCAGCACACTCTGCAAAATGCATATTAACCTTAAATTTCTATTACGTTTTATTTGCATCAACCTCACTACAAATATTCCGTATAAACAGTCGATTCTCATGTCATTTCAACTTAATGTGCGATATAATTGTATGACCACATTGGACCCTAGAAAAAAACGAATTAAGAGAGAAACACGTTTTTGCGTAAACTTCACAAAATTGGCTATCTATGAAAACTTAATTACTTTATTTAACTTAAATAAATATTTTTCTCTGACAAATAGGAATATCTTTATATTTTTCAAGCTTATTAAACATTTTCGTTTTTCTCTTGATTTCTTTAATCTTAGGAATGCAAAAATAAAAACTTATCCTAAAGATTCATTAAACCATAACATAAGAATATGAATGGAAAGCTCAGGATTCTGAGCCAGGTATTTTAAAAAAACTGGGCCTATATCTGCATTATGAGTAATATAATTTTGTGACTCAGTTGAGAAATATGTAGATTGGATGTCGTAACCAAACCCCATAACTACATTTCAGATCTTAACACAAGATAAGGAGCATGCTAATTAATTTTAATTGAAACTCCGAAATCGATATGCAACAGAGGGATATATATATATAGGGTGAACACTAATGTTGGTTAAACGTGAGTCCCCTCGTTATTTTGTGCAGAAGAAATTCCAGTATTACGTTTCTGAAAAAATAGACGTTCATTTTGAGCATATTCAGCCCTGCTGCATGTGATCCAGAGTTAATTTTGGATATACTGTTTAGGGACAAGGTAAATAGTAGAGACGAGAAAATTAAGCACTGAAACTAAAATGCAAAATTATACTAACCATGACTCCTAAAGAAAAATCTTTACTTGTTTCTTCAATCTTTCAAAAATATCATCGAGTTTTGAATGGAAAATATTGCTTATTAAAATAGTGAAATTTAACGCCGCGGCTATTTTGGAAAAAAAAAGGTTATAACAAGCTTTCATTTTTATGAAAATATCACAAAAGCGTGGTATAATCGACAATCAGATAAATGTTGTACATTACTAAAAAGCATTATAACGAATATATGCACAACCAGTCTATCACTAAAATATAAAAGGTAACTTCGCTATAACATAAATTGACTATATATACATGTTTTTCTTTTGACAGCATAAAACACTGAAAAGTCGTAGGTTTTGTTTTTACAGGCTGCATTCGTTTAGCGATGCTAATCCATTATTTATTAACTTTTATCGAGGTTATTATCACGTCACATTGTCAATGCCCTACTTGGCGTAGTAGTTGGTCTGTACCTTTTCCTAAAAATGCCTTAATAATTGTAAAAAATGTATACAGTTTAAGTATAATATGTATATTTAAATTTATATCATTTCCGTAAACTGATTATACCCATACAACAGCATATTAACCAGTGGATCAGAATGACGAGGACATACATTTAATTAAACATTTTTTTAATTTATCATTCTAAAGCATTTCAATCATACAAATATCAGTTAGGAGCACTTGGTGTATTGTCATGTTCCATGTTCAATCTGCATGCACAGTGTCTTGTTTCTGCCACTATCGTCTACTTTAAATTTGTAATTGTAATGTTAAATATATGGTATCGTAATAAGCGATACATTTCTATGTAAATGATGATATGTGTGAGGTAAAATGGGCAAGGGTCTAGCCCTGTTTCTCTCCTGTTCTGTTGCAGCTCTGGTCAGGCATATTCGCTTTATAACAGTAGTCGAAGACTTTCTGAAGAGGACTCCGCCTCCTCCTCCGTGGACGTTGCTGACCACAGAACTCCAGAAAGGAAAGAGCAGGGTTATGCCCCAGCCCGTCTTCCCGAGCATTACTCTGATTGTTGGCAACTGTCAGATTGTTGACCCAACCCCAACAGGGAGGACAAGCTGCAGGAGCTGCGGAGGAGTCAGCAGGATACACCACCGCCATTACCACCACCCGCTAAGCCCACGGCGACACCCCTCGAAGCTCAACAACGGCTGCAGAAGCAACAACAGCAACAGCAGCAGTTGCAGCATCAAATGGTGGAAGACAATTCGACCTTCGTGGAACTGTCGCCAGACAACTTGTCCCGCGTGCCGGAAAAAGGCATCTTGAAGCACGGCCGGCTCGACGCTTGGGAGGATAGTCCCCAGGAGGAACAAGGAAGTGATGCTCAATCTGATGTTGAGAGAACGCTGAAAACCATCAATGGATACCATGAAGAGATACTTGAAGCTTTGCATACTGCCTCTCAGAGAATGGGAGATTCAAAAAGAAGTCCTTCATCTGAAGATGGTCAACGCAAAAACATTGCAGATATCGAATATGCCGCTCTCAGTCTCATGAAAAGTGCTCAAGAGCAACGTGGTAGTGGCAGAGGTGGGACATGCGATTCTTCTGATGAACCATGCCCTATTCGGATCCGTAATTTGGAAGACCTTCTGCGCCAACTCGAACACCATCCACCAGTCCACCACCAGCATGATCAAGACCCACAACATACGTCACCAGCTCATTCAGATGAGATCCGTCTCAGTGAGCCCGAAGCTGACAGACACTACCTGCTCGGTGGGCCGGATGGCCGAAGCGATGGCAAAGCCGATTCCAGTCTGCAGTACCTATTAGGGCGCTTACAAGCAGGCAGCGCATCAGTCAAGTCGGCAGCTATGACGCATAGATCAAAGACCGGAAGGTACTCAGTTGAAGAAGATGAAATGCTCGAAGACGAAGACGACGACGCTGATGACGCGAGCGGCGAAGACGATGAGGATGGTTCCACCTATTCGTCTCACCACTTAGTTAGAAGCGCCAGTGAAGAAGCTCTGCCAGTAACGACAGGAGTCAGCAGCTCTGGTGGAGGCAAAGATTACGCGTATCCGCGAAAGTCCAGGCCTAGGCAATCCTCCAGAGATCCGCCCTGTGATTACGTACCTAGTCCACAACCTTCGGAAGATTCTTACGCCAATTCGTCGGAAGACAATGCCTTTTTACCGGCCAATATTCCACCTGCACCTAGAGCTGGTAGAGCACCGAAGATCCAACCACTGCCTCAAGGGCCTGCCGCTACTTCCACCGGATCTTTGCCCTCGAGCTCCAAACGCAAACCTAGGAAAAAGTCTCCAGAATATAAGGTCTAGAATTTCCATTTAATTCCATTAGTCTGATAAGCAACCTCTCTATGAGCCCAAATAACTTCAACAACTATAATTTCTTGTAACGTACAGCAGACAAGCTTTGGTGTCCCTGTTAGATCTCAGGATTTCTTACAATTCTGCCCTCTTTTTTTTTTTTCAAACCGCAATGAGGCATTTTGTTTCCGGTTTTGCTAAAGGCTTGCTCGTTTTTAGTTTTGCATATTTTGATTTTGTTTCGTTTTTCCTTATTGTTTTTTCATTTTTGACTTTATTTTTTGCTTTCCAACAATAGCACATTGGTGAGGCGTAACTAACTCAAAATATATAGTTGAAAGTATAGTTAATTTCAAAATATAAAGAACTACAAAGACGCATGTTCTCAAAAATCACATTGTAGTTTAATAGCACCATATTACAATACAGCACACATATTATACTTATGTGATATTTGCCTTCTTTTCTTTTGTTACACTAAAAGCTTCAAGTATTTATGCTAGAAATTTGACTAATAATACATATATATTCTTTTGTAAATTTAAAATTATTTTGATTTTACACAGCATGATAACACAAAATGTACTGTTATAACTTTCCTTTAAAAACTATTTTGGCGTTTCTAATATGGCATATTGCAATTATATCGAAAAATTAATAAAAGCAGAAGAGCTTTTTTTTGTTATTAAACTTTCATATGAAGGTTCCGAACGTTGAATCCTCGAAGTCTAAATAACTAAAATTATGTTTATAATGTCAAAGAATTTAGTTATAAAAGCACAAAAGATAAAATTTAGTAGCTCTACCTTCCCAACAGGACAATCATCATAGAGAATTATTTATGACAATCACTTTAGATCCCACATGATTGTGACATTCCGAACCTGAAAGTCGGTGTCAGCACCTTTCCACATAAAATTTTGTGACTGCTAAGAAATCATATTCACTTGTTTAAAAATTAAGTTTTTACGTGTTAGTGATTCGTCCATCACGAAAGTTTCCCAAGAATTTCCTGAACTAAATAGCAATTCTTGTGCAACTAAAATATACTACTTCTGAAGGGTTATCCTGAAACACAATTTCAAAACCACATAAACATTATTTCAGACGTTGGTATAGTTTTAATATAAACCGAACCAACAAACTTAATGGCCTTAATTCCACGCTCACCACGGTTTCACTAAATCCCATCAATCTTACCTTGGGCTCTTTCTGACCTCGTAACAATCGGGCCGTTTATTGCAAAATCATTCCAGCTAGATAATAGAATCGTATTTGGCTTAAATACTAATAATGAGAAATAATAGCACTTATATATTTTTATGATTTTAGTTTTGCTTAAATTTCAAAATTCAGTGTAATCGATTAGAACAAATGCAGAGATGAACAAATTTAATTTTATTTAATAGTGCTAAATTAATTAAATATTCCTTTTTCTTTATTTTCTTTAAGCGGTTATATGGTGAAACATTTCGCAGAATTGGGTATCGAACAAGTCATGCACCAAGTGCTGCTCCGATGTTGTTTTTAGGCACTAAAAATTCTAAAGTTTGGTAAATTATATGGCTTTTAAATTTAAAAAGCGTTTTCAAACTCTCCAAATTTATTTCCTTCTAAATTTTGAATATTAAATCCTACATTTTATTAACTGACAACGAAGAATGCAATTTTTTAACAACTTAATTTAATAAATTCGACGTAAGCCTATCTCTCCTTTATTCTACATTTACATGTTCACTGTTATTAAAGTCACACTTTTTATAAGTAAAATGCATATAAAAAATGAGTAAGCCTTTAGAATTGCAGCGAGTAGAAAGACACAAACATAGATTTCTGGTTGTTTATCAGCTTAATTACTTTACTCATATTTAAAATTTATCTCTATATTTTTAACTAATATATTAAGAATTTAAATTTAATAAGGCAATTTAAATTATTTGATAAACTCAATTCTCATATTTTAACCGTAAATTTAAATGTATGAGATTAACATTTATATTTTTCTGTACTTATTTATTGATAATGTATATGAAATTGTAAGTTTTTAAGATTTAACTATAAATTTTGTTTTAATTTTGTCAGCATTCTGACATAATTAATCATTATAATTAACATTCCACAAAATGTGATTAAATTCAGCAAGCACCTTACGAAAAAGCAAATACATATACAAAGTAAACAACTTTTTACCACCATTTCTCTTAAGGAAATTTTCCATGAAAACATTGAACACTGCCATTTTTTAATACTATCTTTTGCACCACTGTGCTTTAAAATGATATAATTTGCATAGGCCTATGCTTACTCTGTGCTCCTTTTTATTCAGTTTTGGCGTACTGCAAATTTATTTGTTTATTTTAAAAGATGCAAAGTAGTTTAATTGATGTTAAAACTCATAGTTTTGCACGTCTTAGCCAGTTTGTTTTTTCATTTCATTCGTTGTTGTTTAATTTTTATTTTAAATTTTTGATTGCCTTTTATAAAGTAAGAATTTGTGCCTTACACGTTTTCGTAACCACTGTATGTACACCTAGATGTCAGCTGTACGACCACAACGTTGGTAGTTGTACGCCAGAGCAGACAAGGTTCCCTTTGCGCCAGCTCGCTGAAGATCCTGAAGGAGTTTGTTAAAGTCATTATCTTTCATCTAAATAGTTATTATACTACCTAGGGAGGAATATCACAGCTCGTTTGTCCAATATTTCCACCAACGTTGACGGCTGCAAGGACTTAGAACAGGCTCATTACATACCTGTAGACGTCGCGTCGTGGAGTCTGGACACTTAATGTGCGAAGCCGTTACTATCAACACAGACAAGAGAACGTGAAATTTTTTGCGCAATCATAGACCATTCATTCACTATATTATTTGTCTTTTAACCCTCTACGCCATTGACTAAAGCTCCAGACTTTCTCTAGTAGATACCTCGTAGGTAAACACTGTTTGCAGATCCAGGATGACGCTGCGTTATCCTGTGAATTTTGTGATGTGCTAAAGAAGCCGAATTTCAGAGAGATAGTTTACAGGATGCAGGAACGCTAAAGTTTTTGTGTTGTGTGAATTATCGCGCTCGGCGTTGTTTTCTTCTAATGTTTGCGTTTAGTCCATTACCTAGTTCGTCCACGTATGACAGCTGAAGGCCTGTCATATCTTCCATGAAACATGTGTTATAGTTTAAACGGCAGCACACGCTTGCTTTTTTTAGGTAAAAGGTTCTGTAGCTCGAATGGATAAGTGGTAGAAGCTCAATTCAGGGTTTTCTGTTGGTGCCATGCTTGTAGTCTTGTGGAGTTCATGAATGGATGAATCTGTGGATCATTTTAGTAGATGATACTGCAACAAGTGACTTAGTTTCGATAAATCTCACGCAGAGATAATTTTGCACAGTTCTTTCGCTATTCGTGTTGTTGGTATAATCTTAGTTTCAACAAGATATTGTGTTGGTGCTTTGTTTTTTTTTAAACTGTCCGCTATTAACAGATTATAAGCATATATTTACTTTTAAGGTGACGTGTCCCTTCCTCCTCTAGTGTGTTTTACACTGCCAGGATATAACGTATAGTTTGCCTAATTTTGCCTATACACATTTACAATTTATGTGTTTTGCACGAAGAATGGGCATTAAGCTAAGAATATAAACCACCAATTGCATGCATGTACCACTCTTTCCAAAAAGGTTAAGAAAATTGTCATAATTTAAGAATAAAGGTAGCAAAGAGTAGATCACAGTCCGTGTTGTTTTCTTAGCGGAAATAAAGTTCCATCTATTTTTTCATAACTTTTTGCTCAAAAACTAAAACTTTTCGAACTGAAAAAGGTTACTACCATTAAATATTATTATTTGTCGCTTTAAATAGTGTGGAAAAAGAGTAAGAAAGTGAGATTCTATATCGTGCGAGGAAAAGTGAAATATCAGTTGCTTAAAAACTCCGTTAGATGGCAGCATAGGACACAGTTTTGTCCAGGTTTTAATCATAGTCGAAAATGCCCATTATTGGCTTATCACAAGTTTAATTAATCTTGGTAATCGATGAAAATTTTTGTGCTAAATTTGGTGCTAAAGAATAAAGAAATGAAACAAAATGAGAATGAATAAGAAACAATTAATCAGAATTAATGAAAGAGGGACACGATTTTTTTCCTTGCAGGCCTGGTTTACGTCATACGACGTCAAAGGCTATAAGCTGTATATATTACAATATTTGTTAGTCTAAAGCAAAGAATCAAACATAGAATACTTTAAAAGACAGAGAACGCGATTTTGCGCGTTTCGTTAAACTATTATGTAAAAATGTAAACTCCATAGAAAATTTACCGACATAATTTAATACAAAATAAAATATACATAATAAAAGATTGTGAAAACAAGGGTGTAGTCTTCGATCTACAGAAGTAAAAATGGTTATTACTAACTCATCGTAAAAAAATAATTGGTATTTTTAATTTAAACTCAATAATCGTTGTTTTGTTTACCATTTCTTAATTTTTAAAATATAATCGTGTTAGATGTGCAGATGCGTAATCCTCACAGTGATATGTAAAATCATAATGTTACATATTAGTTCTATTGCTATGTATAAACTGTTCTGTAATATGTACATATTTCTCTTTTGTAGATATATATACATATATATATACATCTGTAACTATTCCAAAATAAATTTTCCCGTTACATAAGTGTTGCTTTAATTATTTATTTTAAAACACAAAACTGCATGAACGTAGACTCTAAAGTGGCCTAGCACGCTTCCCACACTCTATAAAATAGACATGCGTACCGGGTCCTCCCACAATTATTGGGCAATAAATAAAAGAATTCAAAATATAGTTAAAGGTAAAAAGCATAATGCAAAAAAAAAAAAATGCATCATTTGTTATCATTAAATTTTTCCCTTCCTGTGGTTGATTTTCTTGTCTACATACCAGGATTCTTCCATTCAGCACCATAGGTGTAGGCAGAAATTTCCTAAGGAGGTTGTAGGCTCAATGAGGACGTGTTACGGAGTGACAATTCATATATTCCTATGTTAACCTGTTAACCGGGGAATAAAATTTTGTGAAACTCGTTTCACACTGGGGACTTTTTTTCACAGTGATAAGTAATGTCATCACACCATCACGCTAGGATTAAATATATAAGAACTACATAAAACGTAATGCGTTCAACATAATACGGTTAATTTTAATGACGAAAAATGTCGTCATTCGCATTTTGGTAGTCTTCTGGGCATGACGAAAAATGTCGTCATACCCAGTTAACAGGTTAAATATACAAAATTTCATTCCAGTGGGAGTTACAACCCCCTAAACTACCCCCTGGCCATGCCTATGTTCAGCACCCCCAATATTTTCTTTAGTTTGACGCCACTAGCTAATCAAAATAAAGGTGAATGTCATCGTTCACTGCTCGTATCCATGAGTGAATTTGCTTAACCCACATCGCGAACCGATAGATGGTCCTCCACTCCCAATCTAATTCAAAGTAAATATTTGATAGCAAATTATCTGCACGGTAACTACGTAAAAGTAACAGTCAGGCACAACGCTATCATACAAAAGTATCCCAACGCTATCATACAAAAGTATCCCAACGCCATTTATGATCACAGGAAGACAATAGTGTATATTATACGAAACCGATACGTTGTTATTTAGAAAAAACCTCAAAACTCGCCCCGGAGGTTTCTGTGTTGACCATTATTTTTAATAGTGTTATCCCTGAGGAAGGATATAATAATATTTTACAACTGTTGTTTGTATTCATTACTTTTGTTTCAATGAATATTCTCATTCATGAATTATAATTTCCGCACATGATGGTGGACCCTCTTGCAATGTCTCCATTAGAGGGTGATATTCTAATGCTCCACGAATACCCTATTGTCTTTGTCTGTTCAATGGAATTGAATACCTGTGAGGAAAAGTTAATAGGATATATAATCTCATTCAGTAAACCCTTCTTCAAAGCTAACTCTGCTTTGCAATCAGAATAAAAGAACATTCCTGTGCAGAACACTCTATATGTCATAAAAAAACATGATGGAGTAGACAGAAGCGTGTCTATGTCTATTATATGAAATAGAGTATTTGTAGGAAAACTGTAATCCGGCAGTCAATACCCTGTAGTAAACCTTTCATTGAAGTCGAGCCTTGTAAAATATCTACAATCAAAATAGAAAAATATTTCTTCACAAAGCAACCTTTATGTCGTAAGAAAAATAGTATCAGCTACAGTTTTGCCTAAGAATAAAGCTGATCGGTGATTCACAGATTTGAATTAATAAATATGACACTTGTATCTTTGTATGACACATAAGAAAACTCATGAAATATACATATTTTAAAACACTCCACAAGTTATTTTATGTTTTATATCTAAGAGTTGAGTGCTGATAACATTTTCAACCAAAAAGTGTTGGACCGTATAAATATTTACCGGAAATATGTAGTGTCTTTGGCAAAAAAAAAGTTGATTATCTCCTTCAATTTATATCATTATCTTTCTCAATTGCTATAGTTCTCCAAGTTTAAGCCATTATGGAATATTTTGTGAAGATGCGTGGTGAATAGGCGAATTATGGTTCATTCAAATGAATAATAATTTTCCCGTTTCAACAGAAATATTATAGAACAAATATGTCACCAACAACTGTGTGTAGATTTAATAAACTTATTCTCATTCTTTTCTTTATTATTCAACAGAAGCATCATTCACTCTCCATTCATTCGTTAACTGAATCACCATACTTATTAGCATTCAGTTAATGAATAATTAGGAAAGATAAAAAGGGAAAGAGTGAGATTGTGTGTGGTGAATTCAATTTACATTCTGTGAATGGAAGTAGTCATTCCTATTATGAATCAGTGAGCAAGAGAACTATTCGAACTTATTAGGATGAGAAAAATCGTGAAGAATGAGATTAATGGAAGGCATCCACCAATGTGAGTGATTTTAGACATCTCCATTATCCTAGAAGTGCTAACCACAGGAACCAGACATTCATGAATAGCTGAATTCGCCATTTTCAAACTTTTGTTCTTGATTAAAATGGAACATTTGTTGCATGAATAAAAATGTAGCCGCCTATACCAAGTTAGGCTGGCCACTTTATTTCTGAAGAATGCAGCCACTATATGAAAAAGCTGAAAATGATCTGAAAGATTGTTTCTTCATGTACCTCAACCATGGTTGCCCATATGGGAGGGCAGAGGGGGCCTTCCAGCCCACACTAGCCGTTCAAAAATTTGATTTGCCCGATTCTGCTATGCATTTAGTTTCAAAGGTTTTACAAGTAGGTTTTAAAATAAGGTACTTTTTAGCTCATTACTAATTGTCAAACGGTATCAATTATTTTTGTAGCATTTTAGTATCTTATACATTCATTAAACTGTTTTACAGCCTTAAGAAGAAGGTAATAATTTTTATCAGCACTCCCCCGCCGTTCCAAGAAGTATCCATATAGGCGCCCATGTATTCAACTAACATACCTTACTCATGCATTGCATAAGATTACAGAACAAGTGAGAAGTCCCTATCCTGAAATATATATTCTCGTTTCCAAGGTTAAAAAATGTTCGTAAAAGGTCCTTCTAGAATTCAAGCTTCCAAGGAAATGGCACCGGATATTCCGTAATTTCCTCAAATAATTCTCACAAAATAAGGACCTTAGATATCAGCAGTCTCATACTACTGCTTACATTTTGACAAAACTGCTATAATAGCCTAATCTTTTGGATGAAGAAATAGTAGCTATAAAAAAGAAGCAAATTTTTATTTTTCAGCTCCAAAGTGAAAAATAAATTGACATTCATTTTGACACATTTTGGAAAATTTCCAGAATCTATTGAATATCTAGGAAAAAAATCCCTTTGTTAGAGTCATTAAGAGTTGTAGGCAATATTTTACAATACCTTATGTCTATCACTGGTAAACCTGGTGAAATAATCATGAAAAAATGCGAAAACGTGGTATCTGCGGATCAAGACTTTGAATCTATTAAGAATATGAGGGAAGATTTTAAGTAGTGATGCTACAATAAAACTGTCCATGTCTCCTACCATGGCATGCTGTTTTAGATATTCGCCCATAGTCCATAATTTCGGTTGAACTGTAGAGATCTTTTTCAAAATATAATATGCTACTAACTTATAGAGGTCAAAATTTCACATATGAGAATTTAAAAAATCATATCATTGTAATGTGCAATAAGAGAAGATAGTACGCTCGAATAAACCCATCAAAATTGTCTTGTGAGTAAAAATTTTCCGTTTCAACTATATATTAAAAAATATGTAATGTTATCTTTTTCAATAACGCTTACTTATTTTATTCTATTTTTAAGGCAATATACAAAATACATGATTTAGATTTCTATAGCCAGTTTATAGACCTTGAATTTATTCATGTGCCCATTTTCATTGACTTAAATGTATTTTTCCATATCTTTTGTTGACCGAAATATCTTTTTCCATATTTTTTATTGATTTAAATGTCTTATTCCATAATTTAAGTGCCTGTTTAAATGTCTATTTTAAACTTTTTAAGTGCGTTTTTACCTGCCATTTTTAGTGCCTAAGCTTCGGGTCTCTGATTATGACTAATAATTTTTGACACCCGAGTTATTAGCTCAAATTATAGCTTTTGTACACATATGGTTAAGGCCATTTTTTTACCAGTCATATTTTGCGTCTTTTTTTCCTTTGGTTTAAAGACATTTTTCTCATATTCTTGAAAGTATTTGAAGGGAGAAGTTACAGTAATAAAAACAAGATGAAGAATATACAGTTGTAGTATTCTAATAAAGACCGAATATAATTGGAACAACAAATGGCACAGATAGAATTGAACAAATTTGTAAATGTTTTTCAGTGTCTTAAGTTCACCGCCTTCTTCAGCGAAGTCCAATCACATTGTAGTGTAATACTGATAGTTAATTCAATTTTTACCTGTGCCATTCGTTTCAATCGTATTCGATTTTGATGTCTTGAAGAGTATGGTTGCTTAATATCGTCACATTATTCAAATGTTGAGTATCTTAAAAAAACAATTTTATGACTAATCCTTGTTTGCAATAACTCTTTAGTTATTATAGTTATTTTCTTTGAAAATGTTAATATTTACTTCTTGAGATGATGGTCCTGGCTTGTTGTGACATATCTGATGTAGTTATAAATCTGATATGGTTAATAAATATATAAAAGAATTTATTTTTAATTAATAGCACTTAAATTGGGGATTTATAAGGGCTAATTTGGACTTTTTAAACATTAATCCCATATAAATCAATTAATTTAAATAACTGAAGCAGGAGCGGAAGTAAAACATAAACCTGGAAAACTGAATTTAATCAAAGTAGTCATATTGTTTATATATTATGATCTTTATATATATTTAGGAAAAGAGTAATTGTACTTAACCATTTAGTTACGAGATGGAGAAATATATATTCATGCAAATTTTTATTAAGCAAGGGTTATTTCTGTTCATTTAGTAGAAAACAGATCATGTCTGGTTTATAAGCAACAAGAAGAAAGGAGCATGTGTTGAATATCCATATGAGATAAGAAAAGATTTAAACATTATTTATCAAAATTTTCTTCTTAAAATCTGGCTTTTTTATTGGTATTCATTTTGTGCCACTTAATATTTTATGTGAAAAGCTCTTTTTTTAAAAAAATTTTGTTAGCCATTATCAGGAGCGGGGACAGGGTTTACAGAGCCCTTTGCATTTTAGCCAGTCGCCCTTCTCTCCAACCAACCGCTCTTACCTTATCTACTCCCAATCATTATCCGAAAGTTAAAGTATTTTCAGGCTCATAATTTTTTAAACAATTCTCGAAAAAATGCAATAACAAAACAATTTGCTGCGGTTTTTTTTCCGTTCGTTAAATCAGTATGTCCCTTAAAAACTAAACCACATGCTATAAAAGAAAACAATGCGTAAAACAACTGAATAGTAGTTGAGACAGTGTCAGCTTTATCACTCAGTAAAGTGAGTCCTACAGCGGCAAAATTTCGAAAAAGAAAAGTTTGCAAAAGCGCAGATGAATTTTTTGATTACATAAATTATTAATTCCTCAGAAATACTACCTACCTACCTGCCTATCGGAATACGGCACTTCTTCATCCATCGGACCATCTATTTAAACGAAAACAGGTGGAAAGTAGGCTTGTAACGCCATGTATCAGGTGTAAAAATATTATAATCAAATGCATAATGATAATAAGTAATGTATTTCTAAATTTAAATTTATTATAATTGTAAATTTATTAATGCATATTTATTCAGCAGCAGCGTATGTTAGTTTTTAATATCAGTATGTTTTTCGAATGGCAACAGCATAGAAAATGTAATGTTAGCTAGAAACTGGCAACAGTAATCAGTTAGCTAGAGAGTTGTTGATTTGTAACTGTACCGATAAGTCGCACGCGAGTAGCTGTCTGCTACATATAGTATGCTGTCTTCGCATCATATCCATGCTAATCCGCTGATAAAAGTTGATATTATGTTTAAATAACGTTTAATTAATATGTCCTCCGAGTAATAATATGTGTCGCCGGTAACATTGATGACATTTATATTTGGTGACACAAAAATCGTGAACTTTTGCTATTTTTCTAAAGCATGCACGTGTTGGAAACACGTGGCAGTTTTGGACCATCCGAAAACGCGGATGAATACGGAATGGTGTTGAAATAAGCCGATATATGGACAGTAGTGCCATGTGGAAAGAAAAAAAAACCTGATTTTCACGGATTGAGCCCAAAGTGAACCGGATGCACACGGATTGACAAGACGACGTAAAAATGAAAAATAGAAGCAGATAAAGTAAGCGTTAAAATTCCGTCTTTTTGAATAGAGAAACCGGAGATATGATTTTAACAAGTGGAGGCCCAATTCAAAATAGCGAATATAGCTACAGAAGAAACGAAGTTTAATTATCTAATTTCTCAGCGAGAACCCAAAATTATCGAAAACATTTGGGATGTGATAAACTGTAATTCCAACGCTAAATACGAGGAGGCAAAAACGAGACTTGAACATTTTTAAAGAAAGCGAAGGAAAGCGATTACGTAAATTAGTTACGGGAATACGGTTGGGAGGCCACAAGACAAGCCAGCTCTTGCAGAAAATGCGATGATTAGCTACTGGTAATATCTCGGACAATGTGTTAAAAACGATGTGGATGGAAAAATTATCAGATGCCATAAAGACATTTTAATTGTCAGCGATGCAGAGCTAGAGAAATTAGCAACCATGGCTGATAAAATCGTGGAAATAAATCCAAAATCCGAACTGTGTCCCGTAGATGGCGTTAGTACGAGTTCTGTGATACCCTGCTGCAAAGAATATCAGCCTTGGAGCGAGAAATTGCGAAAATAAGTGTGAGCGAATTGCGTCGCAATGCCAGGAGCGACCACACCAGGAAACGGAGTCGGTCAAGGAAGCGATTCAACCCCAGTTCAGGATTATGCCATTTCCATGCCAAGTTCGGGAAAAGATGTTATCCAGAAAAGTGCGTGCCGCCATACAGTTGGAGGAATTGGGGGAAACTACAGCGGGCAGCTGTAGTTTCCGACTGTTTATAGTTTCCGGATGGGAGTGGCTAGAAAAGGGGTCTCTTAAGGAGTTAAACTTATGTTGTCTTTTGGTGCCCCTGTTAAATAAATAAAACTAAAACAAGGGACGTCCCATAATAGGAATCATGCTCAGGGCATCACAATAGGTTGGAACATCCGGGCGCTGCCCCAGATGGAATGTGATTTCGATTGTATGGATGAATTAGTTCTAGCTCCACTGTTTTTAACACGTGGATTCCAGGTAACGGAAATCGAATACAAATAGGACAGTTATCGTGATTGCATCGCCCACGCCGATCAGATTGGCATCCCTCGGTAGTTCCTTTCTTTCGGGTCGCTGTCACTTACGTCTCCACCGCTTGTATTAAGCACACATTGCCTTTTCGAGGACAACACAATCCGCACGTCCATTCATTACAACGTTTACTTTTCAAGAGAGCATGCTATCGTCTTTTCCCGGCATCCCCTACTCGGGTGGAAGCTGACCACATAAAAAATCAAACGTCTGCTTCTGGGACTCGTCTCCGACCTAAGGAACTTTACGCATGTGGTCTTTTGGCAGATGCAGGATGCTTCTCATGACAGATATCTCATAAAACCAAGGTTATTATGAAAGAGATGTCCTTTGAATCCATAATCTGATGGAAGCCTGGAAGAAAGAACTAGCCTTAGTCCGGAAGAGATATATTGCCTGTTAGAGTTCTGCTTGAATTCCACGGTTTTCGGCTTCAAGGGTAGATTTTACCGACAGAAGAGGTGTACGGCGATGGGGTCACCTGCTTCGAGTGTGGTGGCAAATTTGTGTATGGAGGCATTTGAAAACAGTGCTTTAGATGAGTGAATTTACTGTGTCAAGGTGTGGAAGCAATACGTCGATGATACGTTTGTTATCCTACCAAGGTCTTCAGTTGCTGATTTTCATCTCTATTTGAACAGCTTGAACCCTCATATTCAATTTACGTTAGAGGAAGAAGATAGAGGTTCATTACCCTTCTTAGATGTTCGGATAAATAGAGATGGGCGACTGTTGACTACGGTGTTTAGGAAACCAACACATACTGATAGGTATCTTGACTTTCGTTCTCATCACCCGGCATCACACAAAGCATCTGTCATTAGAGCCTTGCACCGACGAGCCTTTACACATTGTTGTAATGATGACCTTCGCAATGTTGAATTACGACGCAACAAAAGCGTGTTGAAAAAGAACGGTTACCCGCGCAAATTTATCGCTCGTAACCAATGTGGTGTTTGTTAGTGGTGGAAACAGGAATGTAGAGGATGAGACTAGGAAGACATCAGTGCTTTTGCCATATGTGGTGTGTGTCTCAGAAAAGCTGTCTCGAATTCTCGGTCGTGTGAATGTTAAGACCTACTACAAACCTGTCTACACCCTGCGTGATCTATTACTTAAAGTTAAGGATTGCGTCCCTGAGGAGGAAAAATCTGGTGCTATTTACCAAATACCGTGTGGAGACTGTGACAAGGTGTATGTTGGACAGACGGGAAGATCGATACGTCTACGAGGGAAGGAGCATATGCGTGCGGTAGCTAGGGTAGACAATTCAAACCAGTTGGCTGAACATGTCTTCAGAGAGGGTCACGAACCAGATTGGCATTCGATGAAAATATTACATCAAAATGTGACGAATCTGGGGAGTAGACTTTTTCTGGAATCATGGGAAACCTACGGTTTGAGGAGTCGTGCAATAAACATCACAATACCTCTACCAGAACCTTACAGGATTTTTGCAAAACCTCGAGTTGAGGCTGTTCGTCTGACATCGTCGGGCGCGGAGAATTTCCCGGCGAGGGTTTCCCCAATTTGGGTTTCCCCAGCTGGAACTGCTCCGCACCAGATGACGTCAGATGGGGATTCCCAACATGCGGGTATATAAGCTTAGAACTTTCACGAACTCTTCATTCTGCCTTCACTTGACAAAGGGAGCAGTTGGCTCCCGAAACGTCGTGTTTTTAAACCTTACGCCAGTGTCAAAATAACTGGCTTTATTCTATTAATATCTTTCGATCCCATCATTTCTAATCTTATGCTTTTACGCTTGAGAATTTTAAAATACTTTTTTATTTTCAGATGTTTTTTAGAGTTGTTGGAACCCAAACAGGTTCCAACGCCTGGAGGAAGAACCGAAACGTTTTTCGCAGAAAGATATTCGTTTTAAGAGCTAAGCTGTTCAGATAAGCTGTAGCGTTGTAGCGTGTTTCAACCCGTTATGTAAAAATAAGGTAATAAAAAGAAGGTTAAAATGTATATACTGATATTTTTTGTTTTCTTTTTCACAGCAATACGTTTGTTCATTCGTTTACGTTCAGCAGGTTTTTACGATCATTCTAATATTTTTTTCAATTATTTAAATACGTTTCTTTAATTCTTATTAATAATTTTTTCCATTGCGCTTTTTATATAGTTTTCTATACTCATTGATGTTTAGATAGCAGTATGTTTATATTTCACATCCAGTGGCTTGTTTTCATAGCGCAATGTATTTCAAACACGTTAATAAAGTTTTTTAATAATTTATTTAAAAAAAACAGAACTGTATATTTTGGTTAGGATTCCATAGATTCTAATAAGTTTTATAATGATAATATTTATTTATCACAGGGGTAATATATTGCAGTCGGTGTTGAAATTCAGTTTAAACATAATAACAAATTTCATAAATTATACCCAAGACAATACAACTTGCACTTCTCCTGTGATTTGTCTCCAGTGAAAATTATGAAATTAACCGGTCTGAGGACCCTATAAATCTACTGGAGTATAAACTTCGTTTAATAAATATGCCATTAAATTATTTTTAAATAGTATGATATTTATAGTTATTTGCACAAGTATTCGGAAATACGCTTCATTATACGTTCGTAGGGGATTGAGTGTTTTTCGTCTGTAGCTCAGTTGGTAGGAGCACCTGCCTGGAGAGTAGAAGGCCGTGTGATCGTTCCCCAACAGATGCGACAAACATTTCTTTTCTTTACGAACGTTTCACCATCTAACTATGCCATAACATCGGCGTTACTATTACTACGCCTAAAAAACGTTGATAAAAATTGTTTCTTAATTTAGTTTGATATTATTAATATCTCTAAGATGATTTGGTAATTAATTCCAAAGCTGCATTTTCTATTATACATTTCTGTTTTGATCTTCAGTAGTCTAATTTGGTTCCTTCACAAAATTTCTGTTGTTTTCATGTTTTTCTTCTCTTATCCTTTTATACATGATTATTAGTGCACAGTTTTCATTAATTTTTTCAATCGGTAATATACTGTATTTTACAAATAAAATATTATAATTTAAGCTAGTGTTTATTCTATGGTTTTTAAAATATTAGTCTGTTGTAATTTAATTAATTACCTTCGTGTTGTTCTTATTCAGATTTCCCAATATTCAATTGCAAAATATTAGGTGACCATATAAAAAAGGGTAATATAGATTCATTAACACAGGTTTCGTAACGGCACGTTCCAATTTCTTTATGATTCCTGTTACCGAACTGATTTTTTTTTAAATTTTTCAACTTGTTTATTCAAGTTTAAATCATTCGTGAATGTTACTAATAAGAAATTGGTTTCTTTGACAGACCTTCTTTGCATTAACATAGAATTTCATCAATTCCCTCAATTTGTATTATTTTTTATCCTTTATTTTAAAATTAAAGCCTTTGTTTAGTTTCATGTACATTCATATGATTGCTTCGAAACAAAATTCATATTTCAATTTCTTTCCGTGTACTTCCCTTAT
>QLNU02014176.1:21752026-21771535 GCA_006491805.2 Dysdera silvatica | reverse complement strand
ATAACTAACGCAAAACGCTCCTGTTTAAAAAAGCAAAGAGTTCATTAGCATACAAAATCTTGCATGTGCAAACATAGATGTATTTTTTTTGCGTGGCTTGCACATGGCTTAGGTTGTTTATTTAAATATATATAACGCAAAGGCATCTTTAATTTTGTTGTGACATACAATATGTAGATGCACATATCAGACGATGCGTTTTGAAGAAGTCAATTATAATAACTACAAGTTTGTGACACTTTACAAATTATAATCCTAAACTTAATCCTAATTTCAGGACAACAATTTTAAATCTTTACATACAACGTTCAAGTACCGCTGATAATCATTTATAACCTCAGTCTCAGACAATTTAATGTCATGTCCGCATATTTTTCAATGTTTATTTATCTTCCTATTAACTTTCAGTTCCCTATTGACTCTATCAACTTCTTAATTTAATTTTCGCAAAATAGTGTCCTACTTCAAATCATTCATTGATTATTAGCAAGACGTTTTACTCTGATTTGATCTGTCTCTTTCTCTGTATTTAATTATCATCAAACCTTACGATAACGAGTCATATGTAAATCCAATTTGGGCATATAACCCTTGCTGTTTAAATAACGCATCTCTTTACTATATCCCCACGAAAAAGTATAAAAACTTTGTCCCACTGATCTTGCGTATTACCCACTGGTAATTGCTGTATCCCTTAAAAGAATGATAATATCTTGGAAAAACAAAAATACAAAAGTATCTTGGAAAAACAAAAATACAAAAGTATCTTGGAAAAACAAAAATACAAAAGTATCTATGCAAACCAAATGTTTACTCGTAGTTTAAATATAGACCTGTTAATCGAAGAACTTATTATATGTACATATCCATGTATTATTTCATTAATGGCCATTCTCTTTTCGTAATGAACTTTTGCCATTTTCAAACCAGTCATTATTTCGAAGTTAAATTCTATAGTCCATAGAACTCCGAATTCCTCGGAGACTTTTATAGCCTGCCGCACCATAATGTTCATTATTCTGCAGTAAATCATGAGGAAACACCATTACTAACAATTAGCGTCGGAAACCAATTTTCAGAAATTTTCTGACACTGCATTGGTAACTCTTTCCCCCATTTATTTGAGGAGGTACTGTATTCTCCTTAGGAAGGTTAATTATTGAGACATCAATGCATGATTCAACTTTCACACATGTTATTGGCCTACAGTGTATGTGGAATTCGTTATTGAACTACATGAAACATTGCTTTAGTGTTGTCAAATCTCATTGTAAGTTTCAAAGCAACGTTAGAGGAAAGGTGCATTTTAAAATACTTCTAAATCTATTGATGGCCTCACTGCTTACTAAAGTTTTGATGTCAATCACTATTGTGCGAGTTGACATTTTGGAGCTTAATTAGAAATGAATGATTTTTGCAGGCTTCATGTAATCAACACGTAAGTTTAAAGGTTGATTTCTCTATTGAAAGACATTTGCAATTCAATGGTTACGAACACAGCTTTCAAATGATATTGGCTAATGAAAAAATACATCGAATTCGCAAAATGTAATTTTGTTTACTTTCTTGAACGATGTATGTTTCGACGTATATAGCATTCAGAGAAACAAAATCGATGAAATATTTTAGAAATATTTAATACGAGTTTGGGAAATCTATAAAATAAGGATCAACACTATCAAAGAAGAACTATAGACGGAACAAGTTCAAAGGTTCTCAATGCTGCTTTTATAACATAAATCGTGTAAAACCATTGACAAGAAATTGTTGAAAAATTTTTATCAATCCATATTTCTCCCTTGAACTCTCCCAGACGATTGTTTCTGAAAATTATCCAAGTCTTTTATTGAAAAGGATGAATGCCACTTTAAAATCAGGTGTAAAATAAACCCTGTCCAAATGTTCAAAATCCTACTGTATTATACATGTTTCTCTCCAAGAATTTTTCAAAGCTTAGTAAAATTTAGTTCCTTTTTATATTATCATATAAGTCTCCGAGAAAATAATTAATAGCCAATAGAAATTAAAACAAATTTTAAGTATTATTAATTGCATATCACTAAATTTTACGAAAGGATCGAATTTGGGGATGCAACTACTTTTCACACCAAGATACCATACGTCAAACAACAGTTTTTTTGACTTGGACACAAAGCATCGAAAATTTCACGAAAATATTTGTTAGTTCAAATCTCGTCCAGAAATCTTCCATCGAGTCTGAACTTTATTAATTGGAAAATTCTCAATCGCTTCTTTGATTACAAATTTTGAAGTTTCGAATGTGTTCTCTGCTTCCAAAATGACAACGATATATTCAATTAGATTGAGATGTGATAAATAAAGAGATCACTAATTTTTGGGTATAAAAACAGTTAAAGTATCAAGAAGATTGTGGTTCATTCTTCCTAGATGTTCGGATAACAGATGGGCATGGGCGACTGTTGACTACGGTGCTTAGAAACCAACGCACACTGATAGGTACTTTGACTTTCGTTCTCATCACCCTGCATCACACAAAGCATCTGTCATTAGAGCCTTGCACCGACGAGCCTTTACGCGCTGTCGTAATGATGACCTTCGCAATGTTGAATTATGACGCAACAAAAGCGTGTTGAAAAAGAACGGTTACCCGACTAAATTTATCGCTCGTAACTAATGTGGTGTTAGTGGTGGAAACAGGAATGTAGAGGATGAGACTAGGAAGACATCAGTGGTTTTGCCATATGTGGCGGGTGTCTCAGAAAAGCTGTCTCGAATTCTCAGTTGTGTGAATGTTAAGACCTACTACAAACCTGTCTACACCCTGCGTGATCTATTACTTAAAGTTAAGGATCGCGTCCCTGAGGAGGAAAAATCTGGTGCTATTTACCAAATACCGTGTGGAGACTGTGACAAGGTGTATGTTGGACAGACGGGAAGATCGATACGTCTACGAGGGAAGGAGCATATGCGTGCGGTAGCTAGGGGAGACGATTCAAGCCAGTTGGCTGAACATGTCTTCAGGGAGGGTCACGAACCAGATTGGCATTCGATGAAAGTATTACATCAGAATGTGACGAATCTGGGGAGTAGACTTTTTCTGGAATCATGGGAAACCTACGGTTTGAGGAGTCGTGCAATAAACATCGCAAAACCTCTACCAGAACCTTACAGGATTTTTGCAAAACCTCGAGTTGGGGGTGTTCATCTGACATCGTCGGGTGCGGGGGCTTTCCCGGCGAGGGTTTCCCCAGCTGGAAATGCTCCGCACCAAATGGCGTCAGATGGGGATTCCCAACATGCGGGTATATAAGCTTAGGACTTTCACGAACTCTTCATTCTGCCTTCACTTGACAAAGGGAGCAGTTGGCTCCCGAAACGTCGTGTTTTTAAACCTTACGCCAGTGTCGAAATAACTGTTTGTTATGGAATCTCCTGGTGAAACTCTGTATTGTTTCCTGTTATATAATCTTGTTGACACACTTTTTCAAGGCGGGAATCAACGCACACGAACACATCATCTCGAGGCTGAAAAGTATCCAACCTTGGGTACATTGGAATACCTCTCGTTTCTTCTTCTTTGCCTCGTGATTGTAAACAACATCAATGAAGGTAGACAAGAAAGGATTAATTAAACTTATAATTAAGCTCCATATCGTAACGCTTGTCCTCTATTGAAAAAAAAACTTATTACAAATATGAAAAAGAACTCCAACTTTCACAAAAGTGTTACTGATATATCTACCAAAAAAATAGATGACTGGAATTGTTTTATATAAATAAGAGGACTAAACTATAACGTACTATAAAAATAAAATTTACTTTCTTGTTTACATATCCCAAACATAAATATATTGTTCGCCTAAAGAAAAATGCCATCACACTCCACTGACTTGTACCAGAGTTGTTTTTAAGGCTTCAAATGTAGACTGCAATATTTCAAAGTACTTGTGGTTATCAAAGATTACATTTGAGGGGCGTTTTCCTAGCTTCGCTTATTTTACGCTGCAACAATGTATAATGTTGAAAATGGATTTAAACGGTAGAATACAAATGAACCTGTTTTCCTGGAGTTCGTAATAATCGCTACCATTGCCTTTCTATTATCGGAGTGTGAACTTGACATTTTACATTGTTTAGGCACAAAATATGCTCATATGTCCTTCTAACTGTGATGCTATTCTCAAAAGATGCGTTAATATTTTTGTAATAAAAATCGCGCTATTTCTTATCAATTGAAATTACTTGCTTTGTTTCATATGTGATGTTTAGATTAAATGATTAAAATATAATGATTGATATTTTGTTAAATTACATATATACCTACATAATGTGATTTTTTTGTTAAAGATTAATGTATTCCTTAATATTTTTTAAGAAATTAACCATTTTCTGTTTGGTTACCTTTTATGTGAATTTTTCGATGTTATGCTTAGAACATGTTATTGGTTCCTAACTCAATTTAAACCGCGGACCACTTTTTCACTTTAATTTTACCAGCGACCACTTCAAAAAATTCTCACAAGTTCAGGGGCGGATTTAGGGGTCGGGGGATCGCTCCCTTGAATGAAAATTTAACATTGAAAAGATACAAGGTAAAGGTCCAATGAGGTATCATTTTCAAAAATCAAGTCATTAGTTGCCCCCTCCCTCCCCCCTTGAATGACTTTTAAATCCCTCCCGTCACGAGTTGACTGCAAGACCTGAATAAAAAAGGGAGCCTGGTCTTTTTCGAGGGAAAGATGTAGACGTATAGAAGTAAACAAAGCAGTGTTGCCAACAGTGAAGCCAAACAAAGCAGTGCTGTCAAGTGGCAAAAATGGAAATGCCCTACATTTCACCAGAAGTCCAAGAGCCAAGAACATAGTTAGCTTCTTCAAGAGTTGGTGGGGGGATGCAAAATACTATAAATATACCATCACTTCTCATTTTATACTTAATAATAATAATTTTAATCAATCTTTTCAATAATTTTTTTTAATAATGACCCGTCTCGCGGGCTATTTGGGACTCCTTCGCGGACCACCAGTTTGGAACCACTGGCTTAGAGGCATAACTGGAAATTGGTAAAGAAAGAGTTGCTATAATGGCCTGCTTCGAAAGAGGCTCAAAAGGCGCCAAATTCGCCAATACCAGTGCAAAGGAGAATTTGAAATAACCGCCAACAGCTTCAAATTAAGAATTTAACAAAGGCGCCAAAATCACAGATACCATAGAATCCCTAGAATTATAGGCCGACGCATCGGCTGCCATTTTGATTTATACTTCCGGTATCATTTACCTTGGTGATCAAGATTTTCCGCTTTGACGCAACGATCGCTAGTTTGGCATAAAAATAATCAACATATCCAACGAATACAAACGTTGGCGCAACTTTTAAAATGTCGCTAGTAAATACAATTTGTAACCATAATTTAGGTGTCATAATGATTAATGCAATTTTTAGAAACCTTACCTTACTATCGTACTATAACTCACTGACTTACGCAGACTGGGTGCTGATGGGGGTTGTAACTCCCTATTGCAATTAATTTTGTATATTTAATATTGGACCATGTGAGTTATAGCTCTGTAACCCCCCTCATTCGGCCTTTAACCCAAATTACGAACTTTCTTCTTCCCTATATGTAAATGGTTTTGAATTTGATACCACGATTGCTATGCCACCATGTTCTCCCCCCCCCCCACCGTTAAATAATTTGATTTTGCATAATAAAGGAATTCATATTCTATAGAGGACAAACAGAAGGTACAATACTTGAAATCAGGAGAAATTTTCTATAGTTTTACGAAAGAACAAATTTCTCATTACTACATCCACCTTTTTTTCGTAAAGATGTTTAGTTTTGTTCTAGTAAATGAAACTATATACCGGAAGAAAAAAAAAAACAGCCGAGGGTGTAGCTATTATCTCCGGGAGTCGGCCGTAACGGATTAAGGGTGATGCGATCGATGCCGTCACACCGGGTGACAAAATGGCCTACAACCCCGAAGTGCAAAAACGCTTTATAACAATTTATCTCATTAGAATTTTAAAATTTAAAATGTTATAAAATCTTATTTAATTTTCTAATAAAATCATTATCGCCAATCCTTTTATAATTCATTCTTTACTACGATGTGTTATTTATTTATGTGTTATTATTTATTTAATTTAGTGTGTAAAAATGTGAAGAAGCATTTTTCCCACAATACCACATTATGACATTGCAAGTAAGAAATTAGGAGAGTAAAAACTACATTTAAATGGGAAAACTTAGTGACTGAAAAGAAGATGTTCTAGATTACTAAAATTTATGAAAGGTTTTAAATTTTATATTAAAGCAATTTAATTGTTGGCTGATTAGAAAAGTAGTATTTATAGTTTAGTTACACGTTATTTGTTGTAAGGAAATTTTAATCGTTATTGTGTCTTTCTGTCTTGTGACAATAGTCAGTATTTTATAATAAGATTTAGTATCATATTGAAGAGAGTCATAGAAATAAAAAATTGGGCCAAAAAAGGAATTAGTTTGAAAATAATGTTTAGCGGGTTGGGGCACCAAATTTTGGTCTCGTACCGGGCGCCATATGACTTAAATCCGTGCCCATGTGTCAGGTTTCATATGTTTTTCAGTTTATTTTCTAGTCTGCGAACGTTTTCCTTCTTCTTTTTATTTTTTCGTTCAGTTGACATAACCAGTTTTCCCTTAGAAATGAAATCACCCCCACCCCACCAGTCAAGGACAAGGTTTACAGGCCTCTTGTATGTTTATTGCATTAGTCCACTGCTCTCAACCAATTTCTAAATCATCCCTTTCCCACATCCAGTGGAGTAGGAAAGGGAGGGGATAAGATGGGTTAACCACCCCCCCCTTAAAGCACATCCCTTATCTCTAAGGCCCCATCGCATAATCTTCTTTGAAGTCACTTGAAAAGAGTAAGGCCTTCCTTCCATGAGTTTTGAAGTGCTACGCATATCCAACCATTTGTCAAGTGTTTATAGCTAAAGCTTTGTCAAACTCGTAATTTTTTAAATAAATTCGCACCCTCTCTCACACATCGCATCAAGCTCTCGCATGTCTCACATATCGCTAACCCGTTTTTCCGCTCAGGCAAAAATTTCCTCGCAGGAAATTTCTTTATTATACAGTGAAACCCTTCATTAGCGGTCAATCTCCGGACAGAAAAATTGGGCCGTAAAAGAGGAGTATCCGTAAAAGAAGGGGAGCATTCGGAAATATCTGAAATATTATATTTTAATAACTTAAGTACATTTCGAAACATGTATTTTTAAGCACATAAGACAAGTTTAAAATAATAAAAAGAAGCATTTGTTGAAGATAACAGTTAACTTTACAACAAAACGTTAAATATTAAAATTTATTTGTCTTGGAAAAAAATTTATTAATAGCTGTTTGTTGGGTTTTACTTACCAGTGCTTCTTGGAAACGTATTTTTAATTTCTAGATTAAATTCACCGTCTTTATGTTGTTACGCTTACGCCAGGCCAGTGTGCTGGATGAATGAACGACAATTAAATATATGAACTGCAGTAGTTTTGTATTGATAATTGTTTATTAATTTCGTGCAGTGTATCTCTATATGATTTATTTATTATCAAAATCTTTATTAAGCATTAGATATTTGAGTCGGGCAGGGCCGCATTTAAGATATGAAGCGCCCTGGGTACAACGATTTTTTGGCGCCCCCCCCCCTACACTGACATAACTAGGTGAGGCTAACCCCTAAAAAATTTCTGCTAAGCTTTAAGGTATAAGGGTGCGTCCACGCATGCAACTGAACCCTGTACCGTAACGCCGTCGCGTATCATCACCGCGTATCATCGCCGCGTAACGTCGCCTAGTATCATCGCGTAGCATAATAATAATACATATATTATTAAACTATATATATTTTACATTATTAAACCATAAGAAGCAATAACAATATAATAGTTTATTAAAAGTATTTTGTCACATTTTTATTGTCATTATTTGTTGTGCTTTAAGAAAATAATGGATAAATAAGAAGTGGATTTCGTAAACGAATTTACTAAAAATAATGCATTCACGATACTTTAAAAGTGTCAGGAGGGCCACAGGGAGTCTAGAAGGTTGCCCCCGAGCGAAAAAAGTTTGACAGCCAGCCACTGGTTTAAATAATTAAATATTTATATGTGATTACGTGTATTTCATACCTTCTACTCGTAGCCTGCCGTACATCTCAGTATCGGAGTCCCCATACTCTCCAAATATGCGTACGTAATACTTGAACGGCCCCAAATCAGGGAGACTGTTTTTGTTTTTTTTTCTTAGATTCTGTCGCCACCTTGGAATGTTTTGTTACATAATTTTTAAATAAAAAACTTCGTTTCGAGATACCAACCACAGCAGAAGGATATTTAGCAGTATCAAAACAATATAACGATACTTTTTGCTTTCCACGTTGCCTCGGTGCGTTAGATGGAAAACACGTCGTTTTGCAAGCATCCATTAACACAGAAATCGAGTTTTTTAATTACAAATCGGCATTATTTAGTATAGTTATTTTTGCAGTAATGAACGCTAATTACATCTTTTGTACGTCGATGCTGGAGGTCAGGAGCAAATCTCAGATGGTAGTATATTTAAAAATTGTTCTCTGTACGGCAAACTACAGAAAGATGAATTTTTTCTGAAAGCAGAACGTTTGGATGGTACACAATACAAACTCTCTTATTTTTTTTATCGGGGACGAAGCATTTGCTCTTACTGATGCCGTTTCCGGGTATACATCCTAAAAAATCATTACAAAGTGTTTTTGATTAAAGATTATCTCGTGCACGAAGAGTTGTGGAGAATATATTTGGCATCACCTCAGCGACTTTTAGAGTACTCAGTAAACCCACGTTGCTAGCCCCTGAAAAAGCTGAGCTTATTGTAATGATGATAGCCCATTTACACAATTTCTTAAGAAAAAGCTCTACCTCCTGATCCCTGTATACGCTAAGTGGATCATTCGATACAGGCACAGAGGGAAGACTTGTAGAAGGAACATACAGAACTATAAGTGATGAACCATGTCTTCATTACTTTCTCTAAGAAGTATTCCCAGACGACCAGCTACATATGCTGAACAAATTCGAAATGAATTGGCAAATTTCTTAGTAGTGTGTAATTTCTCGGCGATTTCTTCTCATGCATAATTTACCTAGGATGCTGGGTATCCCACAAAATTTCTTCCCCCCCCCTCCTGTAAGTTTCAATAAAATCAAGAGTAATTTCTGTCCACTCTATAACAAACAAACGGGTATCCAGTCTACATAGACAAAACGCTGTACTTCGTAAACCGTTCCAAATATACAAATTGGGGGAAACGCTTAACCCCGTGGAATTCCTTTGAAGCGACGGGGAAAACCGACAACTAGTGGAAGGGGGAAACGTTACGCGGTTTCGATACGCGCTGATGTCCAGACTGGGTACGCATCGGCGTTACGATACGGTGTTATGTTGCATGTGTGGACACGGCCTAAGCTTTAGCCCCCACCACTAGAAAATGAGTTAGTTCCCCTAGAAAGAAAATATCCTTTAGACTTCGAAGCTAGTTACGCTCATGTCCTCCTCCCGCTGTACCAGCAAACACAAACAAAATTCTGTTCTTCCGTTCCCTCAAATTCGACGAAAAATCGCAGACGATAGGGAAGAGACGACATTTATGATTAGCCTACCTTATGTGCATTATTATAAGATATAATAATGATATTTTTATAAATAAATTTAGTTTATTTGACGAGGACATTTTTTTTATGTTTAGTGGGAGCAAAGCAATTAGACTGACTTTTTTTCCTTCAGAATTTCAAAGGAAGACAAAAGGAGTGAAGGCCCACTTTCACGGGGAGTGCGGATGGAGGAAATCTTACGATAGATAGATTGTAATTAAAAAAAAAGGCGAAGTTCCCAGCTTTTTGCGTCCCATCCATTTGGTATTTCTCTATGAATAAATTAATTTTATTTGACGACGATTGTTTGGATTTTTTTGGATATGGGGGAAAGGGGGGAAAAGACAGGATGCAACACAAATTTTCAGTGAGGGCGCAAAGCTTGAAAATTCAGTTGTAAGTTTAGTTTTATTTTTTACTTGAAAATAATCATTTTTAATGTAAATTTATTATTCTAGGAGGGCGCACTCCCCTTCCTAGATCCATTTTTGGGGACGGGGGGTTGTTTCACACAATTTTTCAGAATTTCAGATTTAGAAAAAAAAGATAGAGGGGCCTCTTCTCGGGGAGAGCCTATGGCCAAATTCTACAGTAAATAAATTGCAGTTCAAAAAAAAAGAACTGCAGCCTTTTGCGCCTCTTGAAATTTGGCGCCCTGGGCAAGTGCCCAACGTGCCCATTTATAAATCCGGCACTAGAATCGGGACGAATATAAGTCAATTGCCACACATTGTTAGTGGGAGGCAAAGTTCTTAGCTCTTTTTCTTTCACCTTCTCTTTCCTGTTATTACAACAACCCTCTTCTAGGAAAAGTGTGCCGCAACAATGGACAACCTTCTTAAACTCTCTTGAACTATCAACAACAACCTTAGCTCTTCTTGTTGTGTTTCAGGGGCGGCCCGAGTCCTCTCAAAGGGAGCATAACTTGGATTATTAGAGGGTGAGAGTCCTATATATATATCACATGAGAGTGCGAGTCCTACAACTCACGCGGGGGCAAGTCCTATCATCCAATGAGGGCGTACCGGCGCAGATGCCGGCTGGCCGACGGCCCAGTCCGCCACTGTTCTGTTTATCCTTAGTTTTCTTATACAATAATTTTTGCCACCCACGTATATGTAGCACCAACATTATTTATATATTACTTATTTTGTTATTTATATATTTTATTTATTTATTTATTTTATTTTACTTTTATTATTCTAATATTACTTATTTTGGAGAAAAAGAGACGCCGTCCTCATGCTGGATTCGAACCAGGGTCCCCACGTTGAGCCCGCGGTGTCTTGACCTACTAGACGAATGAGAACAAGAACAAACGCTCTTTCCTCCGTATATTAAATTGTAAGATATTATTACCCTTCACAGGGATAACACAATTGCCAAATATTGGTCAACACAGAAAAGCCACCGGGGCTAAATTTTTGTGAGTTTTTCGTGAGGGAATTTATTATACAATATCTTACAACCTAATATACGGAGAAAAAAGCGTTTATTCTCGTCCTTATTCGTCTGATAACACCGCAGGCTAAACGCGGGGACCCTGGTTCGAATCCAGGATGGGGAAAGCGTCTCTTTTTCTCCAAAATTACATAAGCTCTAGTTTGAGCTACAATTAATACGTGGGTGGCAAAAATTATAGTATAATAAATTCCCCCACGAAAATTCACAAAATTCTCGCCCCGGAGGCTTTTCCGTATTGACCGCTATTTGGCAATTGGGTTATCCCTGTGGAAGGTAATAATGCCTTAAAACAGTTTTCTGTTGTGAAAAGCGCCTTGAAAGTCGAAGTCCAATTTTGTTCGTATTTTGCCTGTCGAAATTCTTATTTTGTCCGTACAGGGGTTCTGCCCTAATTGAATGAGTCACGAAAACGGTGTCCGCGTCCGTATTTGAGGGTGACCACTAACCAGGGGGTTTAAATACGTTACTGTAAACCAGTTTCTGCCGGGGGATTTTTACCTGACCGTAAAAGCGGGCTGACCGTATCTTACAGGTGTCCATTAAGAGGGGCTTCACTGTAATGGACACTTCTCAGATGTGTCCGTTAAAAGGGACTTCACTGTAATGGACAGCTATCAGATGTGTCCATTAAAAGGTGCTTCACTGTAATACCCCACTTTTGTGGACAACTTTTTCCGTTCTGTGAGTGTCCGCTAACTAGCTTTTTATTTCAATTTCAAAAAAAAAAGTTTCACGCAGTGTCACCGGTGTATTTGCTTCCTTCTGTCCACTACCTTGTTAATTATAATAAATAAATAAATAAATAAATAAATAAATAAATAAATAAATAAATAAAAAATCGATGGCAGTACCGCACGCGATTAGAATGCATTTATTTTGCACTTTACAGGCAACTGGTTCGTGCTGCCATCTACCGAATAAAATATTGGTTGAGAAAAAAACTTTTTCATAGGATGAGCGTACCTAATCAATAAATCCGAAACGTTTTCAGACAGGGCCTGATAAAAATAAAGGGGGCTAAAGCACAGTATCAGATGTATGTACCCCCATACGCGCAGTGACAAATTTTAACTCCTCAAATATGGGTTAAATTTTCCAAAATAGCTCCAAAAAAAAGTTTTTACTGACTAGTTAGAAATTTTTTAGTTACTAATCAAAAGTAAATTACCAAAATCAAAACGAAAAAAAAATTCGCACTGTAATTTGGGGTCCCTAGACAAGGGTCTTGCGGGCCTAGTATAATCGGGCCCTACTTCAGCCCAGGGTCGTATTTCCCAATAAGCTATACTAGGCTATAGACTGGGGCGGCAAAATTTTGTGTATTAAGTCTGATACAATAAAATCAATACCATATGATATAATCAGATGTTTTGCCGAGAAGAAAGATAGACATCATGCTTTCCATTTAAATACCAGTATTCGATGTGCTTTTATTTTTTGCTAAAATTAAAATTTATTTCAATAAAATTGAATTTGATTTATTCATAGGCGTACGCAGAATATTCGTAAGCGGGATTATAAGTTCAGTGGGGGTTACAGAGCTGCAACTCACATATTCCTATGTTAAATATACAAAATTTCATCGCAATGAGGGGGTTACAACACCTCATCAATACCCCCTGCGTACGCCAATGGATTTATTATATACAAAGAAGAGATAACAGTACTTCAATGTAAGTTAACATTCTTTAATGTTTTTTTCAATTTATGAGTTTGTTTTTCAACATACTATTGTCAATACAAGAGTTTTTGGAGTCTATCGAATGTAGCAATTTTCATATAATTTACTACCATTGATTGGGGGGTGGGGGGCGGACGAGTAGGCATGGGAGGCAAAAAAAGTGTTGGGGAGGCAAATCGGCCAATGCTTCGGCCGTACGTGAGAAAAATTCAACACTTGATCACATGTGATATGGCGCGGACAAAGCAACCCAGTTGCACAATAGGCAAATTTATTCACACACCACAAAGGAAAAAGACTAATGATGTTTTTTACTGTTAAGTTTTTAACTTTGAATAAGTGTATTTTACTTTCTTATGGTTCAATATACGCAACGTTGTATCATGAAGGAAATTGTTAATTAATTGTTTATTAATAAATAAATAAATAAAAAATAAAATGAAATAAAACTAATACTGTGTTGAATTACTTTCCCGCTATGGGGAGCTCTCCCCGAATGAGGACAAGAACAAACGTATTTTTCAGAAAAATGCGTTTGTTCTTGTCTTCATTCGTCTAGTAGGTCAAGACACCGCGGGCTCAACGCGGGGACCCTGGTTCGAGTCCAGGATGAGGACGGATCCTCTTGTTCTCCAACTATAAAAAAGCTCTAGTTTCAACTATTTAAACGTGGGCGGAAAAAATAATTGTGTAATAAATTTCCCCACGAAAAAACTCACAAAAATCTCGCTAAGGAAGCTTTTTTGTCTTGACCATTATTTGGCAATTGTGTTTGTCCCTGTAAAGGGTAATAATATCTTACTTCTTCAATAAGTCCTTCCAGTGCAGAAAAGCGATTTTTTAATTCCAACTTGAATGCCTCAGTATTTTCTTTTAATTTCTTTAAATCCACCCTCTTACATACTTGTTTCCTAATGAGCTTCTGCCTTTCTAGTTTAGTATTTAAGTGCATTTTACATCTCACCATTCGATGATCACTTCCAGTATTAAATCTGTTCAGTATGCTGCAATCTTCAATAATTGATTTCTTGTTTGCCAGTATATAGTCAATTTCGCTGGTTCCTCCATTGGGGTGTTTCCATGTCCATTTTCTTTGTAGTTTCTTCTTAAAAAATGAATTCATGATGCTAAGATTTTCAGCTTCGGCAAATTCTATGAGTTGATCGCCACGTTCATTCCTTTCCCCGTATCCGTATTTACCAACCGATGTCTCTCCTTGTTCCTGTTGTCCAATTCTTGCATTAAAATCTCCCATGATGAGCTTGATGTGTTGTTTCCCCTTGGTATGTAGCTGTTTGATTTCTTCATAGAATTCCTCAACCTCCTCGTCGGTATGGCTTGATGTTGGTGCATATGCCTGTACTATCTGAAGTTGGTATCGCTGGGTTAGTTGAACAACGAGCCTCGCTGCTCGATCTGACGTGCTTTCGACTTCAAGAAGGTAGTCTTTAATTCTTTTGTTGATTAAGAAGCCAACACCACTTGTTCTTCCAGTTTCCGTTCCTCTATAATAAAACAAATGTCCACTTTTAAGTTCCACCAACTCTTCACCTTTTCTTCTAACTTCACTGAGTCCTACAATGTCCCATTTGATCTTGTCAAGTTCTTCTTCCAATTCCTGAAGTTTTGCTTCAGAAGCAAGGGATCGTCCATTAAACGTAGCCAAGGTCAATAACAAACGGCAGCCTGGGCCATTCCAGTGATTCTTAGCACCCCCTGCTTTCATGCCACACTGACCGCTGCCTTGATCAGGAGCACTCCAGCACCTGGAGACTAGGGGCCATGGTTTCTGGTGTGTCAACATAATGGAGGAATTAGCCATAATTTCACCACGCTGGCTAGACGGGTTGGTGAATTAGCCCTCCCCTTCCGCCTTTCTATCCGTGTAGCAAATATTAATTTGCCACATAAATAGAAAGCTCAGCCTGCACCACTTGAAGGCGGGGTAGGACACTAGGTTACTGGCCTGGCCGGTTCCACACATCGTCACATACGTTCAGCGTGTGGGTCTCCTTCCAGTTAGATACCAGCAACCCTTTTGCAGGCCATATATATACACAAATGTGAAAAATCAATAGATTCAGACAAACCATAGCTGTTTTGAATAAGAAAGAAGAATTGGACCTGCAATGTACATTGATTGGCGTTATGAGCCAATAATCATGGGTTAAAGAGTGTTTTAAGAATCCAACATTCCCCATTCAATGCTGATATTATACAGGGAGATGTAGTTGTGTATAACTATTCAAGTGTCAGAGATAAACACAAATTTTCTGTTTAAAACAGACAGAAAGTAAAAAGAAAAAAGAATTCATTAATTGCATTTCACAACACCAAGACACTGTAGAATCTCCTACAAGTAATAATTCAACGATTTTAGTATGGCCAGGTATCACTTGTTATTCAAACTATGAGTCATTTTATTTGTGTGTCAGAATTTTTTTAAATTATAGGGTTATAATTATATTTTATTATAACTAAGACAGTAAGTACGTAAAAAATATTATATTGTAATGTACATGTATTATTGTAATATATATATCAAGTGGCATATTATAAAATGCTGTGCTTTATGATAATTCCATTCACATTATTTAAAATGGGTGCATTTTGAGCTCTGGTAAAGCGGTACTGATATGGGATTTAAATACTTCGTGTTATAACATGCTAATGTTCGGGTACTTTTAGCATATTAAATGATAACACTATCTAAAATTATCCTACTCTCGTAACATATATTTTGAGTACATATTATTACATATTTTACACAACATATAAAATTGTGTTTTTATGGGATATTTAATACTTCTTGTTTTAATTTTAGTTTGGTTTCCAAGCATATATATAAAAAGTTTTCCTCGCCCATTCTTGGCGGAAACAGGCTTTGGGACGGGCAGAGCGCCATGTTCCCAAGCCTCTTTTTACATCACTTCTTAATGTGCCATGTCTAGAAACTTCCTGACAATGTGACACGTGTTTAGGATTGTGGCTTTTTGTATTTCAATGTAGGTGTTTGGGTCAATGTTGAGTATCTCCAAATTCGTCGCAAGCGTTTTTGGTACTATCCCTGTTGCTGAGATGACTAACGGGATGATGAGGATCTTTTCCATACCCCATATATCTCGTACTTCATGTCTGAGATCTTGGTACTTGGTGATTTTCGTTGTGTAGGTTGTCTGTATGTTATTGGTGTTGGGTACTGCTATGTCGATTAAGTACGTGGTCTTATTCGATTTATCGACGAGGGTTATGTCAGGACGGTTATGTGGGACTGTCTTGTCTGTTATGATTGCTCTATCCCAGTAAAGCTTGTGTGTTTCGTTCTCATGCACGGTCTCTGGCTCATATTTGTAGTACGGGCATTTTTCTGTCAGAAAGCCAGCATTCGCTGCCAATTTCTGGTGGACTATTTTCGCTACTTGATCGTGTCTATGTTTGTAGTCTGACTGCGCAAGGATCTTGCATCCTGCCATCACGTGTTGGATTGTCTCCGATGCCGCATGACAGTGTCTGCATTTGTCGCTTTCTATGTCTTTTCTCTGGATGAATTTCTGATTGTTCCTTGTTCATGCTCTGGATCTGCTTGTCATGTAAGTCTTTGAGGTCCGCTTGTCCGCGTCCTCCTTCTTCCCGGGGTAGTGTTTGCCGTTCAATTGCCGTTGCAGGGTGTAGTTGTCCGGCTCTTCTCTGGATGGTTCTCATTTTCCGCTGGAGTTGTTCTAGTTCAGTGTTGGACCATTTGATGATCCCGAAGGAGTAGGTGAGCACTGGTACCGCATATGCGTTAATTGCTTGCGTGGTGTTCTTCCCGCTCAGTTTCGTCTTCACAATGCTTCTAAGTCGTTCTTGGAATGTTTGCGCCTTATTTGCATTATCCCTAGGTATTTGTAGGTTTCGCCCTCGTCCAAGGTCTTCAGTAGTCTCCCGTCTTCGAGTTCGATGCCTGGTAAATCTTCTTTGCTATTCTTCTGTATTTTGCACTTATCGAGGCCGAATTCCATTCCTATGTCCTTGGAGAATGTCTCTGTTATACTGATGAGTTGTCGGAGTTGGGTGATTGTTGGCGCGTATAGCTTGATGTCATCTACGTACATGAGGTGGGAGACTTTATGTAGGTTTCTCTTGTCTTTCTTCAGCATGTATCCGTATTTACTTGTGTTCAGCATCCTTGACAAGGGGTTTAACGCCAAGCAGAACCACTGGGGGCTTAATAAATATATATATGTTACCGAAAGTTTGTGTAATAATAAATTCCTTGTTCTCAGGAAAAGCCCCCGGTCTTCCGTGTACTGGTCGTCCTTGCCTTCTAACTACGGATGTCCCAAAACTTCATATTATGGAAACTTTCTTTCTCTCTGTGTGGTGTGTGTGTGTGTGTGTGTGTGTGTGTGTGTGTATCTCATAAAATTCATTCATCTAAAAAACATGAATATCGGAAGAAATTCCCCCACTTTAATGATGCTTTTTATTGTCAACTTTGCGTCCATCCAAAGTTTTCATTATAATTTCTTATGTGACTATGTGAAATATATATAGTCATTTTAGTATTACGAGGATTATAAACTCTATAATTCTATTTAATGATGCGTTAAGTGCATTTAAACATATCAATGTCTCAATTTTGAGTTTTGAACAGTTTTATAAAATCAAAATTTCCTTGTGGAATGTTACCACAAAAAATATTATTTTAGCTTTTTTATTATGTTATAGAGTAATATAAACAACAAGTTTCCGAGAACTCATTTTATTATTTTACTTAAACCGATACATTTATTTTTTATTAATATTTTTCAGGATTAAATGAGTTACATGAATCTAGTTTTGATGCAACAAAATACAGTACAAACAACTGTATATTTAAAGCATGATCATGATTTTCTGTTGATGTGAACACCGGTTCAATTGCTGAAGTTACGCAACATGGATCGCGGATGGTTTTTGTAGGGCTAACTACTCCAAACTAGTAATAGGGTTTATTAGTCGCCTAATACGTTGTCCTCGCCCCCATTTTAGGCGTAGTCATTCACCTCATAGTGTAACAATTTAACTGTTGGAGACCATATGATCGAAAAATCAAGTGGTAAGATTTTACAAGAATGGACATTTAACAAGCATGGTCTCTTTGTCAAAAAAAACCAAAAAAAAACCGTGTTATTCAAGTGTGCCTATAAATATAAATATGAACACATTCAAACACATGGAATAATGTTTATTTCAGTAATCATGGTAAATACGTTATTACGCACTGGCAATTATAAAAATAATTTCATTGTATATCAATCAAATGCTCTTCCAATATTTAAGAGACTTTCCTACCTGTTTTCCCTTGTAGGCGGATGTACTGTGTGTCTCATGAATCCGTTAACATTCTAGTGATTAATACAACTAGGATAAATTGGTATATTACAGCACAATTTGCACGAGAAAGAAACGCAAAAACAAGGAAGTTATCATTTTTTCAGTAACAAAATAAATTTCTTTACCAACGGAGGAAAAGAACAGTGCCATTGTACAGAATGACATTGAAAATTATTAATTTATATTTTCAGGGACCCCTAACATATCACACGATAATAAAATTTCATTGTGCATACCACCAAGTATATGGCGGTATGTATTCTTTTGAGAATCTCATATAAACAGCGTCGAATGTTCGCGGGTGGATGCCAGTGACTTCTAGGCAAATGGCGTTTTGTATGGCAAATAGCGGTTTTTGGAGAATAGCGCTAAGTAAAGTAGGCTATTTAGGTGGCTACATTGGAGGCGCTAAGTAACACACTACAAAAAACCTACAGATATGAAATACAGGCACCTGGGGGGGAGGGGCATATCTTGTTAAGTTTGTTTGGATTTTTATGGCGCAAGAGCATCTGGGCTA
Organism: Dysdera silvatica; assembly: GCA_006491805.2. Classification (NCBI taxonomy): domain Eukaryota; kingdom Metazoa; phylum Arthropoda; class Arachnida; order Araneae; family Dysderidae; genus Dysdera; species Dysdera silvatica. Next base: position 21,752,854 of record QLNU02014176.1, on the reverse strand, counting down.
TACTGCGACAAACACGATCAAATCAAAGACTATTGCATACGTTTTAGGGTAATGGCGGATCAGTGATTCTTGATCAAATATGCTCACGTGAAACCAGAGTTTGATTAAGAATTTTACAGCCTGTATGTTGATTTATTTTGCAGCCTATTTTTCCAAACATAACTAAAGATGTAACTGAGATTTTAGGGCCTTTGTCAAATGCTTAATTCGAGGTCCATGACAGTTATTTTAAATTCGTCTTTCCGTAAGTGTGCTCGAATTTGGCGCCTTTTAAGCCCCTCTCGAGGCAGCTCCCATGGCAGCGGCTGGCTACCAATGAGAGTTATGCCTCTAAATACAATATATAAAAATAAATATAAGCAGTAGTTAAATAGAAAAAGGTTATGTCTTTATAGAAATATATAAGTCATATAGTAACCCTTAACAACACATCTTTTAGACACTTCTAAATAGAATTTCACATGTCTGCGTAATATAATAAAATGACACTCACTACGTTTTGATAATGTAACCTAAACATCGCATATGAAACAAAATCCGTACTTCCAAGCTATGAAATATATCATGTTTCTTATTACAAAAATATTAACATATCTCTTAAAACTTTAAGTGTCACAATTTAAGGTAATCTTTGGTAAACCGTTGATACTTAGAAATATTGCCATCTACATTTGTTTCATACAAAAACTTTGGCAACGATATCAAAGCAAATTTGTTCCAATTGACAAAACTGCTAATTCATTCAATCTGTTTTCCGATATAATGGATTTCAGATAATTTTTTATTCGTTTCAAGTAAGAAAACGACTTTTTAGAAGAATTTCCATAG
>QLNU02014176.1:21722061-21750239 GCA_006491805.2 Dysdera silvatica | reverse complement strand
GAATAGAGAAGTCGAGCCGTATGGGTAGCAGTTATTTCTGAGAAATTAATGATTCGATTAGCCAAAAAAAAAAAATCATCTACGCCGTGGCAAACTTTCGCTATAGGTAATTTGCCACCGTCTGCTCCAGTCTGCTTTGCTTATTGATAAACCTGCCACTGCGCGAACCTGTTCTACCGGAGATGCGATTGGAAGTGTCGTCTCATTTGGGGATTTGAACCTTTTTTTCCAGGAAAAATTTCCTTTCCTGCGCTTCATTTCCATGCCAACTGTACTGCAGTGCACTAATTCATTCGCTTTTTATGAAATGTTTGCGAATTTATGAAGAACTTAGCATATTCAACACATTTTCCTAATCGATTGATGTTTGTGGCTACATACAAATGCTCGTAATATTTTAGCTTTCATATTTCTACGCCTCCTTTGTCACAGAAAGACTGCTGTTCTTGTGCCATAAGAAGTTCAAATTAGTAAATGATGTATTTTCTCGACGACCTGTTTTAAGAATTACTTCTTTTAAAAACGTCCATCGTATTTCTATATCAATAATTAATAATACCAAGCTATTCACGAATTCCACAACAGGAAAAATAATGCTTAATAAATTACCCCACAAAGTGAAATTTTAATGAAAAGAATGTTTTCACCGGTCCAGAATCACAAACTGTATGAGCCCCCGGATCTCTACACCAGCAAAAACTAATCTTTGGGAGTGTGAGCGCTTCCAAAATTGAATAGTAATAAATGAATATAGAATACATTTCAGGATGACAGATAATAGCGTATGAACTATCTTAATTTTTATGGTGTTTGGTCTTTTAACGTTTCTGGTTAAATCACATGGTTGCACATACAGCCCCCATGTGGGTTCTTCCATGCAGCTCCCTCCCTCCCTCCCTCCCTCCCTCTATATTTTGTTCAAACTAACGTACCTGCGCCAGACTATAATATTAAGTGTATATAACCAGGGAAATTAAGTAACCAAGCAAGTGAAAGAAAATCGCCTAAGGTCGATATTTAAATTTAGCGGGTTTCAATTAACATTAATTCGCAACTCTCTAATCCGCAACTCCCAATAAACAACTCTCTAATCTACAAATATGTAATCATCAACTCTCTCATCCTTAACTCTCTAATCCGCAACTCTCTAATCAGCAACTCTCTAATCCGCAATTCTCTAATCCGCAACTCTCTAATTCTCAAGTAACTCGGTAGGTTTTCAACGTTAACAATAGCCACCATTATTGCATTTACGGAAGACCTTTACCTTACCCTTTTCATTGCGTATAGACAGACAGACAGGAAAGCCAAAAGCAATAGCGGGTTCAATATCTATTGAAACCCGCTAAAAATATGCTGAACATATAAAAGAATGTTTCCTTCGTATCAGCCTGATGCATCTGCTAAAAATAATATGGAAAAGAAAGGAATAAAAATCGTTTTAAGTAGTGTCAGTAGGTAAGACTTTGAAAAAGAATTGACTTTGAAAAAGTAAGACATTGAAAAAGAATTGACTTTGAAAAAGTAAGACATTGAAAAAGAATTTAAATGTTTAATATGCTGTAAAATGAATCGCATAAAGCTTCTAACATCTTATGTGGAATCGTCATATAGAAGTCTTTTAAACGCACGATATGGATATTATAATGCTCTGAAAATTTTAAAATAAATCGATATTTATAAGTAGAGTTTAGAAAGGAAAAGAGTTTTGGGACCTTAAAAGTCTCATGCTGCTTATTTCGGCCATTATGTGATACAACGGCGTGTATTGATATAACAGATATTACTTGATATGCTATTTCGATGGATATAGTATCTACAGAGTGCTAGGATGCTGCAAATTTGCATTTCTCAAATCGAAATTTGCAATTGCTCTCATCACTTGTTTTTACTACTTCGTTAGCTTTTCCACAACTAATAGTAATACTTTCCTCCTTCTGTGTTCTCATTACTGACAATTTTTCCTCAAAATCAGCTTACTTCTGATTGTTAGTCATATACCCGACCTTGAGTTAAGTTTGTGTGAGAAGGAAAATACGGCATTAATAATGATTTCCTCTTATACTAAAAACTATATTTATTCAAGTTGGGAAGACACTGGATCTTTTCAGTGCACTGATGTTTCCCGTAGATATGAAGAGGGCACAAAACTTAAAAAAAAATTTCGAATCCAAATAAATCCAAATTTGCTTTATGTAATACCAATTTCCTCTTCACTATTGATGTTGTCTCAGCTTTAAGATAAGAGAATGACTGGGCAAGATAATAAAATTGTATTCATATCCTTAACTTTTGCATATTTCTAAATGAAAAATCCTTTTCCTCGTTGTCAATGAAAAAAAAAACATGTTTAGGTCCATTCCCGATGTTTGTCTCAGAAATATACGTGGTGTATAATTCTCTTAAGAATATGGAATTTTTTTCACCTTGTTACCTATGCACCTGCTGTAAAATTAAAAGAAAAAAATAAATTAGAAAAAATTTATGAAATTCTGAAAAATACAGTCTAAATGGGGATAAACACTTTTTTAATTAAATGGCTGAAATATCATTTGAATAGTGATTTGGGTGTTTTTTAAAATGTATCACCAAACATTCCAACTGTATGGAACCCAGGTCCTCTAGGTCCCACAAAAATATTTATGGGTGCCGGGTGCCCAAAATGTATGAATAATAAATAAAAAAGTACAAAACATAGTTTAGGGTTATGGTCATAATATATATTATTGCTAGCATGTTCCTTCTTGCTGTAGAAATGTAACCAGCATCAAAGAGTTTTTAAAATTATTGGTGGATGAGGCATATACATATTATATACATTTATACATTACAATATACATAAAATTGCAATTTATTTTATGTTACTGAGAGGGGAGGGGGGTGGTACCCTACGGGCCCATACAATTCTACACCTGTGGATGTAACTAAATTTCATTTAAAAAGAAGAGATGGGGTTTATATTTTATTATGCGATTGAACCCACTTATCACCGAAGAGGAACAAAAAATATGTTCGTGTTAACAGTAATTATAATTATCCTGAAATTATGCGAGAGATCTTATTACTAAATTATTTATTCCATGTCTGGTTACCATATACACATTTCGTGATAATGCATACTTTATTAATTATTATTATGTTATTATTATTTTATTATAGCATACACATTTTCTAACAAAAGGCATAGTACATACATACCTTCAGCGTGGTTGTTATGTATAGTAGATGATTTGAACCGCTATTTTACTACATGTGCATATTATTATAATTTTGTAAGCATTTATTTGTTACTAATATATCAAAAAATTATTACACCATTTGGAAAAAGAATACCGTTTGTTTACACTGTACCAAGAAAAATTTCTAAATTGTAGCAGTGTGCTTAAAACTTTTAGTAACTGAAAACTGTGTTTGTTTTCTCTCGGTATGATGTCGAAAAAAAATCATTAAGCTTGTCCATAGTTTGCAGACAAGCCCCGGAATTTGTCTCTTGCATCACAAAATGACACACGGTTTGGTTGGTTGGTTATACGTTTATGACGCAAGGACAACACGGGTTATTCTGCATCAGACAAAGTGACACAGTTTGCAATACAGGGAAGGCGCCCATCACACTCACAGGATATTCGTTTGATGTGGCAAAATTGTAAATGTCTTCGTTCGTATTCGAAAAGTAAAAATAATTAGCGTCTGATAAAGAATTTATGTGTATGTCTTCATTTCACGGCACTAATCTGCATTTACTATGCGAAAAATTAAAATTTGAAAAAAAAAATGAATTCCCATTCCGGGTATCGTACTTGTAACCCTGTGATATAGAAACCCGACAGTTTTTTCGACGGGTTCCTTAACGTGCATATTCTTAGAACTAGTTTAATTTTCTAGTAGGCGGATCGCTTCATTTTACAGAAGCAGACTTCCTTTGGCAGGTGGGAAATTAAAATTTTAAAACAAAAAATAAAATATTTATATGTATTTTAATATGATCCATATGTCCACAAATCGCACTTATCACCCTGTTATGTTAGAATAAGCCTGTTCTTATAAAGATTACTGTTAAATTGCGTGTTCTTAAGAGTTTTCTCCCTTCCTATGCGTGCATGGCTTCATTTCGCTGCACCAGACCTCTTTTATTAGGCAAGAAATTAAAATAGAAAAAACCGCGAGATAAATTAATTCCCATGTCGGGAAACGTACTTGCTAAGACGTGATGTAAGAAACAAGCCTGTTTTCTTGATTCTCTCTCCCTTTCTTTCTTTCTCTCTCTCTCTCTCTCTCTTATAATGAGTGTCTTTGACGGTGTTTTTGTTTTCTGTAAGCTAATCGATTGATTTCACATAAGCAGATTACATTTAACAGGCTCTAGGTTAAATTTTTCGAAGAAATGGTCCTGAGTTTGAAATCGTTTTTGTTACCATGTTATCAAAAACAAGCCAATTTTGATGAGAACTTATATAACAATGTGCGTTCTGAACACTTTCTTCCTCCTTATACTGTTATATACTGTATTATTACTTAAATAATGTATAATTACTGTTAAATTGCGTATTTTTGAGCGTTTTTTCCCTTCCTATATGTGTATCGCTTCATTTTACAACATCAGAAGCATTTGTGGCATGACAACACAGGTTTTTGCAGGCTGGTTTATTTTGATGTTAATCTTAACGTTGTTACGTCAGCGCATACCCGCTGACGTCTATGTGTTATTCAGCTTTAAACGTTGTGTTAATCGCCCCTTAGCAGAGACGAGCTAGCTTATGCCGAACTAGCAGTTAATACCAATAGTCTTCTCTAAGAACTTCCAAGTTTCGCATTTTAGTTCCTGCGATGGTAATGCTGATAGCATGTTGTTAAACCTACTTTCAGTAATGATTTTAATCTTGAATTTCTAGTCAATCTTAATATGTGTTCATTTATGCTAGTTGGAATTTCTTGTTGAAAAGGTAATAAAGTTACGTTATTTTTACAACTGATTTTGACTGCATTTAAACGAGCATTAAATGTTGCTAAAATAAAGCCTGACACAAGATGTAAACGGATATTGATAAAAATGAGCAAAAACCTTCGATTTGCTGATTCACTAATCGTTCTCATTAAAGGATACCTTCTTATACCATGCATATAGGCGGTAGAATTAGCAGTCGTTCAGTCTATCTAGCCACGAAGTACCTATACATTCATTAGGCTGAAAATTGAAATTGCGAAAGAAGAAGAAAACTAAATAAACAAAGAAATTAGTTCCTATGTCTGCAATGATGCTTGCTAAGACAGGAGGTAAGAATTAAGTCTGTTTTCTTGACTCTCTCTCTCTCCCACCTTTCTTGTAATGCGTGTTTTCGAAGGCTTTTTCGCTTTCTGTGGGCTGATCGCTTCAATTCACAGAAGCAGAGTTCATTAAAAGGGCCTAAAATTATCTCTTTGGTTCCCCTATCTGGAATTGTACTTACTGTCCTGCTATCGAAACAAGCCAATTTTAATAAAAATGAATACCTTCTTTCAACTTACACGTGCATAAGTTCATTTCACAGCATCAGACTGCATTTATCCAGAGGGAGATTGGAACTAAGAAAAAATGAGTTCCCATGTCACCTATGATGTAAGAAGAAACAACATTATTTTTGGACGCAGTATCTTAAACTGCGCGTTTCTGACAGTTTTTTTTCTTCTTTTGCAAGTTCCTTTCTTCATATCAAAGAAGGAGACTTCATTTGATGGGCGAGAAATTAAAATTCTAGAAAAAAACCTATTCCCATATCTGAAATTGTAATAGCTACCTTGTTATCTAAGAAGATGCCAAATTTAATTAACATTTTGATTAAAATTCATGCTCTTGAAAGTTTTCTCTCTTCTGATACCTATATCACCACAATTCAGAGCAACAGACTAATTAAATTATGAGGGAATTCGAAATTTAAAAAAAAAATTAATTGCTATGTCAGGGACTACTGTACTTGCTACCATATGATGCAAGGATCATACCGTTTTCGAGAGACGGACTATAAAAGTACGTGCTCTTACAAGTTTTTCATTTTCTGAAGTCTTTTCTCTTTATTTCGTAAAAGCAGCTTTCACTTTACAGGTGAGAAACTAAAATTTTAGATAAAAATGAGCTACTGTGTACGAAATCATATTTGCTTCCCCGTTATAAAACAAAAATACAGTTTTAACCTTTCGCTTATGGGTGGGACGATGTATATCCCAACGGATTCACCTCCCAGTAGAACGGGCTAGGATAAGTCGTATCCTATGATGCAAGAAAGACAGGTGAGCCAACTCCCCCTTTTCAGTTGTAATAAAGAATCGGTGCAGAAGTGGTTCAATAAGTGCTATCCTGATATTTGTACCGTCAGGTGGCGCTACCAACTGCAGACCTAAGAAACGAAACTTTCTAATTATACATATCAGTTTACATCTTTCAGTGCTGTTTTTCCTTGGTTGAATTGCTTGCTATTTGTTCTAATTTCTTTTTTCGGATGTTTCCTTATTTTATGTTAGATTATGGAACTATCTAATACACACAATTTTGGCCTTCAGGAATAGACCATGAACTGTGTGTAAACAACTGTAGTAAAATCATCAGAAAAGTTGTTTTTGCTTGTACTTTTTTTTTACGAAATAATAAAAGGAAAGTAAATTTTATTGCAAATTATTTTTTCATAAGCATTGAAAAATCAACTTAAATCATTTTCATTAAATCAGATTTAAACAATTGATTTATTTAAAGAATTGGTTTAAACTCATTTTAAAAAATAACTCATTTTAAAAATTCGGGTCTGGTACGTTTGCCCGATAAGTCACCTGCCCGGCTATACCTGTCCGAACCTCGGTGATGACAAGCATGTCTTGTCAGGCAAACGACCCACTTCCAGAAATAGAGCTTAAAGTATTTAATTTTAAAAAGGTCATAACAATTTTTGATTTTAACCATATGATTCTTTAAAAATCGCATGATTAAAATCATGATTTTAATTATTGATTTAAATCACATGATTAAAATCATTGACACTCTGGTTATAACATATAAATTAAATTATTCAATTTAATTTTTATCTATATAAATATACGTTACAACACTATAATATTTAGGTAGATACAGATTTAGGTCATATGCCACCCGCCCTTTCACTAAGTATTAATTAAGCTAAAATGATTTCTTTTGTAGAGTGTTATCAAAGAGCGAAATATTATCAGTGTTCAATACACCATAATCGTTCAATATTTTACTATTATTTATTTTTTTCATTTATTATTTTTAGGAAACTTTTCTGAGCCTTTTTGGTAAAACCTTATATCGCATTGCAATAGTTTAGAAAACAATTTTCAAATTTTACATACATATTAAATTTTGCTACAAAGCACAATTTAACTATTTTATTCAACATTTAATGGTTGAGTATAAATTCTAAAGTGAGAATTACGCTTGTGGATTTGAAATATTCGGTAAGTAAGATATGATAGGCCACTGTGCATAATATCTTTTATATTGTGCAATAGGCCTGCAGTCGCAAGCGCCGTCTAGTGGAAAATGACACTTAGGTGTCCGTTCATTTTTCAGAGTTGGCTCACCTGTCTATCTTGCATCATGCCCTATCCCAATAATCCCCCCATCTTTTTCTGCCCAAATCAGTGGTCAGTTTAATAATACAACCGGCTTGATCGCGGATTGTAACGAAAAGGGAGACGAAATAAAGGCCTATTGTGCAAATAGGTCTTTCCCTCCCCCATCCCTTCTTATTCTTCATTGCGTTGGATGAAAGTTATCAATCTGCTGTTAAATTTTGAGTAGGTTTCTTATCTTTCACTAACGTAGAATACATGCCCAATAAAATTATTTGGCGTTGTTTATCTGTACATAAGCCCAGCTACACCTCCCTCCTGACCCCATGTAGCGACGCATTCAGTTGCCACTTACGTTGATTTGTACGGGAAGGAATGTAATAAGCGATATTTCCCTTCCTGGAACGAAAACTTTCTGTTTTCAGCCCCGTAAGCTAAAGATTAATTATGGTTACTGTTCAAATGCCTGATTTTGGACGTTTTCTCCCTTCTTATGCGTGTTTAGATTCATTTCACGACAACTGCATTTGATAGGCGGTAAATTAAAATTTGAAAAAAAATGAAAAAAAAATGAGCTCCCATGTCAGTGATCATACTTGCTACCTTGTGATGTAGAAACGAGCCTGTTTTCTCGACGCAGGTTCTTATCGTGCATGGTCTTAAAAATTCTTTGATTTTCTGTGGGCGGATCGCATCATCTCACAGAAGCAGATTCCATTTGCCAGGCGGGGAAAATAAAATTTCAGAACAAAAAGGGAAAAATTGTTTCCCATGTCAGAAAATCGTGCTTATTATCCTGTTACTTTCGAATAAGCCCGTTTTTTATAAATATTACTGTTAAATTACGCACTTTTGAACGTTTTCTCCATTCAGATACGTCCACCCTTCATTACAGCACCAAACATCATTTATTAGACATGAATTTGAAATTGAAAAAAAAAAAAAGAAAACTTAGTTCTCTTGTCGAAATCGTACTTGCTACCCGGAGATATAAGAAGAACCAGCCTATTTTAATTAATATTACTCTTAAAACGCATATGCCTAAAGGTTTTCTCCCTTCTTGTAGGCACCTCTTTATTTCACAGCACTATACTGCAGTCATTGGTTGGGAAATCGAATTTAAAAAAAATGAGTTCTCACGTCCGGAATCGCACTTGCTTCCCGGTTTTCTAAGAATACGCTAATTTTGATAATTTAATAAATATTATGATTGAAATGCCTGCTCTTGGACCTTTCATTCCTTCCGTTACCTGTTTTACTTCATTTGACAGAACCAGACTGACCTTATTAGGCAGGAATTTGAAATTGAAACAAAAAAGGAAAATGTATTGCCACACTGGAACTTGTACTTGCTATCCTATGATGTAGGAACCATTTCGTTTTCTCCAGGCAATCTCTTAAAGTGTGTGTTCTTGGGAGTTTTTCATTTCTTGCAGGCTGTTTTCTTCATCACAGCACAATACTTCTTTTATTAGACGGGAAATTAAAATTAAAAAAATATATATATTCCACCTCGTGACCGGAATCATACTTGCTATCCTGTTTAGAAAGAACAAGCGAGCTTTAATAAAGTACATTATTAAATGCTTGCTTTTGAACTTTCAGTCCCTTCCGATAGTTGTATCACTTCATTTACAAAACCAGACTTCAATTATTTGGCGTGAAATTGAAATTGAAATGTAAGAACGAACTATTTTCTCGAGGAAATTTCTTGAAGTTCATGTTCTTGAAAATTTTTACACTTTCTGCAGGCTGCTTTCTTCATTTCTTAAAAGCAGATATTTCACTTTACAGGCGATAAACCAAAATGGTAGGCAAAAAATGGTAACCAAAATGGTGGGCAAAAAATGGTAACCAAAATGGTAGGCAAAAAATTTTACCATGATCAGAACCGTATTTGCTTTATTATTACAAAAGAACAATCCAGTGATAGTTATGGTTATTGTTTAAGTGCCTGCTCGTGGACGTTTTTCCCTTCCTATACATGTATCGCTTCATTTCACAGCACCAGACTGCATTTATTAGGCGAGAAATCGAAATTGAAAGAACAATGTGTTCCCATATACCGTACATTTACGTATACCGTGCATCCATTTCAATCATCCATTTGGAGAGAATGAACTGTCATATGGCACAGGAATTTGGCACTGCTGGCATATCAAAAATCATTAACAGCGATTTTCATACTGTCAAATTCAAGCGCAATGAAAGAGTGCAGCCATTAGTTGTAATGAGCAGCGCTGTCAAGACAGGTGAAGAAAAAGTTCCCGATCAACCAGACAACACTCTGCCAAAGAATCAGTGTACCAAACAATCTGACCAAAACTTGTGGATTATTCGTCCTACGAGCTCTTTGCCTACCCAATGTCTCTTTTTGATGAATCTGGAATGCGCAAAACTACCAGATCTTCTTTGTACAAGGCATTCACAACAATCCCACCAGACATTATTTTTGGGAACTGTATGTATGTGATAGATGGCGAGTATTTACTGCACAGCATAGGATAACCTGGTGGGACCAGAGGGAGGCATTTTTCTCTCCAGCTTTTTTTTTTTATTTTTTTAGAAAAGAGGCAAAATCGTATTTTTCAACCAAATTTTGGGTACTTTGTGTTTTTGTACCCCCTCCCCTATTTACGCTATGTTTAACTAAGTTACGCTTATGCTGCGCGGAGTTATGTAGCAGGGTCGTTAATCATTTGGATCCATTTGTGATAATTAGGTGGCCTTCGTTAATTCGAAATACACAGTGAACGCTGCAGTAATCTTCGATGGATACCCAGAAAACGTTACTGAAATGAATACTAAATTTGCTGATCGTGAAAGACGATTTCACAAAACGGTATCTCATAAGGTTGTTTTTAATGAGACTGTGGTGTCCACAGTTTTTGAGGGGGAAATTTCTGGCAAACGGCAAGAACAAAAGCGGTTTACTAGCCCTGCTCTTGAGTGGATATGGCTCTGAAAATATGATTTGCAAGCAGACGAAAGAAGATGCCAACAAACTCATTATCAACACTGTATTCACCATAGCACCGAACTATGATAACCTGACAGTCATTGGTAAAGATATATACCTTCTGGTAATCTTATTTAGGATTTGAAATTTTCCCACTGCTTATTTCTTAAAACTATTGAAAGAGCAAACTCCCCAGATTAGTTGTTCAACATATTCTCTTTTTATATGCTATAATTAGACGTAATACAACTTCCGCATTGTACAGCTAAGGGGAAGCGAAATGCCTTCAAATTTTGGAGAAAAGTGTGTATTTGCAATATGTGGTCCATATATTTAAAAACTCGGGTACTGTAGTCCATGATGTTATTTCTATAAGCTGGACTGCTATTTCTACTATGGATTCAGCAGCGGGATAGAACCTTCCCTAAATAGTCTGAGGAACAAGTGCTACATAACATCTGCTTTTAAGACCTTTGCAAATATAACCTCGCTCTCCCAATAGAAAGTTCAGCTCGATATCACTGTCTCAAAGTTTATCATGTACATATACAAAGATACTTCTTACATTCATGAATTAATTCGTTCTGCGCTCTTGTTCGTAAAGTGAGAACCCATTTCCATTGGATGAAATGTGATACGTACGTTTTTGTTCTAACAATTCAGTTTTATTCATTGAAAACCTTATTAATGCTAAAGGATAATAAATGATATCTATTGTACAAACAAGGATTTACATGCAATATAAAAGTGAAAAAAAGTGAAAAAATATGTTGCAAATGCAAAAATATAATATGTAATTAGTATTTATTTAATTAATTTAATAAATATTTTTTCGATGTTTAAATATGGTGCAGTCAATAAATGTTTACTCTTAATAGTTCATTAGTTGTTGAATGTCGCGTCCCGTTTCGTACGTTAAAGGCAGAAGCATTCGTAATATTATAACTTCTTTTGTTATAATTTACCCCTCTCATTTTATTCCTCATTTACTAATAATAACAAAGCATGTCTAAACAGCACAAGTAATAAATAATTAAAAACATGTTGATTACTATAATTATCAAAGTCAGTTTTTTTTATCAAGCTAGCGTTTTTCACCTCTTTTGCTAACGACAACAAAACAAATTTTGTGCATTATAGACATTAACTCATCGAAATCTTGCTGAAACCATATCGAAAATTCATAAGTAAAATTTTTTTAAAAAATTCCCCAATCAGTTCATTATCTCAATCTGAATTAAAACTGCCAACGTCAACTCAGGTTTCACCTCCTGCACTTTGTCACAGTCTTCTCAAATGAGGCCATGAACTAACATTAAAGTTGTCTTCATATTTAAATTTATAAATATGTAACAGATTAATCGAAGAAACAAGTCTGTAATAACAGATTTATGCAATAACTTATCTGGAGAAGAGTCATGTAACAAGCAGTAGCTTTTTGCCCTCCTCCAGTTCTAACTTCGTTAACACTTTCAACCTCAAAACCTATAATCTCAGTATAATATCAAAAATATCACATGACAGAATGCGATACTATAATTGTAATTTGGTTGAATCAAATTAAATAATTCATTCATTCATTCATTCATCCTTCTATAGGAAATCTATTACAGTGTGGTTTGCTTAAATTTTTTTATATAATGTTTCTAGTTCTCCCGAAGTCGGACTCTGGTCATTCGAAAATTTCAGTGGCCTTTTTATTTTCTGAAATGCTTCGTGAAGATCTTTAAAGGTGAAAGAAAGAATAAAAGTTTCGGTTGCATTATTTTAGTTTGAAAGAACTCTTATATTCTGTATAGATTTTTTTAAATATATCACTTAAAATATATATGAGAATTCCTACAGCGTAAGTCCATAAAGTGAGACCTGCCTGTACTAATTCATTAAATATTAGTCATTTAAATGAAAACTGCTTTCCAACATCAAATGGCAGGGATAGATGTTTACTAAAAGAAGTGGAAAAATAAGTTTGCACATTGCAATATTACCACCAATGTGCCATTATTTGGTTATTTTCTAAATGTAGAGAGGACCCTGTCTATTTTTTTCTAAGCTACAGCTCTATGGAAAAGTCATTTTACAGAATACTCACTGTAGAAAGATCGCTCTGCATATGACTCTTTACAGAAAAATCGTTCTATAGAAGTATCTGCAGACACATGCAGCGGATGTAAAAATATCATAATTTATCTAATCACTACTGTGATATGTTTATTATTGAAGTCTTAGTAATATTTGATATAATGACATCAAACCGTACTCAAGTCTCTTTATTTGAGAATTTTATTTACCACGACAGAAAAACAAACGTGTACATATAAGCAAAAACCAACGTAGTTCATAGAACCATCGTATGAACTACAACTCGCTGTTAAATATTTCCTGTTTGGAATAAATTGGAATGATGAAATATACACGAAACTTCATAAGGAAATCAACAAAAACATTACATAATAAAATACCAAATGTGAAGAAAGACAATAACAGACAAAACCAATTATATGTAAAAAAGAAATAAACATCAATCATTTTCAACGATCAATAACAAGAAAAATTTAAGGAAAATACATTATCCTTGAAAAATATATCCATACGCCATTTCAGGAACACCTGCACAGCAGGTTTCTCACGAATTTAATGTTATTGGGATTTTCATTTGGCGTTGATTATTTTATCTTTAACAGTTTGGCAACATGCAGCCATGGGCTGTAGGAGAGGTTTCGTAAACAAAATTTAACAAAGCATTTACCAACTGAAATGATATGCATGCTTCACTATGTCACAACGCTTTCATACGTACAGGTAAATTATAAATGGCATCTCTGTTAGTTTTCAACAAAATGCAAACATTTTAAGCATTTAGTCAACTATAGTCGACTATAAGGCACAACAGTCATATACAGCTTTTGGATAAGAGGTCGCGTACACCATACTATAGTGGCAGAGCAAGAAAAAATTCGAATAAGTATATTTTTCTTTATCAACTTAGATAACATTCATTTGTTATCCACATAAAAATTATCATTTTTCCGTATAATATTTGAAAAAATTGTTACATTTGAATAGGATTTTCAAAATATTCATATATAAAGGGACCTTAGTAGAAATTTAAAATTCTATTTCAGATTAAAATCTACATTTTCTATATGGATGTTAATTTTTTCGCTAAATGCATATTGCTTCTTTTATCTGATGAGAAAGACTACATTTTCAGTTGCGTCATTTACCATTCGATGAAAATTTCCATTAAATATGATCGAAAAAAATCGAATTGATTTTATCTTACTTTGGGTAGATGGTTGAGAGCAGATAAATGCAGAGAAATATACAGAAAGAGACGCATAAGTAAGAAAAAAATAAAGAGGGCGTTAGTGGGGGACAGTGATACATCAAAATGTTGGCATTGAGAGCATTTTCGTAGAAAGTCAATGTTTTTTTAGCATGGGGAAATGACATACGCCTTTCGTCAGAAATAAATTCCTTATTTAATTGCCGTTAAGTTATGCTAAGTTGAAGGCACTAAATAAATATTGATGATGTTTATTTATTAACCTTGGGTTTATTCTTAATATTAAGCATACGAAACATAATTTTAATTATACAAAGTGCTGAAACTGATAACAAATGATATCAGTACTTTGTGGTGATAATACAAGATATGAAGTCGATGAAAATATAGAAAAAATCGTGGTTCAGAAATTTAAGGGTTATTTAATTATTTATTTCACAGTAGTTCATGATTCGATATAAAAGGTAACACAACACTAAGAATATAAGTTTTAAAATACAGACCCTGAAAATACTAGTTTCTGAGTGGACGGTAGGAAAGTCAGTATGGCGGAAATATAAAAAACCACGCCGTTCGTTAGAGTTTGTGTCTCCACATTTACGAACTGTTGTGCTAGAGTTAATACCCTCTGCAATGACTAGCTCCATAAGAAAGCATGGAACTCAACTTGCGATAACATCTGAAAATCAATGAAACATCACACGCCTACTTGGGCTCATTCCAATGAAAGTAGATAGAATGTGTATGGCGAAGTTATGATTTTTCAGTGTGTGGCACAATATATATTTTTCCGGCTTGATACTTCATGTGTGGATATTAAAATAATTATTAAATACTATAGTGTGTGTTGTCACAAAGGCATCTGAAATTCTCTCACGTAACCGCTGTTTAGTCTTGCCATATACCTGTTTAAAGGGTTGTTAGGGTCGTTATGCAGCTGCCTTTTGGTGTTTGGCGACCATTTTGGAGAACCTTTAATATTAGCTCCTATATTAGGATGTCGAACATGATAGTTATGCATGCGCGTTCTGTCAGAGGCTCGAAGTCCATCGTCGTCAACAAATCCTGGATTTACATGATCTTCCCTGTCTCGGGTGTGAGGTGAATCTCTCGGATGTCCAACAGAGGTAATTTTGTTATTTTTGCTACCGTAGTTACCATTCTGACGAAGTTGATGGGCATGGTCGATTATTTCATTACCACCTCTCCAACTACCATCACTGCTTTCGCCACTGGTGCCAATACCTTGATCTACATCAGCATTGTCTGATGTCCAAGTGGCGGTGGATTTGTATTTTGTAACCGAGTCCTCTGCTACGAAATTGTTGGACAAGATTTTTCCATCTTTCAAACCGTCACCGCCCTCGTTAACTGTAGCTATGTAATATGGAGGCGGGTTTTCTTTCTCTTCTTTCTCCTTTTTCTTTTTACCAGTGCACAAGCCGTCCGTCATGGACAGTAGAATTGGTAAAAGTAGCAAACCGTGCATAGCTCCGAATAAAATTACCAAAAAGACGGTTTTAAAGAACACGGTAAAAATATAAGAAGGGGCAAAATTGAGCACGATAATACCGATAAGAGTTGACATACTTCCTTGAAAAATAGGCAAACCTAAGGAGTGTAGGGCGTTACGCATTCGTTCGTCTGGATCAGTTTGTTCCGATGATATGTAAGCATATGTAATATGGGCTGAATAATCCACAGAAAATCCAATGCAGAGAATTAAATTGATCATAGAGATGGCGTCCAGATTTACGTTCCACCAGCTCATGTAACCAACAACCCCGATTTCGATAGAGAAGATGGAGAAGGCCACCCAGAGAGCACAAGCTGGTATAGGAATAAATATAAAACTAATTAGCATCATCACTGCTGTTGCTACGCCAACTGCTTGTATAGAGGTTTCTCTCACCAATAAGAATTGATCGAAAAGGACAAATAACTGATTGAAGACTCTTACGTCAAAAGGTGCTTTCGCAGCAATAGCTCTTAGTTCAATCAGCAGTTTCTTCTCGTCTTCAGCATCCATTATATTCTCAGATTGCAAAACGAATCTGGCAGCCGTAATTTCAGTGAAGTCATCGTTAAATTTAAGGTCCTGTTGAAAATAATTATTAGAAAGCCTGAAGAAGACTTGTCTCAAGCCTTTGTAGAAGTCGTCTTTCTTTGTCATATTGAAACCATGAAGGAATACTTGTGTTCGGTCATCCTTCATGAATCTGTGGTAAATTCTTAACCAAGATTCGGTGTACCTCGGGCCAGCCATTAATGTATTATTCTCTAGTTCGTGAAGGAGCTTCTCCACTTTTGCTACAACTTTCGGATCAGAATAATCCAACGTCTCGTTAATAACCACCTGGATTCGATAAGGATACTTTCTGAAGTACTTGTCCTCCATTTCATAATAAACTAGGGAGTATGAGTCATACCGAGCCATCTTAAATCTCTCTAGACCTTCTTTGATGATTGTGCAACCCCATAGCCCAAAGCATAAGTATAGAATGAAGAGCGTAACGACGGTAAATTTAACGAATTTTCGGGCTAAGAAGGTTCCAAGCTTATCTCTAAAGAATTTCATGAGAAGATTTTCTTCGTTGTCTATAGGATTATCAGGATCCATAGGATTGAGGCCACCAGTACATAACAGCTTGAAAAATCTGCCTCTGTTTTCTGGAAAAAGATTTAATAATAATAATTATTAAAATTTCCTATTGCAAAACGCATATTAATTAAGAACATTCAAAAACTAAAAAATATATACCATCTCCTCTATATTTCTTTCTGTTATTCCACCTTGAATAATTATTATGAATGTGTTACCCAGAGCTATGTTATATATATATGTGTATGTATAAAATGACGATATGTATTAAAAAATTAGGGGGTTTGACAATCTTTTACTTTAAGCTTTTGGAAAATGGTTTGGTAGTCTAAAACTTAAACTAAAACCCTTAAAGTCTTTGGTTTACGGATACTAAACTACTTTAGGGCCCATAAGCCTTTTATCCGCACTTACCATACACAAAATACATAAAAAATTAACTATAATTTTCTGTTTCTCGCGCTGAAATACTCTAATAACAAAAAACGTTTAGTATTTAAATCAGGCGCCTATACAGGGGACGTTGCAGGAGTCACGACCCTTATTAAGTATAAATATACTATACTATTGTGTTAATTTTCTACATGTAGAGATGTTCGTAAAATTGTAGCTATGTAATCATCCCCTTCACAAATTGCGCTTCTGCGTGCGTTCATTTATATTATTGAAATTTACTTTTTAAGTATTAGAATAGATCACTTTACAATAAATTGAAAGATTTTATGTTAATTCCATGAGTGGATTTTTAGCCCCCTAAATTTTAAATTAAAAATTTTCAAGCGTTTCAATAATCAAGATTTAAGTATTAGTAGCATAGACAAGGGAAGGGCTCAGGGCATGGGCTCCCCCACAATTATATGCAGGGTGTGCACCCAGGAAAAATTCCAATTGAATAATGTTGTTGGACTGTAGTTTCTTGTGGATTCAGTTCTTTCCCCCTTTTTTCATAAGCAAAAGGGGTGCAAGTGAAGCCCCTTCACCCCCACGGGGCGCCAATGGCTCAGGGTGCTCAAACCTCCATTGGATATCAAAATATATTATTTCCTTAACAAGCCGCATCACAAAATCTTCTTTAAAGGCACCCTGGCCCTTCCTCCATGGCCACTTTAGCCCCATATGCTTTGAATTTCCACGCCATTCTCAAATATGCATTCTGTCAAATATAAAGATACAATTATAGCAGTATATGTTTAATGCTATATGTCTAATGCTATATGTCTAATGTAATATTCTGAAGGTTATAAGTATATGTTTAACGTTACATGTTATTCCTAAATTAATTTTCCAGCTTTATGAAGTGGCAATTCAGACCAACGAAACATAATGCTGAAATTACATTTTCCAACATCTTTTACTTCAATGCACTAATACTTTGTAATAATGAGTACGGTTTAAAAAGAAGTAAGAAAAGCATTTTCTCGTCTTTGGAAAAAGAAGTGCATATACATTGGACTGCATTCGAATTACTAAATTCTTATAAAAGGACTATCTATGATTTTGGAGCTAAAGTGCTCATTTCAAAAATAAGTGTTGGCTAAATAGGATGCAATGGAAGATTATAAACTGATATCTACTCCACAGGGTTTATATTTCTCTAACTATTCCATAACATTTTAGTCCGGCTGAAAGATTTTGCTGCTGTTGTAATGCAAGGCAAATGCTGCGATAAAATGATTTGAAAATGATGTAAGAGGCTTTCATTTGCGTAGGACTGAGACGGAGTGCTTACAAAGTAAAGACGCATACTAATTGGAAATTATCACACAGACACAAGTCCGTAAACCCAGATTTTAATTAGAAACCGGAGATTATTATTGTAGACACAGTCGATATTGATACTTAGAAGTGACCTCATTAGTGACTTCCGATGGTTTAGATATTTAACGCTTGAACAGGCCTTAAAACAGCCAGTAATGGAGGGACACACACATGATGAATGGTATTATAATGAGTATAGTTTCCTGTTTAATGAGTAAGGACCAGAAAAAAAGACGGACTACAATGTGGTGCAACGCTTTTATTGTTACAAGCTGCTGGTTCGTATGAATAAGTCCATATTGTTTGTATAAGAAGTACGTGGCAAATAGGTTTGCCACAATATGTATTGCCTCCGCTATTTCACAATGTGTTCTTTAGGATATTGTGGTCATACAGTTGTACTAAACTCTCAAATCATTGAAGGAATCGTCATAGTACGACCATTCTTTCGATGATGCAACCCAGCTTCAGAAAGGACCCAACTTAAAAATTTTCAAATTCCAGCTAAAAACGTCATTCAGGTAAGTACCACCACATTTGTCTTCAGAAGAAACGACACATCTAACCATCCGAAAGCTTTCGAGAGAAACATAAGAGCCCAAGTTGTTTTACAATAGTTCATTCAATTTTATGTAATTTACAATTTACTCCAAACAAAATTTAACAGATTCTGACTTGAGTCACTTCTGATGCGGGAGTGCGATATGTCAGGTACTATATATCACTATAAACATAAGCAAGGTTTGCTATTCAAGTCATGATGCTCAAAGGTATTTCCAAACTTCCTTGATGAGATAAAATGGTTCACGTGACTTCTTATGGTTCGTACATTTACCAGATTAATAGTATCGAAATCTAGTCATAAAAATACAAATTAGTATGCTTAATCACAAGGTTACTAAGAATTTAATATGAGGGTTTGACATATGATGCACATAAAAAGTGGTTTTGGTGCATTTTTAGTCCAAATTGTAGTAATTACCTGAAATGGCTAAGCCAAGTGCTAGTTCATGGCTAACAGAAAACCACCATAATAGAATACCAGTAGCAGCTAAATATAGTAAAACCTCCTTAGCTGTTACAATTCCCAGTGCTAATACAAACAATTACTAATTGTAATATAAAAAAATTAAAATGTGACAATGCGTAAAACGATGAATGATGTATATGAAATAAATGGTATCATTTTAAAACTACTTATGGCGAAATTTATATTTTGAACGAAGTTGCATAAGGTGGAAAAGACAGATATCGCATTTATATGATAAATAAATGACTGAATGAATGTTTGATGTACCCTAATAATGGACACCTCTGAATAGCAGACAAATATTCAATTCCTGAAGAGTGAGCTGTTCAGAGGATTTAATGTGTAAGTAATTGATAAATGGTTAGAACTTACGGGCCATTGATTTCGGCATGGTAGGAACACATATGAAAGAATGTAAATTTCGTTCCTCAGCATATCCATGGAGAGCCATACACGCTCCAAAGAACGTTACGTGATAAATATAGGTGAATAGCACGGACATGGAAGTATATACGCAGAAAATACGGACGGATGGAAAAGGGGTGATGACGCCAATCCAGAAGGATATGAAGTTTGTCAAAGATGTGATGGTGATAGACACGCCCGCATCTGCATACGCACTAGCCATCCTTTCCGGCACAGATGTAGCCCTGTTTGTCCTCCTCCAAGCAGCCAGAAGCACAAATGTATCGTCCATCCCAATTCCTGTATGAGAAGGATTTTTGTTACTTAACACAATAAAGCTGAAATCATTAAAAGTGTTAAAAATACCCATAGTTAAATGTATACACAAAGCAAAAATTATTTTCGCACATAACATATACATATAGCAGATGAAATAAAATATACATCCATGTACAAGTTATGTAAAATAACAGAGAATGTGATTATAGTTGTACGATTGTATTTTGTGAACGAGATTAAATTAATTAGAATTTATAGAATTCTCTTGCTCAAAATTTACAAAACCGTGAGCATAAACACATCATGAACATAAACAAAACCATGAACATAAACACATCAATCATGAACATAAACAAAACCATGAATATAAACACAAATATTATTTTAAGCTTTGTTATTGATAATATTCCTTATTGATTTATCTCACATATTGTCTTCGGTTATTGCTAATGAATTTATTATACTTTTCCATATTCTGTATATATTAGATGTCTGGAAAATAAATTTGAATTTGAATATAAACTGCCATTCGTTCGTAAAATCTAGAAGATATATTTCAGATTTTAGTTTCCAAATTCAGTTAACCCAGTCAATTCTATGCTGAACTAGATTTAGAGTTAATTATAGTAACTAAAGATTTCCATGTCATTTTCCTCCTCACAATCTGCCACTTCATATTAAAAAAACAATTGTATATCAAACGTTTAACATAGTCCCCGAAATAAAGTTATTATACGTTTTTCTGAAAGGACTCAGTACATTTAATATCCTTCGTATCTATTCTTTGTACATTTCCCCTTTAAATTATTTCCAATTCAACTATTGTCAGTCAGATTCAAACTGTGTACAAGTGATAAATGTTTGGCACGATTCGATAATTTTCAATGAATTGCACCTCGTGTTTAATTTGCAGTTATTCGCTTTCGTTTGTCTCCTGTAATATGTGTAATCTCTTCATTTCACTCTTCTGCAATGTACCATCCCTCTCTCTGCTATAAACAGGGTAAGATTGGAATCGTATTCGTTTAAAAGGAAAACAGGCAATGTTAGTTGACAATTGCTTAAATAATATTTTAAATAATTTACAATGAACTACTAATGTAATTATTAGCAATGGAAAAAATTGATCAGTTCTTGTTGTGTTCATTGATCCATTATTGTGTGAAAAGGAAAAATGAGAACGACAAGGCTGTTCATTGCGCAATATGAGGAAGTGGACAGAAAATCTTCCAACTAAATGGAAAACGTTGCGTTATAGCCGTTTTCCAATGGGAAAGAAATTATGGAAGGCACATTAAAAATTTCGCAATTTACAAGCTCCAGGTAATTCTTGACATGTGTGTCTTATTGCTATGATCCATCACTTTGGCCGTCAAATGACTTCGTGCCAAATTACGTTATAATGTAGGGTTTGATGACCGACGCGAAATTTGCCCTAATATAGCCCCAAGTTTCCAAACCTCAGAGTGATCATATGTCGGTAAGCTATATGATTTCTTACGTAACAATTGACAATTCATGGCTTTTATGATCGCTGTTTGTAAATCATTTTTGCGTAGCCGTGGACGGCTGAACAAAATATAAATATAGATTAAATGTTTATTGTGGGCGTGCGTCATTTTTTTAGCGGAAGTTTGCAGTTGAATTATATAAGAAAATTAATTCTTTTGACACCCACGTTTTCGGCTTAAATTAGAGCCCTTTGATCGATATATGACAAAATTATTATTTACCGTCCAAGGCAGAGGCGTACGCAGAAAGTTCGTAAAGGGGGTTATAGGCTCAATTGAGGGAGGTTGTTTAAGAGCTACAACTCACATATTCCTATGTTAAATATACAAAATTTCATTGCAATGGGGGGTTACAACCCCCATCAACACCCCCCCCCCCTGTGGATGCCAATGGTCCAAGGGTTAATTATCCATGGGAGTTATTATCTATCCACGCAGTGACGTAGCAGTTCGAAAATTATGGGGGCTCAAGTAGAACACGAGATACGGAGTTGAAGAGAATTATGTCTTGAACCCCTTGAGGTCCCGTTTTCCTACGCCACTGCTTCAAAATAAACTTTCATTAAAAATTACATGAAATCAAAATTCACATATATGCAAAGTTAAGGTCTCGCCAGCTGTCTTTCGGTAGGTCAGTTGATAGGACACTCGGTGTAATTTTTATTTTTTATTTTACGACGTCGGGATCTGCAGTTTTCCGAGACCTCCGAACCTCTGCTGCAAAAGGGACTAACCCCCGGACTACGATGTGGTATAATGCATTGCGCGATACCACTGGGGGTCGAATCCAGAAAAATGGCACCATAGACGAACATGGTGTCACTACGTCACTACAAGGCAGTGGATCTACATTTTCCTAAGGCATCTGAGACTCCTTCCGATTTTCAGGGAGCAGTTAGTCGTACGACCACAAGGCCGCTTAATATCAACCAAGTGGTCGCAGGATCGTGTCCTGTCTGAGACTTTTTTTTCTAACTTTTGCTGTATATTGCCCATTGAGGATTTCTGCATTGTACCACTCGTGATTAATTTCCAACAACTTTCAATATAATAGAAATAAAATACAGGGTACCAGGGAGGAAATTTACATACAAAAGGTTAAACACTGGTAAAATAGCAATGAAAAAGATCACCCTTTACGGACAATTTGAAGAGTTCCTTGACGAATGTGTAAACGAATAAAATTAAACATGGTGAAGTTAAGAAGGGTAATTCTTTTCATTGCTATTTTACCAGTGTTTAACCTTTTTATGTAATTTCCTCCCTGGTACCCTGTATTTTATTTCTATTGTACTAGGGTGATCTTTTTCATTGCTATTTTACCATTGTTTAACCTCTTGTACGTAAACTTGCAGTATAATTTTGCAGGGCGCAGGAAGATCTTAATAACTAAATTTGTACGTTTTCTGCAAATGATTAATTGCAGAAACTCTATTATGACTTCCTGTCTTTACTATTATTAATATACAGAATACGTAATATGTATAGTTTCTTTTATTTCAGTGTCAAGACCTCTCAAAGGACTTTACATAATTAATAGAGTAATTATTCGTATAAAATGGGCTAGTCCCAGACGTGTAACTCTTTGAGTTTGAAGACAAAATTTTTGTCTATTTTGAAAGTACTGACGTGGGGCTCCAGATATCAGAAATCGTGCTTAATGTATTTACTACAACGTGGAAGGAGTGTGGCCTTCTTTCTTCAAAGTTTTTTCACTTGGATTTGCGTATGTTTTTACTTAGCAATTTTTTTTTAATATTTTCCCAACTGCATACCTATTTGTTTCTAAGTATTGAACTGTCAATTAATCAATCAATCGGATATAACGTTTTTCATTGAATCACCACAATATGTGACGTACTACCCGAAAGGTATTTATTGTCCCACTAGATTTGAAAATAACATAAAGTTTTAGCATATTCATTATTATTATCATATAGTCATGATTCGTACATTAATTAACCGAAATCGAAAAACAGAGCACAAGTTTCTACGAGTATACGTGGTTGAGCAACATTACTAGTAGCTCATACTCAAGAAAGCTATCTCTTATCGTGATTCGAGTTGTGCAGAGGACATGTATATTTTCTCCATGTGTTGGTCAATAAATCTATATCTACTAGCTTCGGGCTATTAATAAACTTGTCACGACATAAAGAAAGGTTTCGATCGCGTGATTAGATCTATTTAAATCATTGGTTGTGTTGCAACTAGCCTCTTATAAATGCAATTGGTTGGATGCATACGTATAGTTGCTCTAATTGCTGTACAAGTATCTTAATTAGTAGTTGCTTAAGTAAATGTTTTTAATTAATACAGCCCGGATTCTTAGCGCTAAAAAGGCAAAGCATGCATGCACAGACGTAACCTGGCGGAGGACAAGGGGAAACATGACACTCTAATTTTTTTAGAACCGAGGTAAAATCCTAAATTTTCCCACCCAGTTGTAGAGTTTTTTGCCCCCAGTTTACGCCTATGTAAGTATTCAAATATGCACTAAAAATCAAAATATGAATGCAAGTATGCATTAAACAAGCTAAATCTACGCGTGGATACGCACTTATAATGCATAAATATGCACTTTATTTTTTTTAACATAGTTGAAAATCATAAGTAATGCGTTTTAATACATGGAGCTTTATTATTAACTGTCAACTAGAAATATTCGAGAGACATAAAGTGGTATACTTTATTCGGCCCAATTTCCATGACAACATATCACAATGTGTCTCTCGATATTCTGAACAGATAAGCTTTGTCCTTTATCATGCAATAACATTTCCATGACCAACACGGTCTTCTCCACAACTGCAGAAGTTACTATATAGCCCTTGTAAAATTTTGCGGATTGCCTGATACGGATAATTTATCCGTGACAGACTATTACCCACGTTTATCGCTGATAGATAATGATGCGGAATTGTGCCCCATGTAAATGTTTGTTCTAATCTAACCTTCAATCAATTGCCAATCTAGCGCAATAAAACTAAACCTTCAATATCTCTAACAAGGATAGAGGCTATAATTCGACTATGATTACATGTTTGGTGCCCTAGTACATAATTAAACATGTATGTTCACGTTTTTCATTTCTTTGAGTTTTTGTAAGAGGAAGATTCTGTTTACATTTTTGTAAAATTTCAAAATTTTTTTCTATTGAAAATAATTACTTAAACGAATTTGTATTTTTTAGCGTTGGTTTCAGATAATATTTAGGTAGACTTTTGTTAAGGGGATAACATTTTGTAATTGTATCACAAACAAACAAAAAAATATGAGCTAGCTGACTATGACTTCCATCCAGAGTCTGCGCTATATATTATGCCGCTCGGGACGAACACATATTTTGACGCCCCAAAATGGCTTCCTTTTTTATAATAACTCTATTTTGCCGCTCAGGGTGAATGCCCAGTTCGCCCTCCCAAACTTCGCGTGGGCTCTGCTTCCAGCTTATGTAAATTAATCTGATTATTATTACTTAACTTAAATTATGGAGAATTTTTTTTATTATAGATGTATTAATAACTTATGTAAATGCATTAGTTACGTTCAGTAATTTACGCGCAGACAAAGTTTTGGTAATGAACCTAAGGGTACTAAAAATAAGTAATATGCACTGTTTCGTGCACCAATCATTAATACAAATTTATTTAATTATATTTTTACTATGCGAACGTTTAAGACATGGAGTAAAAGGGAGAGAGCTAAAAAAGTTTAAACGCTTCGGATTTAGCGGCCTTAAAAAGAGAGTTTCAGGCATTGAAGCAGATGGCATTCGCAGAATGGAAGAATAAACTGACCAGCAAATAAAAAAGTGGTTTCGGAGCATGACCTTAAATTTTGCATTTTTTCCGAAACTGATGACTGTGTTTCAGACGCACACATTGTGATAAGCTATTTGATCTTGACCTCTGGGCAGTGACGGATCAAGGCACGGGTTAACAGGGCGCTGCGAGATCAAGGCACGGGTTAGCAGGACGCTGATGGATCAAGGCATGGGTTAGGGGGACAATGTCGGATCAAGGTACAACACGTACCTTGATCCAGAATGACCGAATCGCTGATTGAATGACCGAACACCTGTACTTAGCGCGAGTTGAAAGAGCACCAGCTTAAAGCCCCATTTCTTAAATCTTGTATGGTAGAACCTGTCTAAAGTGATCACCTATAGGACTGGGCTGCAATGGTCACCATGGACACTATACACAACAAACATTTGTATTGGTATGGCTAAGCCCTTATCAGTTCTCTCTTTTAACAAATGATCATTTTATTCAGGTGGTCTCTTTACCAGGTTTCACTGTACGAGTATATGCAAGGGAGATGAAAAAACCTTTCTGCTCGTGGACGTGGAAATACTCTTGTTCTGTGCTACCTCCGACACCTCAGACGTTTAACATATATAATATATTTACAATTCTGCTGAGTTGGAAAATTAACGTATTTGTATATTTTGCGTCCTAAAGCTGGGCATTGAGTCATCTGAGACAGGACCGCCCTCTTAACGTTACGTCAACCACCCTAAGAAAGGGTCCGTCCATACCAGCCCAGTCTATAAGAAATATTTATGTAAACAGCATTTTTTAAGAACATGGAAATACATCATGGAGAATAATCACATTCCATTGGTGGGAGAATTTTCATAGTTGTTAGTTTTCAGAACTTTCTATTATTTATCAACCCACGTATAAGTTTGTGCTTATACGTGGGTGTCGAAAATTATTAAGTATAATAAATTCTCCCCTCCCCCGGAAAATTCACAAAAACCCCTCCCAGTGGCTTTGTATTCTGACCATTATTTGGCAATTGTTTTATCCCTGAGAAGGGAAATAGGAATATCTGACATTCTTATATACGGAGACAGAGAGCGTTGCCCCAGTCGTCGTTGGTTTAGCCATCGGCCCTCTGGGCTCAACATGAGAAGCCTAGTTCGATTATAGGGTAGGGACTGCACCTTTTTTTCTCCTATGAGTAAAAAAACTCTAGCTTAAGCTTACACGTGAGTGTCGAAAATTACTAAGTAGTCTTTAAAGTTTGACTCTTTGGAAGCTTTTTTATATTTATAAACAGTCAGTTAACCTCGTTGGTGACCACAAATCGACTCCTGGCTTCAGAAATGCCTGGAAGGCTCTATAGAATGATTTACATTAAAATGTTCTCTACTCCTTTCCGATTTTCTCCTGTATTTCGAATTTTTAAACTATTTTCTGACGTTTGGAGGTGCTATCATCGGCACCAGATGAAATGGAAACTTTCCGCTTTCACTATGATTTCGTTCCGGTCGACTATTGATGAAAAACAGCAGTTCCTTTTCGAAACGCGTCGAAACGCCCGACTAAATATTGAAAAATTAGGATTAATTACTTTGTTATCTGGTCCCTACTATATGTATGTATCAACACATGTACCACCTCCGAAGAAGGGACCCCTCCCTATTTTAGGGATGATACCTCTGATCCCTATTATATGTATGTATCAACACATGTACCACCTTCGAAGAAGGGACCCCTCTCTATTTTAGGGATGATTCCTCTGGTCCCTAGTATATGTAGGTATCATGTACCTCGAAGGAGGGACATCTCTATTTAAGGAACAAACTGTCCGATCCTGTGGGTGTCCCTTATTGGGAGGTAATACTGTATTTATTTTGTATATCTCGAATATATAAACAAAGGTATCGTAATATTTCCAAACTAGCTAATATTTAAACATAAACATACATTTTCTGACGTTTTACACTATTAATATGGTATTTAGTTGCATGTAATTAAACATATTTTCAGATAAATATTGTAGTTTCTTTGCAGCTTTATGTTAAAAATTGAATTGCCGGATCAACCGAAAATTCGCTTACGGAAATCGGATCTGCCTTCTTTATTTCAGATAATCTTGGTTTTATTGAGGTATAAACATGTATATTCAACGTATAGAGATTTATACAATAATTAAGGAGCTCACATTTCCACATCAAGTGCATCTCTTGGCTTGAAAAATAAAGGACTTGCATGTACATACAATCACTAGTATTTATTACATATGTCACGAAACTTCTCATGAGAAAATCATCATCTATGACTGGGAGTAAATAACCTTCACAGGATTATGCATCAACGGTTAAGAATAAAGGAAATCTGAAAATAATTATCTTCTTTTAAGGAAGAGGGTAATTTCTCTCGATATTTTTCTGCATTTAAATGTGTTGTTTTTGAACTTCGGATTATTTCGAAACAATAGAACCTTATTTAATGGCATGATATAATATATATATATATATATATATATATAGTAAATTAATAATAAGGAAAATATGAAATAACATAAAAATAAATTTATATACATACATACTTATATATTAAAGGAATTAAAAAATTAAATAAATTAAATGAAAAGAAATATAAGCAATTAATAAAATTAAATAAATTAAATGAAAAGAAGCATAAGCAATTCATAAAAGGTGATAAAAGATGAAGGATACAACAGGAAAATCTTTTCATTGCAGCTCTTTTCGCCATCTACCCATATGGTTTAAATAGCTTTTTCAACGGCGAGAACTTCAGCAGAAAGTTGGAAAATCGGTGTATTTATAATATCTGCAAAATTTTTTCTACCACAAGACCTTGCAATAGAGGAAAGCGGGGGAGAGGTAGATTAAAAAAGAACAGCTTTGGTTTACAAGATTTACTCCTCTGGATCAAAGGCTTCGATGAAAAACTCTTTTACTCCAATGTCATCTGGGAAAGTAGAAACTTCAATTTTTCCCTTAGAAACAAAAAATTAAAGTACTTTTT
>QLNU02014176.1:21700033-21721961 GCA_006491805.2 Dysdera silvatica | reverse complement strand
TGTAAAATATTGTAAATATATTTGTTTGTATATGTTTTGTTTTGCATTGAACTTAGGTATTTTTCAATTTGTGCATAACTTGTGGACATAGTTCTTTCCATGTTGGCTCTGATATCTTGCAGTAAATGCTGAAAATGGTGTTATACTGCTTTAACCTTACTTGTTATACATATATGTGTTATTTGTGCGGTCCCTGATGAAGAACAAAATTCTTGGTATTATTTAATCTTTTACTCCTCTTCACTTTCCGCTACCATAAATTCAGTTTTTTGTTCTAATCTGTTTCTACTACTCTGTATATGGTAAGTGCGGAGAAAAAGTTTATGGGCGCTAAAGTAGTTTAGTATCCGTAAACCAAAGACTTAAGACTTTTAGTTTAAATTTTAGATTCCCAAACCATTTTCCAAAAGCTCGAAGCAAAAACTCTCCAACCCGTAATTGTTTAATACATATCAACATTTTACACACACACACACACAAATAACATACACACAAACACACACGCACACATATTTATATATAAATGGAAAAAAAAAGCGAAAATGTAGAAAATTAAGTAAGTAAATTGTTGACATACATGGGTACATATTCTTGTTTATTCCAACACTTAACTTTATGATATGTATATGTGTGTGTGTGTGTGTATGTGTTTACTTTTTCTCAAATAATAAAATTTTTATTAAGAAAAACATGTGAGTTAGCAAAGAAAGAAACGACTTCTTAAGGACGAATACATTCATTTCTAGTCTCCTTCAATGTATTTTTCCTTTATTATCCTTATATTAGCTTGTTATCCTGATGTAAATGTAAACATGATTTCGGAACTTTTTAATTGGCCACTGAACTTGCGGAACATTGAGCTACGTTATAAGAGAATGTCCACATCTGTAAAATTTCAGTATAACGGCTGCAATAAAATTTCTGAAACACAGTTAACTTGTTTACTAATTTTGTAAAGGTATATTTCGGCCAAGGACATCAATTGTTTTAAAGCCTTAAGTGGTCTAGGAACATAACAAGACCTTGACAATGTCAGGCGCACATTGCATAAGGTCGCTAATATGAAAGGAGCTGATATAAAATTACCTCTGTTAATGAGCGAAACTGTTTTGATATTAGCTCATTGTGTTGAAAGTTCAAGTTTCCAAAGGGCGTCAGCATAATATTTTAAAATAAGTATCCATTTCTTCATTTACATCGTGGCTTTCAATACGGCAATTATCTAATCACTTCTGCTTATCTGACGTCATCCTTTCGGTCGTAATTATATTTTCATTATGGACATATAATAACGTTATTATGCAAATGACGTTATTTTGTCATTTCCTTGTTTAGGATATGTCAGTTACTTCGTCATACTGAAAATTTTTACTGTAATAAAGAGAAAAGTTACGAAATTTTATCATGGAGGAATAAAAGATATACAACCTGTTAAATTTTCCTCCCTGGAAGGTTGAAACTTACGTACAAGGAAAAACTTGCACATTAAGATAAACACAAAGAGGTCATATGGAAATATTTGAAATCATCATCATCATCATCATATTCAACCATTATCTATCCACTGCTGGATGAAGGTCTCTCCAAATGCTTTCCACACAAGTCTATCCTGAGCAATTCGCTTCCACGTCACCCCAACCTGTTTTCTTATTTCATCCACCCATCTAGTTTGAGGACGTTTTCTAGGTCTTCGGTGGTCTCTTGGAATCCAGTTCAGAATTTCTGTTGTCCATCGTTGATCAGTTCTTCTTGCAATATGCCCAGCCCATCGCCATTTCAGCCCTTTTACTTTAACAATGATGTCCTCTACTCTAGTTTGCTCTCTCACCCAAGTGTTTCTTTTTCGATCTCTCCTAGTTATTCCAAGCATGCACCTCTCCATGCTCCTTTGCGTTGTCTGTAACTTTCGTATTGCTCCAACTGTTAGACTCCATGTCTCTGATCCATAAGAGAGGACTGGCAATACACACTGGTTGAAGACCTTTCTTTTTAGACACAAAGGCAATTTCCCCTTCAGGATAAAACTGTTTCTTCCAAATGCACTCCAGCCAAGTTTAATACGTCTG
The DNA here is from genome assembly GCA_006491805.2 of Dysdera silvatica. NCBI lineage: Eukaryota > Metazoa > Arthropoda > Arachnida > Araneae > Dysderidae > Dysdera > Dysdera silvatica. The sequence continues at coordinate 21,719,895 of QLNU02014176.1, read as the reverse complement.
TTGAGTTCTTTCATAATGTTGCCATCCATTGAAATCAGCTGGCCAAGGTAAATATATGAATCAGCAATTTCTAGCTCAATGTTGTCAACTTGTATTTTTGTTTCCTCTACGAAATTATTGAACATGATCTTAGTTTTTTGTAGGTTCATCTTGAGTCCAACTTCTTTACTTCTAGTTGAGAGCTCCTGTACCATGTCTTGGAGTTCTAATGGGTTCGTTGAAAAAATAACAATGTCATCAGCAAACCGCAAATGATTTAAATATTCACCATTTATTTTTATTCCCTTGTTATTCCAATTTATCTGCTGAAAAATCATCTGTAAAGCTGAAGTAAAAAGTTTTGGAGAAATGGTATCTCCCTGCCTCACACCTTTACCAATTTTGATAGTTTTGGTATCTTTATGTAACCGAAATTTTGCACTTGCATTTTTATACACACGTTTCACCATGTCAATGTACACATCCTCAATGTCTGTTGATCTTAAAGAGTTGATGACTGCTGATGTTTTAATAGAGTCAAAGGCCTTCTCATAGTCAATAAATGCCACACACAATGGAAGTTCATATTCATGTGTTCTTTCAATTAATTCTCTTAATACTTGAATATGGTCCACTGTACTGAATCCACTTCGAAATCCAGCTTGTTCTCTTGGTTGAGCTGCATCTAATTTTTTCTGCAGGCGATGTGTTAGCACTTTTGTGAAGATTTTATAAATAGCAGGTAACAAGCTAATTGGTCGGTAATTTTTCAAATCCTCTTTATCACCTTTTTTATGCAAAAGAATTACTGTTGCAGAATCCCATTGGTTTGGTATGTTACCGCTGTTAAGACATTTGGTAAAGAATTTTGCAAGTATGTCTTCTACATATTCTCCAGCTTCTTTTAGGATATCTAATGTAATACCATCATCACCAGGGGCTCTTCCTTTCTTCATACTTTTTATTGCAAATGAAACTTCTTCTTTTAAGATTTTAGGAGCTGTTCCTTCGACTATTTCAATGTCTTCGTTTAATCCACTGTTACTTTCGTATAGATTTTTGTAGAATTCTTCAACTCTTCTAAGTATTTCTTCCCTATTTCTTGTTACGGTGCCATCCTCTCCTTTTAATGCAATGATGTGTTTCTTCCCAACAGATAAACTTCCTTTAACAACCCTAAGGCTCTTGTTATTTTCAATGGCTTTCCTTACTAGCTCACAGTTGAATTTTCTTATGTCTTCTTTCATGCTTTTGCGCAGAGTTTTACAAAGTTCTATGTACTCAATCCTGGAACTGGTATTTTGATTGTCCACCTTCATATCTCTTCGCCTTTTCATGAGCTGTTTCGTCTTCTCAGATAATTTGCTATTGTGCTTTTTACAGGTTACACCACCAATTTCCCCAGCAGTTTCAACTATTGTCTTAACAATGTTTTCATTTGCTTCTGAGATATCACTTTCATCAATAAGTCCTTCCAGTGCAGAAAAGCGATTTTTTAATTCCAACTTGAATGCCTCGGTATTTACTTTCAGTTTCATTAGATCCACCCTCTTACTTACTTGTTTCCTAATGAGCTTCTGTCGTTCTAATTTAGTATTTAAGTGCACTTTACATCTCACCATTCGATGATCACTTCCAGTATTAAATCTGTTCAGTACACTGCAATCTTCAATAATTGATTTCTTGTTTGCCAGGATATAGTCAATTTCACTAGTTCCCCCATTTGGGTGTTTCCATGTCCATTTTCTTTGCGGTTTCTTCTTAAAAAATGAATTCATGATGCTAAGGTTTTCAGCTTCTGCAAATTCGATGAGTTGATCGCCACGTTCATTCCTTTCCCCATATCCGTATTTACCAACCGATGTCTCTCCTTGTTCCTGTTGTCCAATTCTTGCATTGAAATCCCCCATGATGAGCTTGATATGTTGTTTCCCTTTGGTGTGTAACTCTTTGATTTCTTCATAAAATTCTTCAACCTCTTCGTCGGTATGGCTTGATGTTGGTGCATATACCTGTACTATTTGAAGTTGGTATCGCTGGGTTAGTTGAACAACAAGCCTCGCTGCTCGATCTGATGTACTTTCAACTTCCAGAAGACAGTCTTTAATTCTTTTGTTGATTAAGAAGCCAACACCACTTGTTCTTCCAGTTTCCGTTCCTCTATAGTAAAACAAATGAGACGAATATGCTCGAAATAGCCAAAACATATAAAAAAAATAATTCGATAAGACTGCAAAGAAGGTTAAAAATGTCGTTCTTAAAGACAAAACTACTGAAATTATCATATTGATGGTGATTGGTTGGTTGGTTGTATTTTTATGACGCATGGACAGCAAGGGTTATAATGCGCCAAAATACGTGAGACCACATTTGCAGTTTTAACACGGAAACAGATTAAGCCAATTGTTATGATCGTCTAAAAATACGGCTTCATAATATATTTATAAATTTAAGTTGCTAACGTATAATTATAATTTAGATAGAGATAGCAGATATTTTCCTTTACAAGGGCCTGTGCGGAACGGCCACTTTGAGTCTGCTATCCTAAGACAGGTGATGGCTCTGTGAGACCCTGTGAGACCCTGTGGATATGGCTCTGAGGTTTTGCCGCGTGAAGGAGGAATCAAGTACAAAGGTCTTTTGGAAAGCGGGAGCATTGAAGAAGAAAGAAACGTACTTCACCGTCTATAACTCTTAACGACCGACCACCCTGAAAATGCCATTAGCTGGTACGGAGATGCCTGGAGATAAAGAATTTTCTCGAATGTTCGAGAGAATGAAGAGAGGTATAAACGAGCTGAACGAGAGGAGAGAGAGGGGGAGTTTGGCATTGGATCCTGGAGAGTGCGGTTGTCTTCGGAGAGAGTCCCAGGGACGGACGTCGGCGTCTCGCCAAGAGCTAGGACCAGAGAACCCCCCCGGCTGATAATTATCTTCCTCTACCAACTCCTACGCACACTGTATAGTGCCAGTAATCTAGGTATATGAAGAAACCTCTCACGTTTGTCCGAGCCGCTGGTTTTCGTCTCTACAGCGTTAGCTTTATATCGACTGGAGGCCATTTTACACCTAGAGCCATCATATGTATCGGAAACGTAAGTCCCTTTACACTACTTGATCTCCATCTACTGTGAGCTTAAAATACGTGTTGTTGAGATGCCAGGGCCGATTTAATGTATAGGGGTAATTAAGTCGGATTGAGATGGATCATATGGATTTATAGATTTGCTGTATGTGACAATAACTATCATTTGCATGACCTTAATATATGTATTTTGTGTGCCGTCATTTGTCATCAATATCCTTCTTTCTATTTTGATTGGCTACATCATAATAGCAGTAAGTTTTAATTAGACTATTGGGTGGATCTCAGCATTCTACATGTTGTGGCTTTCGATCTATCAGAGGGTCACAAGACTATAATGGTAGAAAATGCATCAAAAATACATTGAAAGAAAACGATGTAAGAAAATCAGAGGAGATTGAAAAAGCCAATACTAAATGCAAAATTAAAAATGATTTCATGATTAAAATAATCTCATAAAATGTCACAAAATGTAAAATTATTTTGGTTAAAATCTAATGAACGTTGCTGGTTAAAATTTATGCAAATGGTTAAAGCATGTAAAGCATTCAATTTATTTGCGACGATCATTTTCGTATCTAGACCGCCAAAACCATAAGCAGAGAATTTTTCAATAAGAGCTAATCAAAAATGGAACCTGAAATTCCCAAGAGGATAACAAGAAAACTTCAAAGATCAAGGAAACTTTCCAAAACAGGATGAGTGGAAGAAATAAAAAAAGGGAGATTGCAATAATGCAGAGACAAATGGTCAAGGAAATATTGGTAAAGATGAGAATTCAAATATCTATCCATCAAGCCTTCCCCAAACCTACCTGCCTTTCCAAATTACAGTCACATTTTTTGCGATTGTTGTGACAGTGGAAGCGCTACATTTGTTTGCCCGAAGTTCATTCGTAACTTTTACAAAGATTCACTCTAAAACAAATGCAGAATGCAATTTTCGTTTTTAATCACTTTCATAAAAGAGAAAATCCTTTTCGGATCTTCTTCGGTTGGCGACAAACAGATACGAATAGAGTCTTGGGCAAAATCGAAGTGGAGTAAAACGAACTTTCGAAAAGCGAAAAATATCTGTAACAATGGAATAACTAAGTTAACAACACAAACCTACAATAGGATAGATGAAACAAAAAAAAAGAAGTTGGAATAACACGCGAAGCATCTCGTAATACACATGCATAGGAAAAACTGCCAACAGGCAATAATTATAATGATTGTAATTAAAGTAGATGAGAGCGGAAGATGAAAGGTAATGCGCCCATGAGCGTAAGCTTGTGAGGAGCCATTAATCTGTTAGTCAAAGGCGACCTATACGCTAAATTTAAGGAAAGGTATGTAGTACAAGCGACCTATCACGTATCTTAATTGCCGTGGAGCTTTCTGACTACCGGGAGATTTTTGCTGTTTGGGTACGGACATACGAAGTAAAAATGAGCTTAAGTTAATCGACTTCGTTCAAAAATTGCATTTCGATTTTTCGATGTCCACATTCTTTTTTTGTTACTAATAAATTTGACACCCACGTTTAAAGCTCATACTAGAGCTTTTTTGATATAGGAGAAAAAGAGGTATCATCCCTGCCTTAGAGTTGAACTTCGGTCCTTCCGCTGAGCCCTGAGTGCCTTAACCGTTGAACCAACGAAGACGAGGAACAACGCTTTCTTTCTCCATATATATAAGGTTGCAAGGTGTTATTACCCTTCTCACGGATAGCATAATTGCCAAATAATGGTCAACACACAAAGCCACCGGGACGAGTTTTTTGTGAGTTTTTCGTGGGGGATTTGGTACGAGCTTTAAACCTGAGTGTAAAATTTATCATTCATAAAAATCCCCCACGAAAAACACACACAAAAAACTCGCTCCGGTGGCTTTGTGTGACGATCATTATTTGGAAGTTGCGCTAGCTTTGAGAAGGGTAATAATATCTTATATCCATATATGCGGAAAGAGAGAGAGTGTTGCCCCATGTCCTCGGTGGTCTAGCGGCTAAGGTATTTCGAGCTCTATGGAGGGCCCTAATTCGACTCTAGAACGGGGACGATGTCTCTTTTTCTCCTCCTATATTAAAAAAGCTCTAGTATGAACTTTAAACTTGGGTGTCAAATTTATTACTAATAAAAATCCCCCACGAAAAAACTCACAAAAACAACTCGCCCGGTAGCTTTATATGTTGACCATTATTTTCCAATTGTGCTAGCCCTGAGAAGGGTAATATCTTACGTTCGCATCCTCAGATATCAGAAGTCTTTCTTTCGTTGATAGTTTGATTAGAAGCCGAGATATTTTTGCAATAGGTGGAAAATCAGAAATTACGTTAAGTTGAAAACTTTAAATGTGATTTTTTAAGAGTTGTATTTTTCACGTTTGGCGTAACGCCAAGTACATGATAACTGAAAAACGTTCTTTGTAGAATCATATGAAATTTTCAAATACATTTATGTATTTTCTACATTAATATGCATAAAATAGATTAGAAATTTAAAAAGTTTCATAGAACTCAAGTTATTTTCTTTTCTTTCTTTTGGAGTATTTTATTCAAAGTTCGGGGGTCAACTAACATTTTTTGGCTTATCTCGCAAGTGTTTCAAAAATTTCTGATCATCTTGGTTCACGGCATGCATATTAATTGTATATATAAAATGAAATGGCAAATAATTCTCTATCATTAGCGTTGTTTTATTTATGATGTTCACTGTATATGTTAATTTCGGGATAAAATTTCCATTTATTTTGCATATATTGCTCAAAATAAATAATTTTATTCATTTTATTGGTGAATATATCTTACCTACAGTATAGTGCATTATAAAAGGCAATATCAGAAATTCATATACAGTGAAAATCGCTTATAACGACCAATCGCATATAACGACGGAATTTTTACAAGAAGTTTGGTTTGCTATTCTACTCCATACTAAATATATCGGTTATAACGACATCGTATATAACGACGACGATTTTGTAGTGTACGTAGATTCTAAGTAGGGAAATTCGTATCGGATATAACGACATGACTTGACAAATGTACACTGGAACCACGTAGGTTAGTTATTAAAATTTAAAATTAGTTATCAAAATTTAAGTGTTATTCTAATCTTGTTTATTTACAAATGTCCGAGAAATTTTTATTACTGCTAAACCTGAATATTAAAGATAATAAACTTAAAAAGTGATTTATTAATTGAATATCACGAGGGTCATATTCTTAAGGAGTCCATTCTATTTTTTCAGCGTAGAGCCCATAAATCTCTTAAACCGGCACTGTTCTTAAGTCATTAGTATAATATAATAAATACTATTTATTACATTTGTTTTCTAGATTATATACTTTAGTCATATTTTCTACAATTTTTTTCAATTTAAAAATCTGAGGAAGTACTATGTACTTAGTATAGCTATAACATAATATAAATGGAAATTAAATTCATTATAATTAAGTATATGTTTATTTAATTTTGAAACCAAAAAGTTTAATACTTTTTACTATCAAAATAATTTATAAAACTCTAGAGTGTATTATACTATAGGCTACTATGATTTTAAAAAGATATCGTTTATAACGACTGAATTTGCACGGTCCCTTGAAGGTCATTATATCAGATTTCCACTGTATTTATTTTTTAAATATAAGCCTTCCGAACGAAAATCGATACCTTAAGCATACGACTAACTTGTCTAACCAGTGTTGCGATTGTTGATGTCTCTAAGGTTTGAAATCAGTATATGCAATCAATGGAAATTTCTCAATTAAAAAATGCGGTGGGCGGATGAATGATTCAGGCTTCGATAATGGCATTGCAAACTTACTGATTTTTTCCTGGACTACAGGAACTGGGTACAGGAACGCACGCTAACCCATTGATGATGATTACTTATAATTTGGTTTTGACAGAAGCACTAATATTATCATATACATGGTACTGAGAAGTGTTCACGTTGATGTAAGATTAGCGAATTAGCAATTATAGGAGTTGCCTTTACAAGATTAATACGGAGCATATATACAGAATAATAAGGTTGACTTTTATGTAGAATTGAGGATAGTTTTGTTGAAGTTTTTCAGACGATGATATGCCAATACATTTTACAGAAAACTTGTATTTGAATATATAGCCGAATTTCTAAATGCAAGCACGTGTCTGAAAGCGACACCTGTTAGTGGACAGGGGGTGGCAAAGAACTCAAAAATAAAAATTTCCACACGCAGCAAGGTTGAGAAGGATATTTTGCCGCACAAAATAAAAGTTTCTAAATCTGTCACAATCCGAAGACCACTAGTAGCACGCAAAACACATTAAGGCAATTGAATTTGTTTCAAACACTACAAAGCATTACCTGCGTGATGGCAGCATTAATCTTTTTATAAAGCATATATCGATTTGTATTATTAATTACAGCAAGCCGTTCTAAGCATTTTCTATATTAATAAATTTATTGGGGGCTTATAACGGGCTGGATAATTTGTAGAATGTCTGCATAATAAGAAACGAGGAGCTTATATCGTGAAAGGGTTTGCTATACCTGCCGTTACAACAACTTTAGTTCCACTTCAGTGAATGTGTAATGACAAAGTAACAATAGAAATCGATGATAACTTTTTTTTCAGTGACATTTCATGTAGATTTTTGTTCTCTTTACATTAGCAAATGAACAGATTTGATGACACGCACTGACCAGTCGCCACGTCATTAATATTTCTCGTTTTAGACCGCAAGGATCGATTTAAGCGTTGTCATCGGAAAATTCAATATGCAGCTTTTCAGCGCAATAAATAAACATTCGGTTCGTCTCGGTCATTCGGTGAGTTCAAAACCTTTGGTAAAAAGCAGAGGGTCAATGTACTGCAGAAATTTGTATCACTGTCCTCGCCTCACGTTGACATATTGGAAAATACTTCCAGAACGTCTGTGAAACAAAACGGTGCTTTTTTAGCTAGGTTTTATGTGCCCCTTTTCAGAGATGGATGTACGATTTCGTCACCTGTAAGCTGATATATTTTGCCGCCTGTAGGATGACATATTTTGCCAGTTGTAGATGATATATTTTGCCGCCTGTAGGCTGATATATTTTGCAACCTGTAGGCTGATATATTTTTCCGCCTATAGACTGATATATTTTGCCACCTGAAGGCTGATATGTTTTGCCGCCTGAACTTTAACGTAACTAGAGGCATAACATAGATTTTAGTGCTTTTTAATATTCTTAATTTGAGGTGCCTGCCAGTTATTTAAAATTCGTCTTTTCGCAAGTATTCGTAAATTTGACATCTTTTGAGCCTCTCTCTCTCGTGGCAATGCCATTGGCAGCTCTCCTTTTGTCAATGTCTTATTACCGTTCTGAGCATAACAATTCGAAATTAATTCGACTTGCCACTAAAAAAAATCAGCCCCGGTTTTGCAAATCCCTTGACGGCAAACTTCTCGTCGAAAATTTGCCGTCATCAGAAATTTGTCGCCGTAGCTTGCATAGCCCATTAATAAATCCGCCACTGCACACTTTGAAAAATCCATAGAATTTAAAAGCAGTATTTGGATTTAGAAGCTCGTCTAGTGGGAAATATCTGATATGGTAATATAAATATTATGGGCATAGCTCTTTGTCTTTCGATTCTGCAGTTTGTATTTGCAGGCAAATTAAAGTAGTCGCCTCTATATAACATTGCTATTAGGGAGATAGAGAAATAACTAAAAAGAAACATTTTCAACATCGTCGAGTTCGGAATTTTTTATTTTAAATCTTATGCCTCCCCCTTCGGTAAGTGCACCCCTAGGTCTGTGCCTTGTAGGGCCTACTTAGAAATTCACCACTGAGGGCCACTAAAAACTTATTTCTTGGTGCTTGCATTGCATATTTTAGCGGCCCTGTGTGGCCGCCCAGCTCGCCACCCCCTAAGCACGACCCTGTACCCTATGGTGATTGGTTTTACTCTGGACTAAAGGAAAATCTATTAAAAGTAAAGAAGGATGAGGAGGAGGGATAGTTCAGACAAAATTAAGCTTTCAACATTCCATATTTATGCGATTAGTACACGAATCTCTGTTTTGGTAGAGAAAAAACAGAATAAAACGTGGCAAGCGAAGTCTCAACTCTCAACAAGACCTGTAGAAAATCATAGTATTTAACATGTACTTAAGAATTTTACACTTTGAAAGATAAATGAACAAAAACTGCAATTTTAGTTGACTAGTAGACAGGGGCGGACTGGGTCCTCTCAAAGGGTGCATACATTAGATTATCAGAGGGCGCGAGTCCTATCATCTATGAGGGCTCACCGGCCCGGGGGCCGGTTGGCTGGCGGCTCAGTCCGCCCCTGCTAGTAGATTAATATAGTATATGGAATCAAAACCCAGGAAAGTGATCTTGAAGTTATATAAATGAAGAATGCTTCTCTTGTAAAAATCGTAGACAATGTAATACCATAGACAAAAAAATCATAGAAAAAGTGATCTCACGGAGGAAAAATACAAATCACAGTTTCCTGTAAAACCGTAGTGCGATATCAATATTATGTTCAATTTATATAAGTCGAAAACTACGCTTATGGGTTCAGAGCCCCACCGAACACAAAAAACATTCCTTTTCTTTGCGAACGTTTCACCATCTAACCATGCAATAACATCGGCGCTGATATTACTACGTCAAGAAACGTTAATATAAATTGTTGTTTAATTATGTTCTATATTTTAAAATTGGGAAGTTATACATGCGAATAAGGACAAAGTGTTTTTTAGAAAATCCGTCTTAAGAACGGATTCCTGATAAAATTGTGACCCCTCGATGGATCCGTTTGAAACTACTAGAAGAATTCTTTAATACAAAAGCGTTGCAAATAGGAAGTATAATGATTATCTCGTTCAATTTCCCACACTGAACAATGTGTTCTTTTTAAATATATAATACTTTCGACCATCAAATTTTAATTTTAACCGCCATAGTTTAAGCCATCAAGAACTAATGAATAATTTTTAAAAGTTATTGAAAATTCGACTATTTGCAGATTTGCATTTTCCAAGTTGACTGACAGTAAAATACTAGTATTTTATGCACATAATTTTAAAAATTAGCAGTAGTATTTAACGGCAGTAATTCCCAAAGGTTTTATATTCCAGAATCCTCTCTTCCTACCACAAGCCTTGCCACGGAAATCCTCACTCAATAATAGTTAAGGATAATTTAAAGGGCTGTCCTTTATTACCGTTTAGCTATAAATATAAATAATAATAAAAAAGAACAAATAAATAAGTATAAAAAGATAGGCAATGCAGCTATATTGTTTCCATGTGTTGATTAAGGCTAGTTAGCTGGGCTAACTTAGCTGCAAATGGGGTTGCCAAAGGAGAAAATTGCAAAATTTATAGGTTCCTTGAAAATTTCGACAATAGTTTACAATTCCATTGCGGAACTCCAGAGATCCCCCGAATATACCCTGAGAAATATTACTTTAAAGCATAGATTATTATCTTTTCCAAAACAGCGAGGAAATGTTTGGGAAAAGCATAATTTTATTTGGCGATTTTACCAGATACGGTCGTTATTCCCATTCTGGCGAATACTAGCTTCATGCCACGTCATTAAAATGTTTCATGCGAAAATGTCATTTAGAATAGGAAAATGGGAGTGGCATAGTTTTCCAAATTATATGGCAAGATGTGTGGCTTCTTTTCTAAAACCTAATGAGCGTTTAATCGTGAAGAAATAGATCGTCTAATAGTTCTCTGCTGTAAAGAGGGGCATGTAGCCTTAAGTGAAAAAAAATATGTACAATTAACTGCATATTCAATACACAATTTGAACTCGTGATAAGGAGTACTCTTCGTACACGGCAGGTCAACCCACACTAATTGGTCACATACCGCGCTAGAAAAGCAAATGAGTGAACAACGGAATATCTCGACATTCCATCGTTTTTATAATCGCAAGTCACCACATGCAAAGAAAATCTGAGCGGGATTTTTACTCTGTTTATTTATATGAAATCTAGAATTGTAAAAAAAAAACCCTGTCTATAAAACTGTATCATACAATTCCACAAAAGGCAATTGGAATAACCTTTCATTTGACTTGAGATAGCGGTAAAGTGGTAGCCAGGATTTAATTTCAAGGGGGGGTTCAAAAATTTTTACAGCATGTATCGATACAATTACAGCATGCAAGTCCGTAGCCAAGTCCCATTAAAAATTTAGTTTCGGATGGGCGATTCCTAAGATCTTCCCCACTCTGGATACGAGCATGTGTAGTGGTCTACAAGCAAGGTTATTGCATGTTGAATAAGGATGCCTTTATTTTTTTTAGGAGTTTTAAGTTATAAAGACAGCAAGGATCATTCTTCATCGGGACTTGAAGTTCTACGAGGAATCCGAACCGCTTGTGGTGTAGAGAGCCAATCCCCTGGCTGTAGTGAGAAGGCAGTTGATAAGAATCTTTCTTTTTCTTTTTACACCATTGGTGTCAAACTAAGGATAACGGCACACAGGGCGAAAATGTGTTAAAACTGTGCCACTACAGGGCCTGTGTATGATTGTAAGTGTGGTTGATTTTCTATAATCAGCTGAAGTACGAGAACAATATCCTGGGCGGCTTCTGAAATGCTCGAAGTTTCGTTTGGGCATCCAAATGTTAAATTAATGCGATAGTTCTTGATTAAGTTTCATTAGCAACATCATGCTTCTAAGCGTGCTATTACGTTTTCAATCGAAGATAAATAATACGCAGGATTTACTTGTCTTGAAAATACATTATATTGTAATTATAAAGAAAGTATTCTGTCAAAGAAGTAGTTAAATTTTCTATATAGACAGACACGATTTGCTCTGCCTTTACGATTGAACTGTATATAAAATTGCATTGCACAATAATAAGTACTCATGATTTAACCAAGTTGGTGTGTTGATCGTTCTAAACCACATTTTTCTTCATGAACTAACACAACTCTTTACACCACACTTCAAGACTAACACCACTCACCTTTTCTCTTGCAAACTTCATTTTTCTAATTACGTTCCTGAATAGCATTTGTGTTGGTGTTTTTCGAAGATCAGAGTACAACTATAAAACAAATATGAGCTTTTTTTGCCAAGAAATATTGGACGGGTGTCAACTTTAAAAAATATTAATAAAAACTGCTTAGCAGGCCATTTTGGTTACGTTCGATTTCGATTCAACGAAATTTTGTTAAGCTGGATTCTCCTGTAAGTATTTTTACCAGAGTATTCACAATTTTCATATATACGTAATATTTCAAAGTCGCTTAAAAGAAAGAACTCGTAAAAAAGTGCTCAATGATTTTCTGGTTGTTTATAAACTGAGATCAATTACCTCGCAACCAAGGGAACAGATGTTCATGTTTACAAAACATTGCGTTCACACGAAACAGATAATGGGAAAGGGTCTGGCGCAACCTTTTTTTTCGTATCATTCGTATCTGTCAAACAACAATGTCAATCAATAATATGTATATATATATAAATAAATAAACTATATAATAAACAAAATAAAAAGAATTTAAGTCTAAGAGGTACAGGTAAATTTAGTTAAATTGGAATCACTCTGGCGCCAATGTCTGCCTGGAGTAAAACCAATTAAATATTATAATAGGTAAGGTTAAAGTAGTATAAGACCATTTTCAGCATTACATAAAACAATTTTACTGCAAGATATCAGAACCAACTTTACGAGAACTATATCCACAAGTTATACACAAATTGAAAAATACCTAAGTGCAATGCAAAACAAAATATATACAAACAATAAATATATTTACAATATTTTACATACAAATCTTTAAATCAAACAACAATGTCAATCAATCAACGTTTATTGGCGTAGTGATACCAACGCCGATGGTATGGCGTGATTAGATGGTGAAACGTTCGAAAGAAAATAAATATTTCTGCCTTCGGTGGGACCTGAACCCACGACCTTCCACTTGCCGGGCGGAGGCTCTACCCACTGAGCTACGAAGGACAATATATAATCTCTTTACGAACGTATATATATTGTTGCCAGTTATTTCGCAGAATGGTGTAGTACATGGACTACTATTTAAACCAAATTGCAAAGAGACTGGTATTAAATTGATCGAAATGCACTACAATGGTATCACTACGCCAATAAACGTTGATTTATATTGTTGTTTGATTTAATCCGCGTAGTGTTCGATTTATATAAAATGGATTCGTATCTGTGTTTTAAAATTTGGAGACTAATAACAAGTTGCAATTTAAGGAATGTTTCACTAAAAATATACAGAACGTGTCGCTTCTCATCCTATGTATGATATTGTAAATATAAAGGCTGTTCAATAACTACTGTATAAATTCCCTGGCAAGCGATTCTACGGTCAATTCCAAGACGAAAGCCAAGATTGACGGTAGTTGATTGACGGCTTCGTTTATGAATAATAAGCACTTCAAAATTTCTATCTGAGAGCCAATAGTGCTTCAAGAGAGCGTGCTTCTACGTCGTTTCAGCCAATGACGAAAGCTGCACCCCTTGGTTTCCCCGCTTCCAGAATAAAAAGGATTTAACTCGCTATTGTAAAGAATTTCTTGGTCACGTGCTATTTAAATTTAGGGCCCAAATTTCAGGTGGCCCCCTCCATCGAATAAACAGCCTTTTTTATTGGAAGAGTTCAGCTTGAAAGAAAAGTAACGCGTGTGCAAAATGCAGTGATGTAACAGAAAGCGTCGTCAGACGTTTTTAAATATTGCAACCCAATGTAAGATAAACCGTCGCCAAGTATCGGAAGAGAAGACGAAATAATTGTCAATTAACTTTGAACAAATATGGCATTTGAAATCTCATATTTGTGTTAAAGCGACAGACAGGGTCCTGAGCATTTAATCGGTGTTATAAGAAAAGCATCTTAACATACAGCGGCTCCCAAAATTGAGTATACACCAAACAGATTTTTTTTGGCATCCTAAAAACCTTTATGAAATTATAATCAGAATTTAATTTTGATAGGAATGGTAAATTACACATTAAAATATATATTAAGCCAATATATAATTCAGAATTAACAGTAGTATTTTAGAAATATATATTGTAATGCTAAACGTATAGTATTAGAAATTTCAAAATTAAGTAACGTATACACCAATAGAAAACCTCTTCACGCCACTATTACTATGCGTCGTGGATCTTTATTACTAATTTTACTAACACTTAGTTACGTTATCACAATGTAAGTTTTTTTCTCCTAGCATGTAATTAAATTACGAAATGAGTTCACGACGTGAAAGAAATACTGAAATTCGACGAAATATTCTTGGAAAATCACAATAATGAAAGTCTTTGCTCGAATTGGGGGCGCATGCATATGTTACGTCCGAATCATACGCGTCATAAACCTTTCTGATAAGTGTATAATTTAATTTTGGCAAAAAGGGTGAGATTGAGAAATTTTGGCATTTCAGATTTTCCTTGGATTTTTATTTGAAATTATAATTCCATCATACTTTTTAAATGCCTAAAGCGTTTTTGTACTACGTAAATTAAATTTTGATTGAAGTTAGCGGCGTTTCAAGGATTTGTGGAGGGCTATACTTTACTACTTTAGACCTTTACTACTTTAGACTTTACTACTTTAGACGTTTGTTTTAGGTTCCAAGAACTGTCAGTACTATATACCCGAGGGCAATTTGTTTGGTGTCAATCGCATCTACACTTGAGACTTAGTGCACTTTTTAGTACCTAATGTGGTTATTAAGATTCAGTAATTATTTTTCTGTAAAACTCATTTGTTGATTTTTAATTAATTTTTGAAAATTGAGATTTCGCGGTTATTTTCGCGAAAATTTCGTCAAGCAATATTCTATCAAAATGTGCAGTATTTTGTGTTTCCTTAAACCTGAAATTGGAGTTTTTTATTTTCATTAAAGATTTGTTAGGATTATTAATATTGTAAATGTAATCCTATCTACTTAAGGGAACTGGGGTGGCTGAACCCCACCAGGACCTTTAAAAATACGTTTTTTCAATATATTTTTCTAATATTAACAGACAATTTTTTTTAGTTCTGCCCCATCAAAGAGGTCTGACCCCCCCGCCCCCAGAATGAAAATTTACCCATGCCACTGTATCTTTGGTATCAGAAGCAATAGATTTTATAGGGAAAAATAGTCTCGGTGATACGTCCGTGCATATTTACGTATTTACTCCTAATTTTTTGAACACACTGTACTTTTCTCTATGGCATTCAAAAACTTTATGGCTCATTATCTCCTAACTATCAAAATGTCACTTGGCTTAGTTTACCTCTGAGCCCTTCAAATAATAAATACCACAAATTATGTTATTATATCAGAGGTGTAATCATAGTACCCCTACAACCACCTCTTTGAGGAATAATAAACTTACAACATGCTAAACACACACCACTTACGAGGAAAAGGGGCAAGGTTTTCAGCTAGATTCTATCTATTTAAAAAAAAAAAAACTAGTTCTTCTATGTGGAAATGGAAATAAAATGAAAGATGAACTTGGTCCCCAATAACCCTCTTAAGTTCTTTCTTTTCTTTCTTTTTGGTTTTACGGCTCAAAGACTACAGTGGTCATGCTGCGCCGGGACCTACTGTTTTCCGAGGAATCCGAACCTCTTAAGGCCTAGGGAACCAAACCCCGGACTACAGTGAGCAGTGCGATCTTTATGAGATCTCTGAGTAAGCGTTCTTTTTGCACTGCTGGGAGTCGAACCCGGATTAGCCGCGCAATAGGAGAACGCGTTACCACACTGCGCCACCGCAGGGCCCTCTTAAGTTCAAAATTTAAATGAAATTAACAAACTAACTTATTTACCAGAAACTTTCTGGAAAAATATAAGCAATCATGATTGTCGAGAACGAAAAGTCACGAAAAAGTCACGAAAAAGTCATTCAATTGAGAAAGGTTTAAAAAGAAATAAATAATTTTTATTTATTCATAGTCTCTATTCTTCAGACGCGATAAACTTTAAATATTTACTATTACGCTATTTTATCACGAAAGGTGTTTAGGTGGTATTAAGTAAGGTATCGAGTGTTTAGGTATTGCAACAGCCATGTTTTATAACAGTTGTTCAAAGTGCCTCCCCCCCCCATTATTTGGCACATGAAGGCAGGGTAGTCGATCGACTGCTGCACATGCTGCAAATGGTCGCCATTTATTGTGGTTATTGCA
Organism: Dysdera silvatica; assembly: GCA_006491805.2. Lineage (NCBI taxonomy): Eukaryota > Metazoa > Arthropoda > Arachnida > Araneae > Dysderidae > Dysdera > Dysdera silvatica. The sequence continues at coordinate 21,703,668 of QLNU02014176.1, read as the reverse complement.
GTGTGGAGTCGGACAATCAAATCTTCTACTGCAGTTGAGGGTATCCTATATATACATGTTCTTCTAGATGCCCCTAAAGGAAGAAATCTAGACGTGTTAGGTCAGGTGACCTAGGAGGCCATGTAATTATCCCCCCCACGGCCCAATCCACCTATTTGGATAATTAACATCCAACCATTGTTTAACCATTACACCAAAGTGTGGTGGGGCACGGTCATGTTGAAGCCATAATTTTCGCCTTATAGATTATGGCACGTCTTCCAGCAGGCTAGTGGGGGACAACACTTAAAAAGACGAGATAAATGTTGGCATTTAATTCATCTGGACGCAGATATGGTCCAACAATTTTATCGCCTATAATGCCAGCCCAAAGAATTATATGGTATTTCCACTGGAATCGCGATTCGTAGACACGGAAAGGATTGCTTGTTGACCAGATGTGACTTTTATGCACATTAAATGTCCCACCCCTTGTAAATCGGGCTTCGTCTGTCCACAAAATGTATTTTAAAGATCTTTGTGGCCTTTGGAGAATTCACTCACAAAAATCCAAATGATGACAATAATCTTCAGGCATTAGATGGTGTACTTGCCTGAAGTGATATGGGTGTAAATTATTACCTCGTAAAATAGAGTGTACTATTAATAAACTCAGTCAGAATTGGCGGGTCAGAGAGCGTACGTTTAGGATTCTTCTGAATTTCATCCAGTACTGCCTGTTCTAGTTGTGTCATCCCAACTCCATGAACGTGCAACCACTATCGGATGTCCATGTACGTAGGATGAGTCTGTTTGTCTGAATCGAGAATCTAATCTCCGAAATACATTGATATCTGGATGCCTTCTAGTTGTGAATCGAGCAGCGTATAATCTACACGCGGCAAGTGCATTACCACGGCATTCTCCAAAAATAAGGTGCATGTCACGGTACTCATTTACCGTGTACTACATTTTGAACCGACATATTTAAAAAATTCCGAACATTAAAATTTGATTTGCAATATGGTTTCAGCAGATGCAAAGTACAGCTTGGTTTTAGCGTTTCCAGATATTATGTCACTTTAGCGCTTTGAAGAAAGTAGCAAACATATAATGATTTCCCCCAAAATCGAGTATTTCCTGCCAAAGTCAGTTACTCTTGGCTTCGTTATTTTTCGCCGTAAGAGATTGCACTCCCGAAGGTGAAATCACTAAATTACAGGACTGAAAAATTTCAAATCCCGGAATATAAGTTTTTATTTTATTTATTGAACGAAATGCATTGCTTTTAGGAAGTATATTGAAGATAAACAAATTACATGCCTTAGTTATGTTACGTCATATTTTAAATAAATGCATACGTGATTAAATATTTATTTAAGTTGTTATGTGAAAATAGTATACTATAACCTTTCACAGTGGTTTGGGAACCCCTATTTTAGGACACTGCTTGTACAATCACATATGGGTGTGCAGGGGAGAAGGAGGAGACGGAGAAGCGTTGTCTCAGAATTCAAGCATATGACAGCCCATGCCCTGTATGAGCTAAAAGCTTTATAAGGAAGCGTTTTTATGAAAAAATAGATTCCTAATATTCGTCTTCGAATTGATTAAAGTGCACCGTAGCTACCCGTATTAGTATTTATTTATATTTAAATAATATGCCCCCACCCATCACCAAAAACAGACAATTTTTACAGTAATTTCTTTTAGTGCAGTTGCCTTTTTTTATGAATCTTCTCCATAGGTGTGTGGTAGAGGCGCCGATTTATAATTTGCCGGGATGTATCATACTAAATTTTAGAAGTAGCTTCCATAATTACTGAGTTTGGCGACCGTAGATGTAGTCAGTGTGGATCCAAATTGGACACCTAAGTTGTAAATGAGAATTTTCTCTTTTGTATAATAATTCTTTTTTTGTAATTAAGTGAAATGGCATGCCGTTATTTGCACGTGTTTTATTTTTAAAAACTTCAAACTAAAGTATTGTAGTTTGCTGTTCAAAGCAAAATAAATATTATTTTAAACTGAAATAAAAAAAACTAGCCGTAACCTAAAATAAAACTTAGCACAACGTATTTTCAGTGAAATATGGCCTTAAAAATCATTTTCTCACGCTTAAAATATAAAAATAAAGAAATTTAGAATTGGAAACCCCATACTACCCATCTTCACGGAAGGAGGTGTTCTTCAGGGGCCTTAATATGCCGTGGGTGACAACAACCTTAGCCTCACCATATCTTAGCTACAGTATACACTGTAAACGTGGAATTTAAAAGTATAAGTATTAGTAAGTGCGGCATCGCCAAATTTGGTAGCACAGGCTAACCTTTACGTAGAATGACATAATTCTAAAGCAGGACCGACTGAAATTTGGGCCCTAAATTTAAATAGCACGTGACCAAGAAATTCTTTACAATAGCGAGTTAAATCCTTTTTATTCTGGAAGCGGGGAAACCAAGGGGTGCAGCTTTCGTCATTGGCTGAAACGACGTAGAAGCACGCTCTCTTGAAGCACTATTGGCTCTCAGATAGAAATTTTGAAGTGCTTATTATTCATAAACGAATCCGTCAATCAAAAATTCTAATCATGGCCTAATCATGATCTAATTATGATCAATTCTAAGACGTTCGTCTCAGAATTTATCATAGAATCGCGTGCCAGAGAGTTTATGCGGTAGTTACGGAACACCCTGTATATAAAGGGTGTCTGCTAACGTCCAGAGGAAAAGTATATAGCAAGATTCCTTGCAAAATTCTAAGCCAAAAATGTTAATGCGAAAATGCTTGGAAATTCATATTTCTGGAATTATTAGCGTTTGAAGGTTATACCCATCTCACGCCGTTTTCAATTATTAACGCCTTTCGTAGTCCAGTTGAAACGAATTGAAGAAATCTTGTTTTTAAAACAACGTGAAGTAAATGTGTTTGATTGTTTATTCGCTAATTTTACTTTGAAAGCCAACGCGCATGCGATATTTTTTCCCCAGCCAATACGAGGAATTTTACCTCATACAACCCGTGATTTTAGTTTGGTAACCATTGAAATTTCCTTTTTCGCCAAGTACCAGTAAGTGATACTAAAAGTGAATGCATAAAAATAATTAGCAAAAATAAAAGTATTTTACTTATCAAACATATACAATTATGAGGCGTTAATATTTTAAAGAAACTGAAATGTAACAAACTAAAACAAGCGTTAATTTACGATTTGTATTAATATTTTACTTTAAAATTTAAGTTGTCATTAAGTGTATTTGTAAAACTATTAGAATCGGCAATATAGTAGGATATTCATAAGGCATAGATATGTAACTTTTTGAAAGTAAAATATTTTTTTTTTATCTAATGTATGCACACCTCAATAATCTAGTAGTGATTCTAGCCTTCGGGTTCGCCGAGCTGGGTTTGACATCTAATAAGTTTAATTGGATGGAATTTTTTTATTTTTTCTAAGTGATGTTAAGTCATTGGTTACACCGCAGCTTACACCTGGGTGTGGTTCCCAACGGTGGGGTTCGAATTCCTTGGGAACTATAGATCAAAGCTAACCATGGCCTTAATTGTCCTTGCACCATAAAGCACGAAACAACCCCTAAATAAACTGCTAAATGTGTTTATAGTTTATATTCTATCAATATGTTTGTGTTTCTATT
>QLNU02014176.1:21639162-21697344 GCA_006491805.2 Dysdera silvatica | reverse complement strand
GAAGCACCACTTGCTCTAAGATAGAACTTTTGAGGTACTTATTATTCATAAACGAAGCCGTCAATCAACAATTCTAATCATGATCTAATTATGGTCAATTCTAAGACGTTGGTCTTAGAATTGACCATAGAATCGCGTGTCAGGGAGTTTATGCGGTAGCTACCGAACACCCTGTATATAAAGGGTGTCTGCTAACGTCCAGAGGAAAAGTATATAGCATGATTCCTTGCAAAATTCTAAGCGAAAAATGTTAATGCGAAAATGCTTGGAAATTCATATTTCTGGAATTATTAGCGTTTGAAGGTTATCCCATCTCACGCCGTTTTCAATTATTAACGCCTTTCGTAGTCCTGTTGAAACGAATTGAAGAAATCTTGTTTTTAAAACAACGTGAAGTAAATGTTTTTGAGCGTTTATTCGGTAATTTTACTTTGAAAGCCAACGCACATGCGATATTTTTTCCCCCTAGCCAATACGAGGAACGTTATGTCATACAAACCGTGATTTTAGTTTAGTAACCATTGAAATTTCTCTTTTCGCCAGAAACCTGTAAGTGATATTAAACGTGGATGCATAAAAATAATTAGCAAAAATAAAAGTATTTCACTACTCATATCAAATATATACAATTATGTAGCGTTAATATTTTTATGAAACTAAAATGAAGCAAACTAAAACAAGCGTTAATTTACAATTTATATTAATATTTTACCTTAAAATTTAAATTGTTATTGAGTTTGTATGTAAAACTATTGGAATCTGCAATATAGTAGGATATTCATAAGACAAAGATATGTAACATTTTGAAAGCAAAAAAAAATGATATATTGTATGCACCTCAATAATCCAGCGGTGATGAGACCCTAGTCTTTGGATCCGCTGAGCTGGGTTCGACATCTAATAAGTTTGATTGGATAAAATTTTTTCTTGTTTCTAAGTCATGTTGAGTCATTGGTTACACCGCAACTTACGCTGGGTGTGGTTCCCGAGGCGACAGAAGTTTGAATTCCTTGGGAACTATAGATCAAAGCTGACCATGGCCTCAGTTGTCCTTGCACCATAAAACACGAAACAAACCCTCAATAAACTGTTAAAGTTATGTTTGTGTTTATATTCTATCAATATGTTTGTGCTTATATTCTAGCAATATGTTTGTGTTTATATTCTAGCAATATGTTTGTGTTTATATTCTAGCAATATGTTTGTGCTTATATTCTAGCAATATGTTTGTGCTTATATTCTATCAATATGTGTGTGTTTCTATTTCTTTAACTATCCTTAAAACAGTTCTTATTCGTAACAATATCCAAAGACTTGAGTTAGTCGTCATATGAGAGCAAATTCGAAAGAAATTTAATTAATTTATTACCAACGAAACTTTAATAGAAATAAAAAAAGAACTCTTTTAATATTTGTAACAGCAGAAGTATATACTATCAAAGTAGCCTATATAGTAGGAAGAATTGCCAATTGTGGCAGCCGAATTAACTTTACGTCACAATACGAAATACACCTTACGTCAACCTTCCAGTTTTCAGAGGAAAAGTGGGTTATGTTCGAGAAAGAGAATTTATTTTTATCTCCAATGAGTTGGTCGCTTTATATTTCAAAGGGAGAGGTTTAGTAATTCTTCTCGTAAGTGGGTTTTCGCCAAGAAAAGGGTGGTCAAAATTTTCTTTGATTGAATGAGCTTGAGACCTTAATAACTAGAGAAATATAGATTTCTCAGCATTTTCACATTAACATTTCTTGCTTAGAATTTTGTAAGGAATCGCGCTATATGCTTTTCTTCCGGGCGTTAACAGGCACCCTGTTTATATAGAATAAAATTAAAAATGTTTTAAAGGAAACACTTCAATTAAACATTATCATTCTTTGAAAATGAAAATACTTATTCGGTTCTCCAGCACAGTTTTGTAACTTAAAGAAACTACACATTATGTAAATGACAAATATACAATTAAATTTTGGTTATCTGAGGTTACAGTTAGATTAATCCATATATTTGAGAGGTGAAAATGGCAAAATAACTTGCCAATTTCTTCTCTGAAACATGTAGATTCACCTAAGGGTATCTCATAAAACCAAACTTAATACTATGTTTATGTCACACACACACACACACACACACACACACACACATATATATATATTGAAGAGAGAAATGTCATTATATTTGAAAAGGAAGACCTTCAACCAGTGTGTATTTCCAGTCCTCTCTTATAGATCAGAAATATGGAATCTAACGAATACAGCAATACGGAAACTACAGACAACCCAAATGAGCATGGAGAGATGCATGCTCAGGTTAACTAGGGGGGATCAAAAAAGAAACACTTGGGTGAAAGGCCGAAAAGAGGTTGTGGACATCATTGTTAAAGTAAAAAGACTGAAATGGCGATGGTCTTGGCATATCGCAAGAACTGATCAACGATAGACAACGCAAAATCTCAACTAGATTCCAAGGGACCACCTAATAGCTAGAAAACTTCCTGAAACTAGATGGTTGGATGAAAGAAGAAAACAGGTTAGGGTGACATGGAAGCCAATTGCTCAGGATAGACGTGTGGAAAGCATGTGGAGATACCGTCATCCATAAGTGGATAGATAATGGTTGAATAGAATGATGATATATAAAATATGTAAAAAAAATATAATATCGGTTACATAGGTACAGATAATAACTCCCAGTAAGAACGTGAGTATACAGTTTAAATTACCATATTTTAGATGTAATCTACATTTTAAATGATATATTTATACATTGCAAGTTACATTCATCTGAAATCTTTCTAGTTTCGCATATGTCGCAGCTTTGCACTGTGTTGAAATTAACCAGGGACGGGATCAATGGCTTAATGTGATTGACCTCTACATCTTACCATCACTAAGCTTAATGGGAGCTTAACTCAGCTTAGCAGCGATCAGAAATAGCGGAGTCCGAAAGGATTATAAAACTTGCTGTTAATCAACTAGCAATGACGTACAATGAATTTTTTGATAATGATAGTTCTTTTTTGCCGTTTTTTAACGTCTTCCAATTTATTAACATGAAATTGTATTTGATAGTAAATATATAACATGTAACACAATTATTTCGTGATGACATATAATTTAAAAATCACATTTATCAAGAACGTAGCCTACAGTTTAAATAAGTGTCCCAGACATTGAGTTTTAACCACAGCAGACTCATTAATGCAGACTAGTTCTGACGTAAAGAAGACGGGGTAACACTCCGGTGTGACGTCATGAGCGAAAAAATCAATAAAATTATAAAATTGGTGTGGGTTTTTTCACTTTTAGTAATCAGGCAATTTTTAGTATAGGAAATGACCGAATATGCGGGAATTTACCGTGTGGGAGATATTATTATTATTTTCATTCCTCTCCTGGTCATTCGCAGAATATTATTTTTAGGCTTGGTGGTTCAGGAGTTTTTCCCCCATTTCCTCATTTGTTCCCATTCAAATTTATAACTGAGTAGAAACAAATACAAAAACTAAACTTTGTTGAAAGTTGCTCAAAAACCAGCAAATACGAAAACGTTCTTGAGACCTTGAGAGTATGCGGTGCGTACTAGGTATTTGTCAAAATTTGTTGCAAATGCGCGGCCCACACAGTGAGTACCCTTTGGGGAAAGTCCTAGTCACACCTTTCCTATTTACTTCCGTGTTCATTTCCGTTTTGCTTCTAATTACCTTGGATGTACATTTCCAATTAAACCAAAAGCAAGAAATTGTAATGATTTCAACGCAGGAAACGGGACAGAACAAGAATACAAAACAACAACACCAATTCTTAGGAGAAAATAACACTTTGAGCTCATTTTCAATGCTCCTGATGTAGTGCGGAGGAGGGCAATAAACCCTAGCACTCGTCTACATTTTGCTGATCACTTAACCTGCTTTTCTACTAAAGAAATAACAAATCATTTGCCATCAATCTCATGGGATAACTTTCTATTTGGGATAAAGGTTGGATACAGTGTGAAAAAGCTTATACACTAGTTGCGTCAAAATAACTACATGGAACGCAATGGTGCAGTCTGTATTTCTTAAGATGTGGGGCGAGGGCGGTGGAAAAACTTCTGTGGGGCTTGCTTCACGCTTGTCCAATGGGAAAACACGTTTTCTTACGTGACTCTGAATGGGGAGGGGGGTATACGTTAGGCTTGCCTTTGCCCCCTCGGGCGACCATAGCCCGTGGGGAAACGGTGCGCCAAAATATTCGCGATGTGTGCGTGACAGGTACAACGTCGTTTCTTGTTGCGAACATCACGTGCCCTAAAGAGGGCACGTGACAGTTTTTAACAGTTTCGACCTCGATATCAATGGGAATTCGTTCGTGTCCTAATACTTCCATTATTTTACTTTCTCTTCTTGGGCTAGTCTCAAGGAAGCAAGCGTGGTAACGAATGTTGGGCAAAAACCAGCTGGTGCGGAATAGGGCGAAGATGTCGTTTCGACGAGCTCCAATAGATGACGCAGAAACCATTTCGCCATCAGTTCAAGGGTTACCAAACTCGCAGTCGAGTAACCTTGACAAAGGGTAGCGTGGTACGAGATATCAAAACAAGTTACGTGAGAAGTCTTGCGTAGTTTACACTGGACGTTCACGATTGCGCGCATCTCCGTCGAGAGAAATCACATGGTGCAACAGATAATTAAGCGCAATTATTTTCGCCTGAGATTCCTACGAAAGTTTGGTCTCTGACACATCAGATCCCAGGCTTATGTCAAGGTACTGATATTTAAGTACGTTGGAAGGAAAGCAACAAACTGAGCAATGCTGTATATCAGTTCCATGTTTATGTTTAGGCGAAGGAGCAGTTTCGGAATAAGGCTTTTATGGACCTTAGGCACGAAGGGTAGAATGGACCCTTGAATAAAGTGATTCTCGTGGTATTCGATCAATAAATCGGGGGATTTCTTTGAAGTTCATTATATAAAATCTTCAGGTTTATTAATTATGAAATCGGTCATTTGTAAATAAACAAGATTAAAATAACGCTTAAACTCGACCCCAGATCCCTTCGGGGCACTGGGCCCGATACTACATGGCCTATGCGTAAATCGGGCACTGCCTAGAAAGCCCTGGCTTAGGACAATACGATTTTGAGGCATATCAGGGCCTGATGTTATGTAAAGGTTATTTAAACCCTATTTATTTACAGATGTCGAGAAAATTTGGTTACTGATAAAACGGAATATTGAAGATGACGGCCTTCTAACAGAGTCATAACCAAACTTGAGACAAGAAATTTCAAGCTCTTTTCATCATTAGAAATGTTTTTAGTTTTATTCTTATTTCTGTTACTAAAAAAGATAAATTATTGTAAAATTTTGTAACAAATTCTAACCCCCGCCCTTCCCTGTAAATTGCTTCAAGCTATGGTCCTGACTCACAAGAAAAATTTATGATTCATTGATATGTCAGGAGGACCATAGTCTTTGGGACCCATTCCAGGGAGTAACATGCCAAAAATGCTTTTGTTGATTTTCGGCTAACTTGCACCTAAAAGTTCCAACCGAGTTGGAAAAGTTCTGGCCGAATCAGGAAAGGTGTTTTCATGTTTATGAGAAATTCTGGTCAGAAATAATCAACTCCACGCAATGCATTTAATTATTTTTAAATCTTGACTTCTGATTCTTCGATGTCGGCACATACACCAGGAAAGATGTGCAGCCTTAAAATCAAATTCCTTTCTCTCTGGCGCATTGATTGGTATGTCCATCAAATGGCTTATATTGGTGTCATAGAATCTATTATGATTGTCTGTTTTCACGTTCATTTCATTAGTTCTTCTCTCACAATATAAAATATGCAGTGGAATTGACAATTTAAATTAACATATTATGGACAAAACGTACTTGCATAGTAAATTTTCTTCAGCAGCACAGTACATTTTTGCGAAGCGTTACTTGGAGTTACACTCAACTGGGAGTGGACGAGAGGTAACCTTGCGGCGCGTAGACTCGTTTTGCTTCTGAGTGGGCAATATTTCTAAGGGCTCGATGTTTCCAGTAAAGGTGCAATTCACCTCCGATATGAAGGGCAGCATACTGACCTTTCCCCCTGACTGTACCGTTCCATGCAGTTAAGTGATTTCGTCATCACCAACTTTTCAATTTTAGTTGGGGCTTTTTGGTGGATTGCTTAGCAGTTTTTCTAACCGACTTTTATTTAACGTCGCCTTTCAGAGGAAAGGCTAGCGACAGGTAAATACCTGGACCGTTCTATACTTCCTGACTAGGACCCATAAAAGCCTTAATCAGGAGTTGCTTTATATGATCGTAATCGAAATGCTTCATAACTCACAAGTGATCAAATCACTGGTCTACCCAATGGGTGTTGTTGATGGACGTTCGCAACCTCATTGCGATAAAATTTTGTATATTATATGAATATATGAAGTTGCAGCTCTGTAACCCTCCCTTATGAACTTTCTGCGGACGTTTATGGATTAAATGATTTGGATCTCATCGTTTTAAAAAGCAAAGACGTGGAGTCTATAACGCTGATGTCTCAAAGTGAAGGTGGCCAACTTCTTAATATTCAGGGATCAGTATATGGTGTTTATTAACGCCACAAAACCTGTTTCCGTTTAACTAACATTAAAAATATTTCTTGGAAAAATAAACACGGTTTATTTTAAGCCAGTAGTCAGTCATATTTGCTGCAAATTATCATCGTAAGCAGTTTTACAAATAAAATAACTAAATGTCTAATGGTCTTAATGCAAAATTGCGTCCTCTTTATCCCGATAACTCCTCGTAGAACCAAGTCCATTTTCAATAGGGAATGCATTAATATGTTTCTTCAAGCACTTTGTTCCGGTCAGAAGCGTAGGAATGGGGAGAGAGGACTCAGGCCGTCCATTGGATGCCGAAACACATTATTTTCTCACATTTTATCACATAATCTTCTTTAAAGCCACTTGAACTCCCCCACATTTTTTGCACTGCTACGCTACTGGTGATAGGTAGTACATATATAATAAATTCAAAATGCTATTCTCCTAATACTAATAATCATAAATGCACTAATTCGGTTAACCTCACCATAGGCTACGCGAAATGACCTTCCACACGGAAACTTGGCCTCAATTGTTCTAAATTTCAACGGCGGCAGAAGGCAATAGAAGTTGCTCATCCTTGCCCGGTATGGAACTGACAAGGGGTAATGAAATGTATTCAGTAAATAAAGAGTACATACACACATTTGCATTGCCCTAAAACTATCACTCCTCCCCAGGGCCGTAGCTAGGGGGTGGCATGAAAAGTCTACGGCAGGGATGCAGGTGAGGGAGGACGTAAAATCGACTGAAATAAATCACAAGGAAAATACGTCCGTGATTAGGCACGCAATCTAGACAGTTTGCGTCCCCTAGTCACGGGGGTCTCAATTTAGATAGTTTGTGTCCCCTAGTTACATGGGAGCGCAGTTTAGACAGTTTCCCAGGAGTGAAAAATCATCCAGCTACTATTCTGTTCCTCCCACAGAAAAAGCATGGCTCCATAACTATATATGTAGTAACAAGAGCCGACGAGAGAGGGGCGGCAGGGGCTACAGCCGGGGGCCAGGTTGAAGTCCAGGGGCCCGCACTGGCAAAGACTTATGCTGTGGGTGCTCAGTCTAGTGAAGGAATTATGAGGCCGTTCGAAGTGAGTTTTGGGGCCCGTTTGGCTCTTGGTTCCACTGGTTGTAAGCTAACGCATATGCGTACGCAGAAAGTTCATAAGGGGGGGTTATAGACTCAATGCGGGGGGTTACAGAGCCGCAACTCGCATATTATTATGCTAAATATACAAAATTCCATTGAAATGGGGGTTACAACCCCCTATCAGCAACCCCCTTGGTACGCCAGTGACCTGACGATAGCTTTTAAAAGTATAGCAAAACCCTTCTTAATGCGCAACCTCTCGATACGATCACTCCACTTTTATTGCCAAATAAAAATTCCCGGTAAGAAACTCCTTTTCCGTTCACCCCTCTTTCATGGACAACTTGCTCTGTCTCGGAAGTGTCCGCCAACGAGGGGTTTATATAACTGCATAAAATATTTCGTCTCTATAGCATAACTAAATCAACAAATATAAAGCAGAGCCGTGGCGAAATATTGCGGTGAATCGAGAAGAATTTAACATTGCAAATATATTACCACATCGCACACGGTAACTCTTGTATTTTCTGGAACATTGGAAACTACTTGCCCTAATTCACTCGTTATTGTCTTACTGATAGCAGTCGTTACACACACATGCGACCAATTGCGAGATGTTTTCTTATGTTCGCATTTATAACCTTACCCTAAATCTAACTCATTCAGTTGTACTCAAAGTTTACGTAAAATTTGATGCCGTTTTTCATATGTTTCTGGTGCAGTATTTGTTGAAAGCTAACTGTGAATTTTGCGCAATTAGTTTAACAAATTTCTCAGAATACAAATAACCCTCAAAACTTTCACGAAGGCTCTGAAATAATTTGTAAAACTATTATAAGCAGTATTGTGCGGATATGTGTCAGACAATGTAACTGATATTTTTTGTTCTTTGACGTTTTATTAAAACTTTTGCATGGCATCCGTAGTAAAGAAAGGGAAAAAAAAAGAAGCTAAGTATGCTCAACTTTGAAGATGGCACAGTATTAAGAGTTCAGGAACAAATGGATTGAAAATAACTTCGCTAACCGAATGGTCAAAAAATGTCTTAGAAAATATTTTAAGGGAGAATCAGGGTCAGTCATTCCCCGCCTAGTTGATATTCGATATATATCGATGATATATCGGGTCGAAATATTAGTGAATAATTAAAATCCGATGCAGTGGCATTTATAACGTTTTGCCTATAATAAAAGTAGAATCCTGTCCTTTAATTTCCAAACAATCGGTTTTATTTACTTAATAAATCATCAATTACCATTGACTTTGTAAATGGAAATTATTAGCATTAAATACCGACTAGGTTGTCAAAGTGTGTTAAATTTTCAAGTCAAGCGATACATGGCTCATGAAGGATTATTCATTGAATAATCCGTCCACACCCTCAATTCTTAAGTTCTCCCTTTGGTTATCATACATATGCGAAAGAAAAAAAATAACCATGCACGGCTGTGCCCAGTGACCCAACGGCCAATGCAATGGAAGGTAACTCAAAAGATCTGGACTTAGCAACACCACATGGTGATAAATTGAAGCCATTTGAGTATCTGAATATAATGAATGCCCAGCCAGTTCCGCCAAAGGAAACTTTTTCTTCTCTAAAGGTAACAGCATATTCCAGAATGACAATGCCAGGGCTCATGGAGCTCAAACTGCAAAATAATGGTTCGAGGAGTACGAGGCATCATTCGTACACTTAAATTGGCAACCATAAAGTCCTGACCTAAATCCAACTGAAGGTGTGTGAAATATACCAGGGAAGAATCTAGGGAGTAACTCGACTCTTCTTCCATTACCCAAAGCGCTTGGTGAAACCTTAACGCAAATTTAGCCAATAATAGAGTTTCACAGTATAAGGAAAGCCAGGGTCATGCTGTTCCGGGATCTACAGTCTATTGAGGAACACGAACCTCTTAGGGCCTAGGAAGTCAACCCCCGAACTAGGGTGAACAATTAGTCCGCAATTGTTCCTCTTTTTTGGCTTAGTTGGGAGTCGAACGCGGAGTAGCTGCACCTTAGACGAGAGCATTACCACTGCACCACCACAGAACCTTATTATATATGTTGTAATTCGTGCTAAAGGTGTTCCAACGATGCACTAACTGATATATTTTTTTTTGCCAGGAAATGTATATCTAGTGTTACTATAAATGGAATATATAGTTCCAAAATTATATTTGACCGGAATTATGTAAGATACATCTACTTTAAATTTTTCTGTAGAGAAACGCTCAATTAATATTATTATTACACGTAACTAAAGGTGCCCGATGTGTGAACTTTTGGTTAATCAGCAAATGTCAAGGCGGTACTAAAATTATTTTATTTCCAAACTCACGTTAACGTATCCTTAGAAGTTACTAAGAAGTTACTTTAAAGTTACTTAGGACCTTAGTACTTCAATAACCGCGTAAGTAATTTTTCGTCGCAGATCATGTTAATTAGCAAAGCAAACGGTAAATCCTTTATAAATCCCTACGGACAGTTGTCTTTGGTAAATGCCCATAAGAATGATGCTAATTTTGAAACCAAACGCGCACCACCTACTCCTCAGAAACTGGTGATATTTCGGAACTGGCAGCTTTGCACAAACACTGTTAATTTGAATTTTATGTGACAATCATGGATGAATTGTTTTCGGTTGTGCGATTCCCCAAACGTTTCTTAATATTCTATTGAACAACATTAACAGTATTTATTTTTCTCAATTGCAGAATACAAAACATTTCCTCATATGCATGTTTTTTCTTCACGTGATGAGAATTACAACACATGGACAAAAGACTTCCACAATTTCCTCATGAGCCACTGCAACGTGAGTGTCAATATCTTCGAAAGTTTTGCCTCTATAAAATTTGGAAACTGTCTATCCAATTAGCGGTAACCACATACGAACACATGTAAATTATGTTTGTGTTTCACCAGAAAGAAAACGCAATGTATCATATTTTTCACTATTATGTCCATGATGTCCATAATAGTCTGATGAAAAATGTATGATAAATATCTTAAAATAAAAAAAAGTTAAAATTTTGCAAATCGAATACAAATTTTAAATGGTTAACTAAAGCTCTTTAACATATTTGAATGAATAAAGTTTCTATCAAATTATATACTGCAAATTAATATAATGACCTTAAACTTTACGAAAACTTGTTTCTTTATAAGAGTAAAATAAAAAGAAATATTTACCCAACATGAGGAAAGGAGCAGCCAAATTCAATCCAATAAATTCTAGTCCGCAGTATACCGTCAATCCGAAAGCTGCTGCTACTGCTATTGCTGAAGATACACAACCAATTACGCCCAGCCAAGGCTTACTACGCACCCAGTCCAACATCATGCATGTCGATACAGAAAAGCCCAGCATAATGACAACAGTCACACTGAAGAGTGGTAAAACAGATGATGTGACTTTCTCAAGTTCTTCAGCCAATGTTAGCGAAGTGTAATAAGCAATATTCACATGCTTAAATTCATCTCGCTCCATCATCTTCAAGAAAGCATTTTCCCACATGGCGGCTCTTGGTTTCGTCCTTTCATTTATCTCTAAGAAATATAGGAGAGACACCGCCCTCGCCGATTCGATCATATTCAGTTCGTCTGTCACCACTCCACCAAGCAACGCCGCACTGAAAAACACTCTGAACGTCACCTCATTGATCATAAGTGGATATTCTATGGAGTATTGTCCCTTGGCCATGGCATCAATCCGATCTTTAAAGCTCAAGATATCATTCACAAAGCACTTTTTATTTTTCTTCGCACACATCTGATGATAAGACCATAACCGATGGTCCCACCATACTGTAATATTTCTCACTTTCTCGTCTAGAAGCAAAATCTCTTCAAATATTTCTTTTTCGAAGATACTTTTACCATCTTTAGCTTCTATCATGATTCTGGCGAAAGGACTAAGCCGAGTCATACGACCGACATCGAACCCTGTACTGAGGTTCATAGGAAACAGAGTTTCGATGACGCGTCGTTCTTCTTTGGCTGGACCGTCAATGGGACTGAACAAGTATTCTGGATCATCAACGTAATTTATCCTTTGCATACCCGTGGCAAGCAGTCCGGCCAATAAGACAGGGATAACGATGAAATACCCCGGTTTACGGCCCACATGGTACCCAAGGGATCGGAACATGTAGGATACCAGTCTGTCCACACAGTCACACTTCATGTTGGGTTTATGAGGTTTTTCTGTAAAAAAAAAAGAAAAAAAGTTTATCTTGCATTCTAGAATGTCAAATCAAGAAAATTACACATGTATATATTTATTTAATTAACAGAATTGATCAATAACTTATTCAATGAATTATTTTGCCCACATCTACTTGCAAGATAACTTTTTCAATTATGCTACTAGTGTTAATTTGAAAATTAAATTTGATAGTCGTAGCTTAATTTATGTCGTATAGGTTTTCTTCAGTCCAATTTCATAGTATTGTAAGTCTTAAAAAATGACTGGAACAGCAGTATGACATAAAAAATATCCGATACAGCGCCAATGAAACATTGGGTATAATTAAAATGTCTTGCCACTAATTTCATATAAAACAACTTATCCTCAAACGGAATTATCAAATAGTATATAAATATTAAAAATAAATTTTATATCACTGTGTGTGTGTGTGTGCAGTTTCTTTTAAAATAAAATTACGAGTCTTTTCCACCAAGTACTAAATCTTTATATTATATTACAACTGGTACTTTTGGCTGTAGGACATATAAGTGATGGTGTTGTCTTGTAGACTATGATGTGTATTACTAAGATAATTATGTTATTTTATAATATATCTGGAAGATATTTCGACAGAAAATGCGAACAGATTATAATCGTGGGTTGTTGATTTATAGATTAGGAAAAATAAATCTTCTGCGGCACTCTAATGGTCACAAAGCCGTAGTTTTATTTAAATTAATAAAAAAAATATAAAAACACATAAAGAATATAACATAGTAGAAACTGTGTTCATGTATCAGATATTGTTCGATCATCAGCACAACTAACCTGATTTTTCACAAATACGAAGCATTTTTTCTATTGTTGCCAATGAATATAATTTCAAGAAATTATCAGAATGCCACAATATTCGCAAATCATCAGGCAGTTTTCAAAAACACAACTTTTTGAAATCACTGGGTAATAGAAATTTGAATCCAATTATAATTGTAAAATTCCAGCCAATAAACTGAGGTAACGGAATAATGGTCTACGTCACAAATCGTATTGTGGTTTAGTTATACGTGCTTAACGTATGTAATGCACCTAATTATGCCGTTAAGTGGAATAGTAGGGTTTTTCCAAGATGGGTCAATGCTGGCCCATCGGCGGTTTTATGGTGTAAAAAATGTGGCGGTTTTAATGTTAAGAAACCCTATGACAGCTATCAGAAAAGTTTCTGACGATTGCTACAATTAAGAAAGCTCTCTAGCAATAGCTGTCGACGTCAGAATTATTTTGGAGTGAAAGTGATTCAGTTGATATATATGTGATGTCATGCGAAACACTTTCACTTTCTGTCTTCGATTCCGCTCGAAGGACTCCTCCTCCACTCTGGTTGACACCATTTGAGATACGGGTCGCAACGCCTGGTCATGCCCATCATGCGTAAAAGCAGAGTAGCCGCATTCTCTCTTTGGCAGTGGCTAGTTACATTGGACATGTTATGAGTGTAGCGCAAATCGCAACTTGAGTATAACTAAACGGACAAGGATGTTGCTGATCGTTGATGCAACAGCCAGTCTTCCTCCATTTGATCCATGAAGTGCAACAACGTGAAAATAAAGGAGAGGGGCATTGAAGAAATGCAATTTATTTGCAAATGATCATTTAAACATTCAATTGATGCAAACAATTCCTATATGTGGTATAAAAAATTCCTAGACCTTTAACTGTAACCATGCTTGAATTTTATTGTCAATATGTTCATCCCTTCATCGTTAAAATTCTTTGGTTATGGATATCTTTTCAGATTTTTTTAATACATAGATTATATAATATTTTTATCAGTGAAACCCATTTTTATATCTATGAAATTTAAAACGTAAAGCATTAATCATATATTTTACTTAAAAGTCCATTGCTACATCATCTTAATGTTGACTCGAAACTTAATGTGCAAATTACAACATTAACATAATATTAACCTAAGGATATCGAATCTCGTGACAACCACTGTAAACCAATTCAAATTGACATGGTATTTATGGCATGTACTAAAAGTGCAAGTTTCATTACGCTTATGCTTGAATTATCACAGAAGTTTTCAATATCTTCTTAACATCTAATTTAAATAATTCTGAACTATCACGGCGTTTTAAATTCAGGATGTAAATTACCTGAGATTAAGTTCTTATGTATTTAGGTACAAGTCGAAGCTTGACCTAAATATATCAAGTTTGAACCATTACTTCCGATCTTTGTTTCTGGCATTTTGAGTTCTCTCTCTCTCTCTCAATAAAGACTTTTTAATTAACAACTATTTCCATTTAGCGAAGGTATTTTACGGTACTAGCAATTACATAATAGAAACACATTCTAGTTAGCATTTTCTTCTAGCGAACAACGTTGTTTCACCAATTCTTGAAATTTATTGATGGAAATGATTGCTATATATGGAAAATGCATTGTAACTTGTGATTTTTTAACTTAATCGGCAAAATATTTTGTTGCGTAAAAAAACTACCTTATACAGAATTAAAATTCCCTTAAATTGTCTCAACTTATTATTACAACTTACATATATATATTTCAAGTCATCATACATAATTATTATTAGTTTTTACTCAAAAATATTAGTAATAATGCATCGCCTGTTAAATAGCAGTCCTTTGTTTTATCTGCCGTGTGAAATAGAACTCAGTTATAAAGCGTATACAGATCTAACGAAATTGGGGCTATACGAACATTATTCCTAATGTAGAAATTCTGGTAACGTATCGTAAGCATGGATGATCTTTTCCATTTGTTATTTTACCAGTGTTTAATCTTTTACATATAAATTTCTTCCATTGTATTTTGTATTTTATTTGTATTTTATACCGAGTAGATAATTTTGGATGGATGGATATGTATATAATAGGCATAGAATATCAGGAATATAACGGACTACTTCATGCATATTGGGAAACAAATTTTCTTCTCTAATTTTACAGTTGCCCTTATATCTCAGGATTTTAAAATTTTTGTTTACTTTAAAAGAAAGACTTCCTATATAATACAAAACAAACTTTAAGGCCCGTTATTGTTATTATTATTATTATTATAATATCCTCGTATTGAAAACGAAATTTATTACTCCCACGTTAGAGAGAGAGAGAGCTGGCACATTAACGAATTCGTTTAGAGCAAAATTATATAAACTATATTATTTTCAATGCTATTAATATTATCAAACACAATCTTAGAGATATGAATCTTGAGTTACTTAAGTAGATATATATTATTAAAGACATATACGGTCAAGTATTAACATAAAATATAGGCTATATTCCTGAATGCATTTTTAGTGTTATGCATATGTAATTATTATCGAAATTTTTACTACATTTTATACTTTACATTTCCTTCAATACTGAAATGTAAAGGACTACATAAGATACAATTAGTGGTATAAAAGACTCTTTAATTTAGAATGTACAACTCACCGTTAGCTACAGTTGCCTTATGGAAACAGGCTTACATTAGCGTCATGAAAATAAACAACGAAATTAATTCTCAAAAAATATCGATTAATTGTTGTTGCCAAAAGACTTGTGAATAATTATGAAATTGTTTTATTAAAAAAAAAGTCATTGTGGCAATGTAGAATTTTACTTTTATTCATTGGAGAACCAAGAACCTTGTATTTATTATTTTAAAATCTAGTGTATTTTTATCCATCTGGTAAATAACACATCCACTTACGTAACGGTCCTAACAACGTAGAATAAGACAAAGGTAGTCCAATACGATAGCAATATCAAAGGATACGACAACCATATCGATGATTACGATGGACAGGACAATGCATTCGATAGCCATATCAATGGTTACGATTGCTATGTCGATGATTATGTTAAAACAATGCATACGATAGCCATAGCTATGGTTACGATTGATATATCGATGAATACGAGAGCTATGTCAACGAACATGTCTGCATGCATCATTGCATAGAGTAGCATTAGAGTAGAAATATTTTCGAACTAGATTCTAGGTTTGTTATTAAAAGAAATATTATTTTCATCTGGAGCATAAGGTTGCTACGATTCGTCGAGCCCTGTATTTTGATATCGTAATTGATTGAAATGAAAATGAAAATTAATATATATTTATTAATTATTAAATATATTTTGCATATTCATATTAGCTTGAAGTACACACTAAATATAACATACGTATTTGTGTACTTCATGTACATATATTTTGGTATATTATTATAATCACTATGTATAATACAAAATTTGAATACAGTATATTATTATATATATTGTGCATATTGACATGCTGTCAATATAAGTAGTTTTATGCCTAGGACGGTGGCGTAGTAAAGGTTGTTCAAAGCGTCAAGCTGGGTATTAAAATACATTATTTTCTCATGGGCCCATGACATAATCTTCTTTAAAACCACTTTAGGCCCCTATAACCACTTGAGCCCATTCCTTAACCACTTGAACCACCGGCGTTCTGAATTGCTATGCTACTGGCCTGGGGCAGTGGTTCTCAAACATGTCGCCTCAGACGGTTTGTGCTTATGCACATTTCGTGGACCATCTGGGGAAAGGTCTGATGACTTTGCCGAGAGAAAATAAAATATATTGTCTAAAATCGAAATAAAGCTTGTTTAATAATATTAAGCTTTTTGACGCTTTCAATTGAAAGCTAGATGATTTTGTTCTATATGTCATTACTGAAACATTTAAAGCGTCTGATATCAAGCTTTTACATCTCAATATAGATTTCTTAAATTATTCAGACGTTTGTGAAGACGTTGTTTTCAAAACTGTTATTGTCTGTGACAAATTTTTACTGGTCACTGAAGGGCATTATTTCAAGCTCTGCTCTTATAAATTAGTTCATTATTTCTATTTCTTAAATTTTCTGAAGATCGTGCCGACCGCACTTTGAAGAAGAATGGACCACAGGGGAGCTATCTCGCGATAATTTTCGCAAGTGCTCGGATTATATTGATGCTTGGAATTTTAATTAGCCTAATATTTTTGAAAGAAGGGGGGTATGTACAGGGCTGTCCCCAAAGGGTACGCGCTGTGTGCGCCGCGTTCTCTGAAGAAATTTTGAAAAATACAGGGTACGCACCGCATACTCTCAAGGTCTCAAGAAAGTTTTTGTATTTGCTGGTTTTTGGACAACTTTCAACAAAGTTCAGCCTTTTTTTTTTCTAGTCATTTACAAACTTGAATGGAAACAAATGAGGAAATGGGCAAAACCCCCTGGAAACTCCAAGCCTCAAAATAATATCCTGCGTACGACCAGGAGAGGAATGAAAAACTGATGAAAGTGGCAACTGCCACCTTGGGCTTGGATAGACGATAGACCAGTCAAATTCCAGTCAGTGCGGTTCAGTGACGTTACCAAGTCCATTAACTCCGCAATTTTAATTAAGACAGCACCGCATACTCTCAATAATTTTCTTCAGAACAGCCCTTGTTATACATTAAATTTCCTAGGCAGGATTAGCTCCCAGTCTCAAAGTTAGGCCTATACTGCATGCAGTATAGGCTAATACAAGTATACTATATGCAGTATGCTTTGTAGCACAAAGAATAAGTAAAAATTGTCGGGAAACATCATAGGTCGAATATTCAGCATATATATTTCAGTTTCTCACCACTGGCCATACAAGTGTGTCATGCTATTTTCCGGAGTTTGTGTATTTGTTTTTAATAAAATTATTTAATGCAGAATTATAAGCATGGGTAAGCGTCCAGAATATAATTCAGATATCAAATTGAGGAGTAATACCTAAGTCCACGATTCTCAATCGTTAGCATACCTCGGTCACCATCCTGCCTACACCCTAAAAGTGAAAAAGAAAATGTCCAATATAATATAATCTGTTTACGTTTTAGTGTAGTATATTGTTTAAAACCATATGAAAGTTTAAAAAATGCCCATTAAACCTAAGGTATGCTGAGTGGAAGCGAATGGTATCTGGAAACAAAGTAAATACTTTTTTATTCATTTCTCTCTGGCAGGTTATTTACAGCAGGGTTTCTTAACAACAGGGCCCCGGCTCTGTACCAGGCCCTGACATAAATTGCTGCGGGCCGCGAGATGTTCTCTTGGAATTTGTTATTTTGGTTTTTTAACAAATTTTTAGTGAATAAAATATTTTATAGTAGAAATATTCTGCGGAGAATGGTATTTCTGAAAGTGTCGAAAAGCTCAGATCAAAGATAGCTAATTAACATCTGTGTAGCAAATAACAGTGATTAAGTCGTGTATTTTCAACTACGAAAGCATTCGTGAATAACATGGAAACTTCAGATACGAAACTTTTGAACATGTTAATGAAAATTAGGAAAAATTAATTTAATGATGTTGGTCTGAGTTGGTCCATGATATATGTAGTCCAGTGATTTATAACCACTTTTAATGTAATTTCATATTTTTCAATATGCCCCCATCGTATATGTACCGTGTGTCTATGAAAGTAAGACCTAACCCGAAAATAAGCTCTAGCATAATTTCTCAGGATGCTCGTAATGTAAACCCTAACCACAAAATAAACCCTAGTTAAGATTGCCGTCGCGGGTTTGCGTGGTTTTGCGTGATCGCGGTTTCATAGTGATTGAGAGACATTGATCAATACTTAATGTTGTTAGGGAATATAACCAGGCCTGTAGTCAAGCCGGAGCCAGCAGAGGCGCTGTCCAATTCACTTCATGCTTGTGCCCCAGTTGGCCCGTCGAGCAGTTTATATACATGCAGTATATCAGTGGCGACTCGTGGCGAGATTTTAGGTGTGCGTATGAAGTCAATTGACCAAAACTCAAAGTTACAGTAAATTTCTTCCTTATTTACTGAATGAAGTAAACTATAGTTTCTTGACAAGTATTAGTCGCAAATTCATGTATTTTGGTGAATTAGCCTTCACGCCCACACCCTAAAACTTCGCCATGAGCCGCCACTCACATATATATATATATATATATATATGGAATAATCCCCGAGTGCCCTGTGCCCCTTATGCCTTTGTCATACGCCAGTTGTCCCTTCATTCTTGCTACAGGCCTGGATATAACAATAACTGTTTTGAATATAATAAATGATAAAAACTTTGAAAACAACTTTTTTATGCAAAAGGACGTAATATTTATGTAGAAATGGGAGGAAATAATTCTTGACATTTTGAACACTTACAAGCTTGTCGCGGACCAAGTTAAAAAAAAACACTGGCCTATGAAGAGAACCTTGAAACCATCAAAGAAAGAAGTGATATGTAACGTAAGAAACAAGAGAAAGGTAATACTTCGATTCCTTTTCCATAACTCAGCATTTATACAATTTCACCACACCCACATCCACCAAAGCGCGTTTTGTTAAGTGACATGCTCTGTACGAATTATATGAATAACATAAATTACCGCAATTTAAAAAGGTCATAAAATATTAAAGTCACGTCTAGCTTAGGTCCATACTTTCTCTAGTGTATCTCTATTAGGAAATTAAATTTCTAAATTTCCACATGGTAGATATATTTATATTTTTTTATATATCACTTACATAACCTCACATTCTTTTGGATATATTATATGATGACTATTTTTTCAGTAAGGATTTAATGCATTAAATACTTTTCTAACTGAACACGAATAACACCTTTCTTTTCCTAACATTTCATCCCAAATGTCTTACCAAACTTAAGCCAAATTTCACTAATTTTGAAGTGGCGTTTTCAACGTTAATTAAATTTTAATTTAATTGAACACATTTAACTCTTTTATTAATCATTTCTCATAATATTTCATTTTTTGGAACTAACTACATCATGTTTTACGAGAAATTGATATAAAAAACTGATTCAAAAGAGACGACTGAATATAAATGACAAATGAATTAAATTGTGTTTCCTCGTATTAGATGTGTGAATACAAAAAAATTATGTGAAATTAATACCTTTTAACGAGCTATGCGTCACACCCTATGTTATAATTGATGAGTTTTTAATTGCAAAAAAAAAGTATTTTTGAAGATCAGTTTTCAGAATGTTGAGTATAAGATAATTATTTCAAAAAAACAATTTATGTAGGTTGAATTGACGTATGCACCACGTTAATGTGGTTTGAATATAAATGAAATCGTGCAATTTTTGAATGTAACAGGTTTTCTTATGTAATCCTTTTTTCCTTTCTCTTTATTTTTCTTATACGAGGAAACAGAATTAATATTTACTCGTTGCGTCATTTTCCTCTTTGGGAATTTAAACATTAAATACCGAATCCGGCATTCCTATTGAAGCCTTCGTAGAGCTTTAGAATAGAATACATGACCTTCGAATAAATTATTATTATTATTATTATTTTGTGTATGTGTAACATCACATGTTGTATTTGACTGGTTTCACCGATTAAGTTATTAAGGCCTTTCGAGGAACTTCAGATGACTAGAGATAAAACAGTGCGATATAACATGTCCCCCAAAAGCGAGACTTTTTGATCAGGTGGCAATATTCCTTGTCAATTTTCAATATGTTGCGATGATGCTCTAGACCTTTGTGAACGGCATCCAGTGCACCCACCGTAACTGGAAAAACTATAGCCTTCCTTCTCCAACGTTTCCTTATTTTTGCTTGAAAATCCCTCTATTTTGCTCAATCTTTTTTTCATCTATCCGTCTATCACCAGGCACTGTGATAACGATCAATCAAACGTGGGTTTTTCCATAATCATAATATCCAGAATGTTATGTGGAAAGTGTTTATCATACTAAGCCAGGAAATCCCACAAATTCGTGCATTTCCATTTTCCATAACTTCCTTTGGATTGTGGATATCCTATTGTAAGATAATCCTTACTTCTGGGTAACTAATGTTGTTATTATGTAGTACGTGGGTAACTGGTGTCATTATTACGGAAGAGATCCGATTAACTGAAATAAATGATCGATTACCTGAAGTAAATTCTGATTTATTTGGGTTTTAATTCCGCTAGTCCTTACTTATGGTAACTTTATGTTGTCGGTGGGGGGTAACTAATGTTATTATTATTATTATTACACTAGAACTTCGATTAATTGAAATTAATGAGGCGGACTCTATTTCAGATAAGTAAAATCTCGGATATTCCGGAAGTACAATTTTTTGAGTAAAGGTGCAAAGAAACAATATTCGTCTAAGATCACACTGTAGTCATGATGTCACAAGCCTTATTGGGTGTTTTACTCACCCGTTCCCTTCCCTTCTCCCTTCACCAGGTGCCCTGGGTTTAACTATTTCAGTAACAGTTGTTAAACCTTCCAACGCGAACCACTGAGGGGGGGCATTTCGGTTGGAAGAAGAAAGGGTTTTCAGAAAAGGTGCTTAAAAAACTGCGAATTTATGTCAGCTGCAACACACGACATGTCTACAGATGTGGTACGTCTAATTTTAATTATCCTTTCGGCCAAAATGTTCCCATTTTAGACAGATGCGATGGAACGTTATTCTGTTAAAAGACGCCATTATTCTGGGAAAATGTAGAGTATGGCAAATAAAACTTATTTGCTATGATAAAACTACAGCTATTCTTTTAAAAAAACAACGAGAAAAACAAAGGACGATGTTTGTAAATCTGGTATGGCTACTTTCACTGTTAATGAGCATTGAACTGCCAATTGTTACTGTTAAACTTTCGGTTACTTTAGTGTTCTAAAGGTATCTTTCAATTGTTTACAATCAAACTACCTGCTGCTAATTTTTTTTCCTTCTTTCAGTTCATCTCTTCATTTATCAGGGTAAAACTATTTTTTAAATGGAGGGACTACAGTTGTTCTTTTTAAAAACAATGACAATAGATAACGATGCTCACAAGTCTAGTATGGGTGCTTTCATTGTTAATGAGCACCAAACTCCCAAGTGTTAATCTTAAACCTGTTTGTTCTTTTAATGTTCCAAAGGTGTGTTTCGATTATTGATTAACAAACTGTCTGCTGTTAAGCGTTTTTGTTCCTTCTTCCAGTTAATCGCTGGGCCAAACTATTTTTAAAGGGGATGCTTTATTTTTGGAATCGAACTCAGAACCTTAAGAATTAATAAAAAAGCACTTTCCTTGTTGTTGTTGATCATACCCCCAGCTTTCTTGTTCCCTTAATTTAGTATGCCATCGGAGGCCAAAGTAAGACATATTGCCTCCTAAACTACCTGCAAGGGTTTGAAGCCCAGTATATAAATTATGGAAACAGAGAGAAAGAGATAGGGGGAAGATAGAGAGACATATAGACAAATAAATATCTCTTCCAATTTCTGAGACACTTACCCTGTAATTTAAACCTGCAAATATACACGAAATTACCAACTTCACTCTGAATTCCAAACTCAGGTCCACGCGATAGAAGACTAACGCCCCGTGCTGCTATTAACATGAAAATTATTGTTTGTCTTTTTAAGTTTTCCGGATAACATGTCCTTGGCACTACCTCTTTAACTAGCTCTTGTCGAAATCAAATAATTAGCTGGCGTAAAACGTGTGAAGTACTTCGGTTGATTTAGTCATTATTAGATTGCGATCTACAATAGGTTTGGTCTCTCATAAACTAGCAAAAGGGGGAGCAGGTGTTTTCCAGAACATGTCAAACTGGCCTTGATGTTCGACACGTTAACAACTTAATGAAATTTATTTGAGAATAACATGTCGCCAAGCTAATAACTATTCAGATTGTATTTAACCTATAAGGAAAGATTTCCGGCAAAGACTTCTTGGATATTTCTTCCTCCAGAAGCATTATCAACGTAGAAAACATTGTTATTTCTCATTCGTACAGGGCACTGAATCGACGGTATTATAAAAATTTATCTCAAAATGATCTTAGGACAATATATCGTGATCACGCCAGGAATTAGTTTAAGTATTCGTCATTTAAGCTTCACTTCCTTAAGGTTTCCATCTTCCTTAGGTTCCATCCTTAGGTAAAGGTTCCGTCTTCCTTAAGGTTTGCGAAAATAATGCGTATATTTCTATAAAAGCTGCACCTCATATCGTTATCAGAAAGCGTTAAGGTGAATATAGGTGTATTGAAAAGTATTTGCACAAGAAATTGAGCTCGAAATTGGCAAGGATCGGTCGGGAGAACTAAGCTGAAGAAATTTAGTAATAAAATTTATAAGAATACCAAGAACTATTAATTTTGAAAGCTATTATGAGACTCAATAATGTGTTATTTTGAAATTTATAGTGTTATCAAAAATTATCTAGCTATAATGTTAGAAACCACCGAAAGATTACACGAAATTATTGCAATTAATTTAGCCATATTTATCGAGTTTCTGGATATAGCGAGGAAAATATGGATTTTGTTTGGTATAATGATTAAGTATAGCCGTCCGCTTCCAAGAATACCGGGTGCTGCTCTGAAGCAGCTCCGGCACAGGTCACTCCATAGGGGAGGTGACGCAACTAGTCCCGTCTTAACGCATGACTTAGGCTGTGGTGACTGAAGTTCGAAATCTTCGTTAAACTGTAGGTCCAGTTTGCCAACCCGTTTGGCCAACATTCTGCGCTTAAGGCCATTTCCTTTGTATTTCTTTCACCGTACTACGTGTATGTGTGAAAACAGAGAGACCTCCATCCTGCTGTGGATTAAAAATGGTCGTTGCTGTTGATGATGATGAATGATTAGGCGCGATGCAATTTAACCGCTTTTAGCGAATTAGTCTTTTTTTAAACCCGAACAATTTAACAAAAATGAAATGGGAAATCAAACTTTTTATAAAAATTCCGTCGTTATATGTGGTTGGTCGTTATAATCTGCGCTCGTTATAACCGATTTCCACAATATTTTTATGGATTTGGGGGAAAAATAATTCTAATCCCCCTCCGTGGATTCGCCACTGGGAATACGAGCCTACATTTCTTTTTGGGAGTCGTTGTACCATAGGCGTGCGCGAAAAGTTCATAAGGGGAGTTATAGGCTCAATAGGGGGTTACAGATCTACAACTCATATATTCCTATGCTAAATATACACAAATTCATTGCAATAGGATGTTACAAGCCCCATCAACATCCCCTTGAGTAAGCCAGTGCTCTGTATCACATCCTTCATACATTCATGGTTTAGATGAAAGATAAAATCCTTTCTAAAACGATGTTCTTATTTTGCATTTTAAAGCACATCTATGCTCATGGTCCAAATTGTTTGCTTATTTATCCATAGTTTAAAGCGCAAGACAGCTAGGGATATATTGCAATAGACAACGGCTTTATTAAATACTTATAAAAATAGATCATAGTTATACTTATAATATAATCCAAGTGTAGTCCATAGTTCAAGCATAGACACCGGCTTCATTAACTGCTTATAACAAGTATAAACAAGTCGATTTCGGTACAAGTTCCAGAACTGTGGCCGTTTTTGTAATTTGGCAACAGGCATGGGCGCCCATATAAGTGGGCAAGGGGGGAGGGCTCATTTTTGAACGGCCTAGCCGTTCAAAACATTTATTTTTCCGATTCTGCTATGCATTTACTCTACAAAAAATTACAGTCACATTTTAAAATAAGGTACTTTTTAGTTCATTACTAATTGTCAAGCAGTATCAATTATTTTTGTAGCATTTTAGTATCTTGTATAATCACTAAAATGTTTGAGAACCTTGAGCAGGAGGTAATAATTTTTTTTCAGCCCCTCATATTAGCGCCCATGGCAACAGATCACACCATAGCATGTATTATTGCCAAATTCCCGAATATTTTATTTCTCTTTAGTTACTTGTTTTCATTTTTCTAAATACGTCTAATTCAAATGTATGATTTTCAACGTTTATGGAGGGATACATTTACCACTGGACTAATAGCGTTACATCCCTTTCGCCTGTTTGGAAAAAATTGTAACGATATACTTATCACGAGAGCAAAACTACAATTTTTTATTAACATGATTTGATGTTTCGTGCTTTACCTCTCCTTTTCCTCAGCTACAGATATTCTCGTGGGTGACTGCAATCATTTACATGGAACACATACTAATATAACGTAAAAGCATTTAGTCTGTTGTTATGCTTGCACCACTAAGTCTTTTGCCACTATTAACACCTCTGAGCTATATAAATATTTCCCATTAATTTATTCGTATATACAAAAAATTGAAACTTTAACAAGGTAAAAGTAATGAAGAAGAAGGAAAAGAAATAAGAAAAATATGGAAATATCTCTCTCTCTCTTAATCATCTGAAGACCAAAGTTTTCCTGTCACAGAGCTTCAGTAGCTGTGTCATGACTTTCTGAGTCATCCTTAATGTTATCAGCGATTGGAGAAGTGATAACCATCATCTACAAAGACATTTTGAGACTTTGCCATTTCTTGAATGAGAAGCAGCTTTATCCATTTCAATTTCACTCCTATTATTCTCTATAAGTCATGATACACTATCAGCGTACTGCTACATTGTATCGCTCTATCTCTTTTCATTTTGCATTTTTTAAATTTAAGAAATGTAATCTCTGTTATTCAAACAAGTGATTGTGAAAGCAATAACTAGTCAATGAAACATTTCTGCCCCGTAGTTCACTTATTTCGCAAATTTAAAGTTGTTTTCGCAAACATTCAGAAAAGCTCAGTTAAACTATAGTTGGCAACATCAATCGAAATATAGGAAATTCCCAATTTAACGTCCCTTTTCACCTTGTTTACGACTTGAGTGAAACTTTGTCCTCCGCTTTCGCAATGCGTTATAAATCCCTGTGGAAGTCACAAAAGTCGTATGTCATTAAAGAACTTTCCTCCTAACTACCACAAAACTCTTTTAAGAACGTAAGAAAAAACGGGAAATATAATGTTCGTGATGGAAATGGAAAACAAAAAGCTGGTAAATTCTACCGTCTCCCACTTCCAGCCTGCTCGATAAATCAGATTATTTCTAGATTTGTTTCAAGGTTTTCGCTTTATGAAAATCAATAACTATAAACTAGAGACGCTGACTTGATGAAAATATGGGAAGTCAGTAAATAGAGGGTCCAGCACATAGACGTAGCCAGGGGGGGGGGGGTTTTGGGGGGTTGAAACTCCCATCGCAATGAAATTTTGCATATTTAACATAGGAATATATGAGTTGTAGCTCTAGCCCCACCACTGAACCTCCCTCATGAACTTTATGACTGCCTATCGGCTCACATGTCCAAAAAATTAAGTCAACCACGGAGGGAAAATATAAGCAGCTATGTATTATAATATGCATTTCATTTGTTATTTCTTTCAACTTCAAATTTATTTATTGTTTATTAATTTTGAAAATGGTTGAAGCGACCTGGGTCATTTAAATTTACTGTCATCATCTATTTCATTTCCATCAGCTTTAATAGTGTCCTTATTAAAGTATAATCTGAATTTCTTTTGTACACCATCTTAGTTGAACAAAACGTTTCGAAGCCGGCCCACATTTTACGTTGTGCTCTGCATGTGTGTGCCTGTTCTCTCAATACATGTTTAAACGTGGCGGCGCCCCAGTGCGGCTTTAACCACTCATCTGAGCCTATATTGGTATAATTAAATTTTAGGGGTCTGATACGGAGGAGGAGATTCCGCCGATTTTTCCCTCATGTATATGGCCGGACAGACACAAGTTTTACATTTAAATATGTATTTTGGATCTTCTTCTTCTTGGGAATCAATTTTATTTCACAGAATAAAACTAACAATTTTCATTATACACAGGTGCTAAAATTTAAAGACGAAACTATTCACACACAGTACATGGAAGGAAATGTAAATAAATTTAGTTAACATACAAATATACCAACATCGTCTTTGTAGTTACGATCATAGGCATATTATTATATGATTCGCTGGAGCTCTCCACTTCAATAACTTAAAGTAAATTGCAATTTTGCATATATTGCAATGTAGAAATGTATAAAATAGGTTTTACACTCTCCCATCTCCTCCCGAATAATTTTGTGAATTCCAAATTGTGGGTCATAGCAGTACTCGTAGTAGGATAAGGGCATTGCGATGGTATCAAAGTAATGCGCGTGTGCTTTATCTCAGTAGGATTCTCGCAAACAGCTCAAGGAATCCTACTGAGAACCAAGCCTATAGGCAAGCCGGGACCAGCAGGGGTATGGGCCCAGTTGCCTCATACTTTTGCTCCAGTTGCCCAGTAGAGCTATATATATAGAATAATCCCGGGTGCCCTGTGTCTCATATGCCCTTTGTCTTGCCCAAGTTTTCCCTAGAACCAGGCTACGGGTTTGCTGAGAACTATGGTGTTAGCTGTGAAAAGTATAATCTGTACGGTTGTTTCAGAATTTGCACGAACTTTTGGGATTTTAGCTTTATCTGCGGTAAAACAAGAGATATTTTTTTAATATTTTTTTTCTTTTCTTACAAAGAGACAGGAGAAAGTGCAATACATTCTCGGAATAACGACCTTCTCATTATCAACTCTTTCAGCTTCACCTCCATATTTTGTGGTTTCAGAAACGGCTTTTCTCTTTTTTTCTCAGCAAGATGTTTTGCAAAGAGAATTAAGAATTTTGAATCAAATTTCTGATAGAGACAGCAACAGGAAAACTGATTAGTTCAGTTGAATATATATTGAATTATAAA
Source organism: Dysdera silvatica (assembly GCA_006491805.2). Taxonomy (NCBI): domain Eukaryota; kingdom Metazoa; phylum Arthropoda; class Arachnida; order Araneae; family Dysderidae; genus Dysdera; species Dysdera silvatica. The sequence goes on along the minus strand of QLNU02014176.1, from coordinate 21,669,930 downwards.
ATAACAGAGGACGAAATAACCCCATCCACCTCTGAATTTTGAAGAAGGCAACCATGCTCTAAATGGTTTTTGCAAGTATATTATCTCATCTAACATAGAAAGCAATTTGTTTCAACTTTTTGGGAAAATGGAAGAAATAATCCATAAATGCGACTGAAATCAAGACAATTGGCTCTTTTAGATTTTATCTAAATAGAAAAAATTACTGTAATTAATCACTTCATTACTATAAAGCTCCGTATTCTTATTGTACCGTATATAACTTCATTAAATTTCGATGTGTAATTCGAATAATTGTAATAGAGATTTCCAAAAACACCAATGTTTTTATTAAGTGTGTTAGCATTCCTAAACCTGCGATGGTGGAATGAAATGAACTAAAATATTAAAGTTAGTTCTCGCTTAGTAAATTATTCCAACTGAGGACTCTTTCTCTTTAATAACCATTTTTCCTATTACTTGTGAGCCGTCTTAAGGAACAAGATTACTATTATTCATAGTAACATTTCTTTCTGTTAATAGAAACAAATATCTGTAGTGGATCTCTCAACTATATCAGAACTTTTTTGCTCTTTGAAAAGCCTTAAATACAGTAGAAGAATTTCACAAAATGTTTAGTGCGGTCATGTCGAATAAAAGTGTTGTCTACAGATGTTTCAGCACCTATGGACTACCTTTATCCAAACATGGCGACATGTTTTTTTTTCTAGTTTATCGGCAAAGAAAAAATCATGTCCTGAGGAAGGTAGCACATAGCTTTTGAAACAGCTATAAATAAAGCTTGTATCAATATAACTATACCAAAGAAGTTTCAAAAATAGATATTAAATTACTCGTAAAGAAAAGAATGATTTTCCGGCACCTGGTACTTTAACATCTACTGTTGCCACATCATCGGCTAATATGAAAAAACTGTTGCTTTAATAATATTAAAATCTAGTTCGACATATAGGACATTCTGGTTTCTATCGTAGATTTCACGTTTAATAGGGCGCCTACTATTAATCCTTTATCCCCAAATGATGGTAAAGAGTTAACCGCTTAGGTTGGGAGAAGATGTGAGTTAGATCTAGAAGTCCTGTGATGTAATGTTTAGAGAAATTTATGGGGAGAAATTTGTAGTGAGCAATCTAGGATCGATTTATTAAAAAAATTTCTGTAGGTCAGAAAAACTAAACATTGGATGACCAACGTAGCTGATTAAGAATTCCGAAAGTGCTTATGTAGCTTATATCTTGCTTCTTAGACTAGTCGCTTTGGTAACGGTATTCACAGCATGCCACACCGAACTTGTCCATAGAAAGCCATATATATGCTCGTAAGGGAGAGAATGGTTGCGCCTGTAGCTTAGTAGGTAGAGCACCTGACCGGCAATCAGGAGGTCGTGGGTTCGGGTCCCACCAGGCGCCGGAAAATCATTCTTTTCTTTACGAGTAATTTAACATCTGCTGTTACTATACCATCGTCTAACATGAAAAAATTGTTGCTTTAATTTAAGTTGCCAAAATATTCTTCTGCTACACTTAAAGGTTTCTAACGAATGAAAAATTCGTGATTTAATTAAGAGACTCAATTAAGACAATTTTTTCTGCCACTAAATTAATAAATAACGTTTTAATAACTATCTTTCTCTTTAAAAAAAAGGAAACGCGATTACCGATGAAGATGATGGCTAAATGTGGTAAATAGTTATCCAACTTGTAATAAGACGTTGTAAAATATCGTGATTCAAAAAGCCACATAACGAAATCCACCCCAACTTTAAAGCATTGTCTTACGCCCTTAAGGCTCATAGCCTACAAGTTATGCTAAAAACATGACGGCATAAACATACAGGGTGTCCGGACTAACGGTATCCAAAAGTGATGGCTTATACTGAGAGAAACACATATGACTAGAAGATGAATGACTGGAATTGCTGTGCCAATTGATAAGGGATTGCTCCAATTTTTTTATCCAAGTTTGCTATTACGGTCGCGCATGCGCATTGTTGACAGTTGCGTTGAGCTGCTTTCCACAGCAGTCGTATGCTGACTTGTGATTAGGAATATTTAGAAATGGAATCATCGGCACATTTTGTTTCGCAGAACCGATAGTGGCAGGACGCAGTAACATTGACTTGTTGGAGAAATTTGCTGCTCCACATATTCGACCAAATTTCATATTTTAGCAAGACAGTGATCCACCAAACATTCATGGAGATGCTATCGAGTTTTTGAAAAAGATCTTTTCTGGATGCTGGATCGGAAGGGAAGGCCCTACTGCTTGGCCTCAAAGATCTTTTGACATAAGGCCCTTGGACTTTTTTTTGCTTAGGGCTTCAATAAAATGATTGTGTACCAGCAAAAAGTTCGTAATTTGTATGTTTTGAAACAGAGTATCTGCTCAGCAGTATTGATTTAATAATACCTCAGATGTAACTAAATACCTGGCAAGACAACGAATAATATTTGGACATCCGCAGAGCCACTAATGGTGATTACATTAAAATTCGTTAATCTGAAAAGAAACTTAAGGAGTTGCCATCTTTAATGCAACTGAAATTTATAACTAACCCTGTGTCATTCTCCCAGTATAAGTCATTACTTTTCTATACCTTTAGCCCGGACACCCTGTATTTACAGAATAAGCTCCATAAATAACAAATTCAATAACCTAACGCATTTATTACTCACCAAAAATTTGAACATAAAATCTGTGACAAAACTCTATACCATTGGTTGAGGTATAAAATTTTATGTATTATTAACCCTGCCTACGCTTTTACTCGCAGGAACGTGCTATCTTGAGGCCTAATGTCGTTTACGTGTGGTACTCCACAACAGGATCATTAAATATCAGAAAAGATAAAGAAACAATTATAGTTAATACGCTATTATTTTGTACAAGTATCTGAAAAACTGATATTTTTCAGCATTTGTTTTCACGCGTTTCGGAAAAGTTCTCGTCAGAAATTTAATGGTCTTCTATAGGTTTCCCAAGGACTACCGAAGGTCAGACACTTGTTGAGCAGGAATGGCCCGCAAGCCAATAAGCTAAAGCACTGAGCCGAAGGAAGGAAGGAAGAAACGGTAAACCTAAGCCACGGCCATGCCATGTTGCCTTGTAGGCAATTAAATGAGGACTAATATATATAATTGAAATCTAGAGGAAATGCTGACGTTACTTTCGCTAAGAGTCACAGAAGCTCTTTGAAATGGAACGAGGTCTAAGGACAAAAACGAGCAAAATTTTGAACTGCAAAAATTCTGTTTTCAATTCTAATCTTAGTCTGGGGATTTTTCCTCATATTCAAAAATTAAAAATCCTGGCGGAAAATACAAGTTCAAAAACACTTACTGTATAGTCAAACTATTTCAACATTTAATAGTAATAACAATAATAATTTTTATTTGTTTATTCTCTACATTATTTAATCAGTATTGTGTGTATTAATATTTTGATTATATTATTAATTATTTATATTACATATTATATTATATGTTATATTATTCAAATCAAAATACATAGCAATTTACGTCAATACACAGGTTAAATCAAACAACAATGTCAATCAATCAACGTTTATTGGCGTAGTGATACCAACGCCGATGGTATGGCGTGATTAGATGGTGAAACGTTCGAAAGAAAATAAATATTTCTGCCTTCGGTGGGACCTGAACCCACGACCTTCCACTTGCCGGGCGGAGGCTCTACCCACTGAGCTACGAAGGACAATATATAATCTCTTTACGAACGTATATATATTGTTGCCAGTTATTTCGCAGAATGGAATTTCGCAGATCGTGGGTTCAGGTCCCACCAAAGGCAGAAATATTTATTTTCTTTCGAACGTTTCACCATCTAATCACGCCATACCATCGGCGTTGGTATCACTACGCCAATAAACGTTGATTGATTGACATTGTTGTTTGATTTAATCTGCGTAGTGTTCGATTTATATAAAATAAACACAGGTAATTGTCTAACAACAAACACAATGTTGAAAGTCCGGGGAAAATACACAAATATGACCTAATCCAGACCTGGAAAATTTGGTCAATTTAATGACACATTTTTTAAATATTTCATATGTAAACAACGTGAAAGAATATGGAAGTATATGCTCCAGTTTAGTGTTTCACAAAATGTGGTTAATGAAGGTCTTGGGTCTGGGCAGAAGTACTGAAAATAAAAGGCCTCTTTCTCAAAATTGGTCCACGTACCTAATACAAAATAAATGGATAATTGTAATTTTTAGGATATTATTTTTTTATCATATTATTATTAACGTATTAGCTTTTAATATTATATTTCGAAAATACTAATAAATCATATATTTTTGGAAAAAAAAGTTAAGCTTATGAGACACGTTTTACCCTGCCTTCCTCCTCCGATTAACTAGGTGTGTAAGATAAGATAACAAGGCAACAAATATCATAGATGAGGCGACTACCTTTCCAAATATGGCTGGTTATGAATCTATTTGCTGTTATTTGAAAATAGATTTATCAAGTAATACTGCTACCATCGGCCTTACAGATGGAATCATCTACTTTCCAGGGGCGGACCGTGTCCTCTCAAAGTGCCCATAACTTGATTGCGCTAGTCTTGTCCATTCGGAAACGCGAGTCTTATCGCCCATGAGGAGGCACCGACCTGGGGGCTGATGGGCCGGCGGCCCAGCTCGCCCGTGCTTCCAATAAAGAGCACGTATTAAAGGTGAAAAAGCGTCAGAATCTCCATGGTAAAATTTTTCATAAAAAAGTTCTTCGTGGCACAAAAATTTGGCAACCACTTTTTTGATTCATGGCAATATTTTGTCTATATTATTTTAAGTTTCGAAGAAGACCCGAAAATTGAATAGATTAAGTAGAAGAGAAGGACAGATAGAAGTAGAATATACAATTCTCTCGTATTCTTTATGTTTTATATCAGGGTTGGCCAACCTTTTCTTGGGCAGTAAGCCACTTGAAAATTTTTGACGGATCTTGCGGGTCAGCGGTTACCGCGATTTCCAAAAAAAAAAAGAAACCGCAATGGACCACAATATTTAGGCATCAAAATTTTAAAATTTTCTATAGTATTTTATTTTGGTCGCCTATTCTGTTACGACGGTTTTTCCTTATTTCTAAAACAGAATCTAAAATTTTTGTTCTGATAAATTCTCGATATTTTTTTATTCCAAACAGTTGTCAGCGGGCCGGATTGTGGCCACTTATCATCATCATCATCATCATCATCACTTCCATACTATTATAATTAGAAACATTTGTTTAGGAGATATTCGTACAATCCAAACTTTCCAGAATGTGGTATCCACAAGGATTTACGAAGTATTCACGCGCAATTCAGCGTTATCTGTTACACAGCTTCTTTATCAATTTCGTTTGCCTATTCTTAATCTCATTACGTATTACGTTTAAGACAGGTTACTGGACAGCACGTAATCACTAAATTTCGATTGTTGTTGATAATATATAGTATATGTTTAATTCTCTGTTCGCAATTAGTATTTTAAATGAAGCATTATATATATATATATATTAATATAAAGTGTCACTGAGGAAAAGGCCCATTGCAATTATGATAAGATCTTAATCAACCTCATTAAAAGTCATTACATATTAAAAGAACATGAACCCTCTTGTGTTACGGACGATTGCCAAATATGAAATTAGGTTATTTTATAAATAAATTATGTTTTGATACTTATTACAATACAATATTTTTATTTTCGTAATTATACATAATATAATAAACAAACATAGAACTTTTAAAACTGCCTGTGTTACTTTCACATGTTCAATACACACATTAACAATTTTATATGCAGTCAACATCTAAACCTATAACACAAATCATAAAAAGCTGTGATCCAAGCCCCCTGCATAACCAACCGAAATACTCTCCTAACAATTACAAAACGTAAAACAAATAGTGGCGAAAACAAAATTTCCCCGCCGGACAAAATGCAACATCACCTGACAAAATTTAAAATGGTTTAATATCTTGCAATTCTGACAAATATTCACGTAATTTTCGAATAAATTCGTTATAAGACAACAATTTTAACCATCTAGGTAACGTATTAAAAAACTTAGGGACCATTACTAAGTAGAAGTTCTGAAATAAAGTGGTTTTGATCTCGGAATCTTTGCCTTTAAACTAGTTGAATATCGTGTAGAGTAGATATAATCAATAAAAACAATATTATTACTTCTTTTATAAAATGCTTTAAGTACTTTAAAAATATATTGTTTCGGAATAGGCAAAATCTTCAAAGAATCTACAAACAATGGATTTGAAGGATGACGTCCATCTTTATGGGAAATTAATTTGATAGAATGTTTCTGTCTTGGTCAGCAGTTCAAAAGTCAAAAAATATGTACCACCCCAATAAGCTAATCCATACACCATAACTGATTGAACCAATGAAAGATACAAAATTCTCAAAATATTCCGTGGACAAATCTGTTTCAAATAATGAAACTTACGTGACATGGGCAAAAGACTAATATTTAAATTATTAATGTGTGGTTTCGTTTAATTTGCTATCTACAGTAAGTCCCAAATATCTTAATTGAGACACCCAGTGAATCTGAGGACAAGCACATCAATTTCGGTGGCAATTTTTATCATGGTATATCAATTTATGATCAAACACAATGCCGTTTCTCAACTGAAAAATCATATAATTGGTCTTAGGAACACTTAATGTTAGTTTATTAAATAGTTTCATTGGGAGTTTTACGTAGTTAAAAATCGAGAACGGATAATACCAATAGAGCTATATATACACCCATTTAGCGCTTTTCAAATTTCTAAATTCGAGAAAACTTTTTTTAGAAATATGTCGCGATAAAGCAAAAATGAATGGAATTATTAATTACTATGCTTAATAATTAATTAACTCCGTAGTTAGTATTTATAGTCTAAACATAAATTAACATTTTAATTAACCTTTATTATATAAGATAATTGGATAAATAAGATTCCCGACTAGAATATATCCAATAATTTTGACTAGAATACTTAGTAGTCTCAAACGGGAAGATCAATGTTTCTAACTAGAAAACCAAGAATTAGAGTTTCGTTAGAATAACAACATTATTTCAATTGTATATCAATATTGTTTCAATTATATATCAATATTCTTTCAATTGTATATTAATATTCTCTCAATTGTATATCGATATTCTCTCTATTGTATATCAATATTCTCTCACTTATATATCAATATTCTCACTATTGTATATCAATATTCTCTCAATTGTATGTCGATATTCTTTCAACTGTAATACTAATATCCTGAAACTGGAATACTGATATTCTCAAATTGAAATACTAATATCCTTATATTGGAGAAGACTGATATTCTCAAATTGAAATACTAATATCCTTATATTGGAGAAGACTGATATTCTCAAATTGAAACACAAATATCTTCAAATTGGAGAAGACTGATATTCTCAAATTGAAATAATAACATCCTCAAATTGGAGAAGACTGACATTCTCAAACTGGGTTTTCATGAATTTTGTCTGCAATACCAACAACCAGAGTTTCGATTAAAATTACAACATTCCCTTAATTGGAATACTAATATTTTTAAACCGGGTTATCAATAACTTTAACTGGAATACCAAAATTCTGGACTGGAGTGTCAATATTCCCTCAACTGGGATATTACTACCGCCAAATTCGAGTTCTAATATATTCAACCGGAATATTAATATTCTCAAAGTGTAATATAAATAATTTTAGTTGAAATGCCAGGTTTTTTGATTGTAATCCCAAATTTTTCAATTGGCATGCCAATATTTTTTCGCCTGGGACACTAATATTCTAAACTAAAAGGTTAAAATTCTTAATTGAATTCCGAAAATCTCCTTCCATCACTAACGAAATGTTTTTAGAAAACGATTAGATGGGATAAGAAAATGGGCGGAATATTATGAAGAAGAACAGTTGAAGAAATATGTTTGGAAAAAAACGCATGCGTTTTTCTGGTAAGTCATTCACCCAACAATAAATCATAATATAATCAATTATAATCAATTTTATTCTCATTGACTGATATCAATTGCACGTGGCAATGGGAGCTCATGAAATGTATACAATGAAACCCTTCATTAGAGGAAACTCTTCGGACAGAAAAATTTGGCCGTAAAATGAGGGAGTCATTTTCAAGTAACTGACATATTACATTTCAATAACTTATATACTACATTTCTAAATTTATGTCAATATTTTCAAGCATATAAGACAAGTTTATGATAACGAACAGAAGCATTTGTTTAATATAGCAAGTAAATTTACAACAAAACGTTAAATATTAAAATTTATTTGCTTTGGAAAAAAATTATCAATAACTGCTTGGTGGGTTTTACTCACCAATTCTTCTCCTTAGAAATGTATTTTTAATTGATAGATTAAATTCACCGTTTTTCCATCCTTACGCTTACAGGACCTGCGTGCTTGTCGAGTAAACAATGATATTAATTTTGAACTGCATTTGTTTTGTGCTGATAATTGTTTATTAATTTCGTGCAATGTATCACTATATGATTTATTTATTATCAAAGTCTTTATTAACCATTGATCATTTGAACGGGCGAATCCGTGTCAATTTGCATTTTTCGTTAATAGGAAGGACAATTCTTCTTAGCTCTTATCCTATTCATTCTTCGTTTCCTGTTGCAAGAAACTCCGTGAAGGCCGAAATTCAATTTCGTTCGTACTTTGTCCATACAAATTTTGTATGGTTCGTATTTTGTCCATACAGGAGTTCTGGTCTAATGGAATGAATCATGAAAACTGTATCCGTATCCCTATCTGAGGGTGACCGCTAAGCAAGGGTTTGAAATACATTATTGTAAATCAGTTAGTGCCGAGAAATTTTATCTGCCCATAAAAGTGGGGTGTCCGTTAAGAAGGATTTCACTGTATTTACCAAATGAATGCACGGATTTATATACTTCTTGCAATTTCTTGGCTAGTGTGAGTGACATTTTTGTCAAACAAGTCCGCAACAGCGAAGTCGTTTTAACAAAAACAAAACAAAACGGAGAACGAGAACTTTTAAAGTTGCCAGGTAGGTGCGAATGCCCTTGGAATATATGTTGCTGTCGCACGTTCACTGTATTTACTGTATACCTGAGTCCTTGGCTTTTTTACACCCCTAGGGTACGAAAGTCCTTTCTGTCGTACTAAGTTTCCTCGCCATAAAATTCCCCGAATTGTCGCTGCCATTCAAAATAAATGAAATTTGTACAAGACTACTTCTAAAAATACAACATAATTATAAGGTACTTTATTAAATTTACTGCAATTTTATTACCGGATATAAGTATATACTCCTATTCTGTGTGTTCTTTTCTTTTCTGAGACCCTCTCTCAAAATATTTATTGCCAATAGCGTTTAATTAATCATGTATTAATTTATATTAATAAGCATCAGTTTCACTGCAGTATTTGATTCGTATATGATGCATCCGTATTAATTGTTGAAAAAAATTTAAAATACTGAGTGGTTTGTATAGAACCCCAGATCCTGAAAAAATAGGGCCGCATGTAGGGTATATTTGGAGATAAATGTAGGGCAGTGTGGTGGTCGTACTATGATCATACTATGGTGACCAACAGTGGCGTAACTTGATTTCAGCCAGTGGATATATCTCCAAAAAAATAAAATGCTCATTAAATCCGGGGTCCAAAAACTACCTGTTCTTTAAAACCGGTTAAATTGCATTGTGTTTAATCATTATGCCGAGCAAAATCCATATTTTCCTCGCTGTATCCAGAAACTCGCTAAATGCGGGCTCGTTATAGGTAGGTCCTACTGTATCTTCCCAAATAGCGAAGGTTCTCCATGGGATGTCCTGAGGATATTCTGGACATCCTAAGGATGTCCCTAGGATGATCTTTGCTATCTGGGTTGTATTCCCCACCCAACTTCCCTCTCTGTATCCGTCACTACTTGATCTCTGCTGAATTGTTTTTCTAAATTTTAAAACATATCAATTTTAAAGCTGGTGGTAAGTTGATTATACAATAAAGAGTGTTCGGTTGAATAATTGATTATTCACCACATCTTCCCCACCAATAACAAATCACAATATATATATATATATGTTATTTATTATTATTATTATTATATTATTATTATTATTGAGGAGGGGGAAGAATGGTGAGCAACTGAAGAATAAATACATGTGAAGTTGAAGAGAAATGAAAATACAGTTGACTAACGCTTTTACAAACTTGGAAGTTTTTTCAAACCATTAAGTTGGTTCCAAAAAAGTATCCTATCGAACTAATGTAAATTTCCGCTACCCTATTTAAGAACTAATATTACACATTTATTCTGTTTTACGAATTCAGTTCTTCACTTTCTTTTCACTAATTTCCTTCGGACGTGAAAATTTTGGAAAGGAGATGTCTGAATTTCTTCAAATTGGGTTGGACTTTTGTATCTCCTAAGTTGTAGAGAGGGAGAGAGAGAAAGAGGAATTTGCATTAGATTTCGTATTATTTTGTTGACCTATAGTAATATGAAGGTCAGCTAATTAAGCTTAATTAAAATTTGAAGAGGTGAGGAAATTGTTTATGTTGGTTTATGGCCTCATTTAAGAAACTGCAATATAGGGCAGAAAAAGCTAGATTTGGCGCATACGTCTTATTATTAAATCTAGAAGGCAAAGGCATGTGAGAGTTTTGGTACCGGAATTTATCGATGAGTTTATTAAGTTAATAAGAGATTATCAATTTAATAAGAGAATATTAAATTTTGATTGTTACCGATGGGTTAATTAAAATATCAGTGAATAACTTCAATTGTCGTTACTGAAAGGAAGAGAATAGGAGTGGAAGCTTATTTATATACAGTGAATATCGTATTTTTGCCTTGGGAAAGAACATAGTTAAAAATAATTTTTAAAGTCTTGTTTGTAATTAGAATTACACTTTTTTGGTTTATTTAATGTCTTTCCCATTTAAAAATTCTCGAATTCACAAACCTTTTGTAGATAATGGTTCATGAAAACGTAAGAATACTGAATATTTGTTCGCTAAAAAAAGTATAAAAAGTTTCTTTTTCCATGAACTCACGATCTTTAAAAATTTGCAGAATCAACAGATATAACACCTGTGTAACTGACTCTTCCCAAAATACGAAATTGACTCGTCTTACCTGGAAAATTCCTGCATATTATAATTTCCAAATATTTCCATTGCACTAGAATCTATAGAATTACTAGATATCCTTAACTCGGTAGAACAATTCTACCATTGCAAGTTGGGGTCCTCATTCCTATACTGAAAATAATTGTGTAACTATATATCCTACATGATAATGTCCGACATAAATAATAATTTACTGAAAACTACAGAACCGACGTTCCGGTGATTTAAGTAAATGAGAATTAATGGTTTCTGTAAATTCCTAACAAGGTTGTTCATCATTTTTCTAATAACCTATATAAAAGTAATCTACCCTTATTAAAATATACCAAAAGCAACTAAAACTATAAGTTTCTATACTGATTATATTATTTGACAAGGATCTTTCGTTCAAATTAAAATTTTTTCTATATAATAGCAAAAGTATATTTTAATGTCTTGTGTCATCAGAATCAGAATTATTATATAATAAAAATTATTTATTTTTTATAAATTACATATTATATTTATATATTATATTTTTAAATTATCTCGCAATTTAGTATTTCCTAACCAAGTGAAAATATTAGAATCCCATTTCTTATTGCAACTTGGGAAATCTATTAACGATCACAAATTAGCTTTCACAATACAACTCGCTTGAACGAGCGGTGGTTATGGATCGGCAGTTTGTGTTGCACGATACTATACTTACGATCTATATTTGAGATCTATATTTAAGACCTAAACAAAACATCCTTCGCTCCAAGATGCATATTTATAGCAAAAATTTTAGATCTACACAAACATCCTTGGCTGAAAGGTGTCTAAGAGGTCTGATATATGGTACAATCGAACCTGCATATATGCAAATATGTAAATATGCAAAGCTTGCATATTGTATGTACAGCTTGCATATATGCGAAGAACACATACATGCATAAAATATCGAGACTCAAATTTTCTTCTGTCTTTTAAATGTTATCTAAACTCGTTCAGTCGCGATTTTATTATGCATAAATCGCATGAATGCAAGTATTTCTAAAGCCAAACAAGTATTTTATTATAGAATTTAAAACCAACATATGCATACAAACTTCATGAACAAGTTTTCGTCTACAGTAAATAACTGGAAATCCTTATTTTTAAGGGGTGGCTTTCCCCACTGGAAATTTCTGTCAACGAATAATCCCGAAGACCAGTGGTTCACATTTATGGTGGACGTATATTAGTGGTTCCATATTTTTGGCCCAGGGGGTCCTTTTTAAAAAAATCATTTGGCCGCGGTGCCCTTAACAATTTTTCACTTTTAATGGGCCTTCTATAGGTAAGGCCTATTTGAAAGGTGTTACTATGCCACGCGCGTGATATTTAGATAATAATTTAATTTATTAATTTAATAATAAAATATTTAAATATTTTCTAGTATTAAAAACTAATAAAATAGTATTGATAAAACATTAATTTTAAGCCCATTATAGCTTACTAAGCCCCAATGGCCTGACCTCAAAGCCCTCCCCCGTAACAAGCAAGGTTCAGCTAAGGCATAATACTATAGTACGTACACTGTTAAAAATGGGTTCTAAAAAACAAACAGAAAGTACTTATTTTTGAGTACATTTCAGGTTCACAATAGCCCCGAGTAAAAGTTTATCAATTTTGAAAAATGCATGTACTAATTTCTGAGTAACATCAGGGGATCAATCTTGAGTATGTCTAGTTTCAAATTTGAGACTATTTTAAACACGCACGTACTCATTTTTGAGTATAGGGATTTAATTTTGGGTATGTGTAGATTCAAATTTGAGACTATTTTAAACCCACACATATTTGTTTCTAAGTAAGCGCGATTACTGATATTTGGGACTTCACTGATTCGTTTATGAGACGAATACCTGTATACTAAAAAAAAATATGAGTAGGCGCAAGTTCTCATTTTTGAGTAGATTTCTTTTACAGTCTAATGTAATGAAAAACAATTTTCTAAAAATTAGAACCATCCTTTTATCTTTTAGTGAACAAGTGAATTGAATTTATGGATGTGTCCTTTCATTTTCAATATTTACTCAAAAATCCAGGAGAAGCATAGCTGAGCCGTTGGAGCTAAGTTTTGGAACCTCCGCTAAAGACGAAACACTAGCATTAAATGAAGTGAAAAATGTGTCTACTCGTAAAGATTATGTTTCTGCTCTAACGCTTTTGCAAGATTATTTAAAGATAAACCAATTTTGCTATGAAGAACGTCAATACTTTAACAGATCAAATGTTAAATCAGTCACCGGAACATCCATGCTTGTGCACAAAATTAATTGTTTTTCCACTAACACAGCGCATGTGTTTACGTAAGTACTATGTTACTTGTTATTTTTGTTAATAGAGTAATAATACTGTACATTATAAATATTGAAATAAATAATGTATATGATTTATAAAATTAGAAATAGGAATATCTAATTTAATAACAAAATACCATAAAAATTTAATGAGCAAATTATTTGTACTCAAGAATTCAGATAATTAATTTATATGTAAAACCAACTTCAGTAAAAGTGTCTCAATTTTTGAAAAATTGCATGTACTCATTTCTGAGTAACAACAGGGGATCAATTTTGAGTACGTTTAGTTTCACTCTGAGACCATTTTTAAACCCACACTCATTTTTATATAGATTCAATTTTTGAAAGTATGTTTAGTTTCAAATTTGAGACTATTTTAAACCCACACGTACTCATTTTTGAGTACATGAGGGATTTAATTTTAAGTACGTTTAGTTTCAAATTTGAGATTATTTTAAATCCACACGTACCCATTTTTGAGTATAGGGATTCAATTTTGAGTATATGTAGTTTCAAATTTGAGACTATTTTAAATCTACACGTACTCGTTTTTAAGTAAGTGCGATTACTTGTATTTAAGAATACACTGATTCGTTTATGATACGATTATACTAAAAAAAACGAGTAGGCGCAAGTTTTCATTTTTGAGTAGATTTGTTTTTACAGTGTAGTATGTTTTAACCTTTATGAGGCCGTGGCCTAGTAATTTCTGTTTTCATAAGACGAGGGCCCAGTCTCGAGAAATTTACTCGTAAATACCTTACAATTTCTAAGGTTCACACATTAAACTATAAATATGAATAATTAATTATGGCATAATCATAAAGAGCATCTGTACATTCCTTCTGTCAATACACAGTTTTCTGAAACACTTCCTTGCTGTCTGGGAAATGGCATTTACAATACATATGCTATTTCTTTTAATTTTAAGAACAGAGGATGCACTACACGTTATTGTAATCAACTTATAGGCACTTTTTATGACAGGTTGTAATGAGCGGTGTACCCTTTCTTGAATTCTAAAAAAATTCGATGTCATAAAACACCCGATCTTTCATGAATATACATGATATACTCATGCATTTAAAAATACATGGTTAGGTCATTAGCAGTTGCTGCACAGATGTTAGTTAGGCTTTCTGGGTCTAAGCTTCCTGACGCATTTGCGAGTATTAGTCTCTTTTGAATATTTCCGCCATAAAATATTTATTCATAAAAAAGGCTTTGAAAAATAAAATGAAAAATTCCTCGCGGGTGGGAAAGACTAACCTGGAGCCCCTGGAATTATGGGCGCCAATATGGGGGGAAGAGGGGCTTGACCTCCCCCCTCGACGTTTAAAAATTCTATTTGCTCGAACCTGCTATGCATTTATTTTCAAAAGTTTTACAGTCACATTTTAAAATAAGGTACTTTTAGCTCATTACTAATTGTCAAGCAATATCAATTATTTTTGTAGCGTTTTGGTATCTTGTACATTCACAAAAATTCTCGACAGCTTTGAGAAGGAGGTAATAATTTTTCTCAGCCCGCCCCCCCCCCTAGAAATACTCGTATGGACGTCCATGCAGGGATATATGCCACTTATAACCATACTATAATCATACTATGATCAAGAGCTTGAGCCCTTACGATGAAAGACGATGTTGTTTAAACACAAGTAATCCACACAATAGCACAAGGCACGTGTTCTCAGGAGCGGCACCCATTGGGGAGGCAATTGAAAACCACAAAACAGATTATTAGTTATTAATTAAAATTATTAGTTAAATAATAGTTTGAATAAAATGTGAAAACACGTCTTTACATACATAAAGTGAAGGGTACGCTATATATGTTGTTTTGCGTTTCTTAAATATTCTTTTCTTTGTAACAGAGAAAAAAGCGCCAACCTAAACCTTCCTCTGTGTATCATGCTTTCTTTTTATGGCGAATGGTTTTATTTGCCATGGCAAAACTAATATTCCTTTTTAACTATTCCTTTCTCTTTAACAGAGGAAAGAGCGGCAATCTAAAAATTCTACCGGGTATCATGATTTTTTCTTATAGCGAATGGTTACATCTGTCATAACAAAACTAGATTTTTTTTTTAAATATTCTAAAGCCCAATATCGAACTCAGGATTTTATGTAGCGCCGAAATGTTTTTATTATCAACGTAAATGACCATCCTACTACCAACTATTAAAGGTTTTATTTACTTATTTTAATATTCCTTAGTTAACGAGCGTTCTGCTTTCTTCTTATTGATAATGGTTTCATTTGCCATGGCAAAACTTATGTTCCTTTTTAAATATCATTTTCTTTGTGACAGAGGAAGGAACGCAATCTACATGTTCCACTGGATGCCCTGCTTTCTTCCTACAGCGAATGGTTTCATTTGCCATCTCAAAACTAGTGTTTTTTCTAAATTTTCTAAAGCCCAATATCAAGCTCAGGATCTTATATAGTGCCGAAAGCTTGTTGTCATTATAAATGGCCATCCAACTGCCAACCATTAAACGTTTGAGAGATGTACTTATTTTAATATTTCTTAGTTAATACACGTTCTACTTTCTTCTTATAATGAATGGTTTTATTTTCCACGGACAAAACTAAGGTTTCTAATCAAATATAAAAAAAAATGCTTTCGCAAGCCGGAAATCGAACCAAGTAATCTATGTATAAGGGCCACTTTCATCATTAATTCCCATTAAACTTCCAGCTTAAAACCTTTCATTCCTATGTTTAACTGTTCTTTAGGTGTTCCTAATTTGATACATTTTCCCATTGGCGAATTGCTAAGTAATAAACACCGGTGTAAGAAACTGAGGGTTTTATGTGGACCAAGCCCTTCTCCCGATGGTATATCAAGACGCAAATTGTTCATTAACACTTCATGATAAAAGAGAGAGAGAGAGAGAGAGAGAGGAGACCTTCACGACTACTTGAACTTCCCATTATTTTTTAATTTCTATGCCACTGTCCACAAGACACGATTTGTCGGGACAAAACGTGACAAAACACGATTTGTCGGGACAAAACGTGTCAAGACACGACTTGAGGACGAGATATGTTGGAGGGGGCAGCGACTGAGAACCCAAATAAATTGTCAGTTATTAATCTGAATACCATGTGAAAAATCATCTCTACGTATAAGAAGTTCAGAGTAGAACATACGTAATTTTTTTGCAAAAGTATTCTTTCTTCGTAAAAGAAGATGGCAACTATACAGCTTCTGCTTAAGGGCGGCCATTTTCTCAATCCGGTACTGCGTGGTAGAAATCGAACTTATAACTCTGCCCACTTCTAAGTTATTACAAACTACAAACACAATCAACCCAAACTTGATTACTTATAAATAACTGCCTACATACAATATTAAACTTCCACGGACCCTAAAAATAAGATAGAATAGATAGCATTGAACGTTGGAATATCTATGGACATAAATCCGGGTCCGAAGTTATAAGGCAAAAGAAATGCAGTTGGCTATGACAGACATTAAGGTAAGAAGGGAGTAATGCTTTTAGATGACCCTGATTGTGGGGTTCTAAAGAAAGAATACACATAGAGGATAATTATAGAAGCTTAAAACAATGAAGAGAAAAATGTATAGAGAGAAACGAAGACACAAGCAGAAAATCGGAGCAGATGTAGACTTTTCCTGCGAAGACATTATGCCTCCCATGACTAGGATAAGGGTATCCAATATTTCCTATTCGTCCAAAATAGCCCCAGAAGACATTTTGTTAATGTTCGCACAACCTATGAAAGTAATATCACATTTGAAATTGAAGGAGTTTAATTTTTAAACCATATACCATTCTGTGGGTAACCAACTTGAACTTTAAAAATGAGCTTTTATTCAGTGTATAAAGTGCAAATATTAATCGAGGGGAATTGGATACTGATTTATTCACAAAACTATAAATAGTAAGCTGAGTGATGGAGTAAGCTTTACTGAAGGATACACTCAATCCTTGCACACTTCTTAAAATTCCACCTGGTACCAAAGCTCGAAAACATTTGACATTAAAAACTAAAGGAGTAAAAGAAAACAAACGCAGTACCTATTCACGTATAACCAGGTCTATATGTTTAGAGCGAACACAGAATATATGATGAGAAGTGAAATATGTATGTACTGAACAGTGCAATTGTGTATGTACCAATGGCGGCTCGTTGGATGACGCGAGTGAAGCGGCACTTCACCTAAAAAATTGGGCGGTCGAACAGTTTTTTTTTATTTAAATTCCAATTCCTTTTTATTTTTTTGTCAAATTTAAAATTTGATTAGAAAAATAAAATTCGAAATTTTATTTTGAGCCCACTACATTTTTAAGTCAGCGCTTTAAACGCGTTAAACGCATCAACGAAATATTGCTCGCCGAGAAAAAGGGCCGAATGAAGCGACAATAGAAATTCAGAGCTTCGCTTCAAAACGGAAATGTTTTGCGAACATGGTTACCATGGCGATGGAATATTTACGGCGAAAGCAAGTACTGTCAGAGAAGAGAAATTTTTATCGCATCATCATGTCAGCTAGTATTGCCAGATCAGAGGTTTTACCTCTGAATCTAGAGGTTTTGCATGGGGAAAAAGGTAAAAATTACCAAAACAGAGGTATGGCTTGATCAGAAATAAAAATTGAGATTTTTGATTACCACAGAGGTTTCTAGAGGTAAAAAATTTTCTGTGGGGTGTGTTACTGGTCAAAGAAAAAAAATTAAATCAAAGAATTGAATAAAACTTTGATTCAAACTACAAACAGTTTAGTGTTATATCTGTTAGAATTATTTAATTACCCTGAAGTATTTCGAGGCACGTTGAGTGGTAACAGTAGAAGCGTGTAATTTCGTTGTGTTTTTGTTTCTTAAGGGGACACAGGACCTTTAAATCTTTAAAAAATCGATATTTTATTTATTAGTTTAAAAAATAATATAGATTTTTGGCAGTGTTTTAAAACAAACCGCATCAAAATTCTTCAATTACTTCTTGCACTATTGTATAAAATAAAAATAACTATTACATGTTACCAAGTTCCAACTTGAACACTTTTTTTCTCAAAATCACTTTTTCTATATTGCGCAGAGATTATCTTCAGATCTATGCGCACTAGAGTTCTGAAATTTTTAATATGCTTTTATATCATAAATACCTATATTTTAAAACCAACTGACAAAGTAAAAATATATTTTCAATAATTTAAAAAAAGTACGATATTTAAAATATGTCGATTTTTTTATATAATTGCTATATATTATTTTTTATACATTTTAATGACTTATTTCTTCCATATTTTCTGGTTTTAGGTTAAAGCTGGTACCTTTCTTGGAAATTTGTGTTTATGTGTGAATGAAATGTTTATGTGTGATAACACAATCCATGGTTTTATGCACCGATCATTAATACAGATTTATTTAATTATATTTTTACTATGCAAACATTTAAGCCATGGAGAAAAAGAGAGAGCTAAAAAAGTTCAAACGCGTCGGATTTAGCGACCTTAAATAGAGAGTTCCAGGCATTGAAGCAGATGGCATTGGCAGAAAGGAAGAACAAACTGGCCTGCAAACAAAAAAAGTGATTTCGAAGCATGACCTTAAATTTTGCACTTTTTCCGAAACTGATGATTGTGTTTCAGACGCACACATTATGATAAGACACGTGAGCCTGACCTCTGGACAGTGCCGGATCAAGGCATGGGTTAGCAGAATACCTTCGGATCAAGGCACGGGTTAACAGGACGCTGTTGGATCAAGGCACGGGTTAGCAACACCATGAAGGACTCGTGTGAATTGAATGAAATTTAATGTACAAACGACCTGTGTTGATACAAATAAACGATTAAAATTACAAAGCAAAAAAATAATATTACATGTCGAAAATCAGTATTTGGTGAAGCCACCACGCGCTGCAATAAGTGATGCTATACGACGTGGCATGGAATCAAACAGATGTTGAATGTGTGCCTGAGGAAGAGCATTCCAGATTGCTTGTGTGCGACCCCAAAGTTCATCTGTAGTAGCTATGGGACGAGGATCACGAGCGAGACGCCGACCAACGAAATCCCACACATGTTCAATCGGCGACATATCCGGCGAATAGGCAGGCCAAGGAAGAAGCTGTATCTGTTGTGATGAAAAGAAGTCTTGAACATTCCTGGCAATATGTGGGCGGGCATTGTCCTGTTGAAATACAGCTCCGGGAATGCCTTGAAGGAAGGGAACAACTTCGGGCTCCAGAACTTCATTGATGTACCGGTTGCTGTTAAGATTACCCACAATTCGTAGCAGCTGAGATCGTCCATGATACGCAATCGCACCCCAGACCATAACTCTGGGGTATCGTCCACTATGACGTTGGATAATGCACTCCGGAAGGTGGCGTTCACCGGTATAGCGTCTAACACAGATGCGGCCATCACTGTACCCCAAATTAAAGCGGGATTCATCAGAAAACACCACTTGTTGCCAATCAGCACGCCAGTCTCTATGTCCATGAGCCCATTGTAGCCGCAGGCGCCGATGGTTTTGCGTCAGGAGGATCCTGTATAAAGGAACTCTTGCACGCAGTCCACGGTGCAGTAGACGCCGACGAATTGATGAAGCACACAATGATACACCTGTAGCAATGCACCAACGTTCTGCAAACTGTCCAGATGAAGTGAAAGGGGCCGTAAAGTGTCTAAGGGACCAGGTGTCTATCATCCCGTGCTGACGTCACCTTTCGGCGTCCACTCCCGGATTTCTGAGTTGTCTGGTTCTCTTGAACCCACTGCTTCCACACTCGCATCACTGTGCTGCTGTTACGCCCCATACGAGCTGCTATTGCATGATGAGAAAACCCTCCTTCACGAAGGCCGATCATTCGTTCCCGTTCAAGCGGAAATGTCGTTATATTTCGTTGTAGAGGCACAATAACGTTTACCACTAGCAGATAACCATACACGCCCCGCTACAGCCCTCTATTTATACGGATCCATCAGCAGTTCAGAGGGCGCTGCTCAGCCCACGCATGCGCGATGACTCTGAAATTCTAATCATTTGAATAGCATACCCTAATTTGCATTTCCTGAAAGTTTCAGCTCAATCAAGTGATTCCTTCATGGTGTTGCAATTTTTACAAACATGAGTTTATGTGAAGTTATGAAGCATTTGTCCGGACTGTAAAATACCCTCATTAAACATAAATAGTCGTTAATTAAAGCGACGTTCCGACGAAATAGTCATTAATTGGAACGCCCATTAGCAACTTTCAAAGGACATAAAAAAATATTTTGAAACAAAAAAAAGACGTTGACCGAAAGGTGTGTAAATCTATGAAGCACTTACGGGGGATTGCGAAATTCAGTCGTTAAACAGAAATATTTAATTAGAACGTTCTTTCGATGTAATAATCGTTAATTAAAACTCCCATTAACGGCTTTCAAAGGACGGAGAAAAGACGTTTCCAAACGTAAAATGACGTTAACCGGAATATGTGTAAAACTATAAAGCATTTGTCGGGACTGCAAAATACCGTCCTTAAATAGAAATAGTTGTTAACTAGAACGTAGTTAGGACTAATGGTCGTTAATTGGAACGTTGTCACCAGTCGATAATCGTTAATTAGAACGTTGTTATGATATAATAGTTGTTAATTAGAACGTCGGTACGACGTAACAGCCTTGAATTAAAACAGCGTTATAATATAATACTTGTTAATTAGAACGACGTTACGATGCAAAAGTCTTTAATTAGAATGTCCATTAACGACTTTCAAAGGACAGAGAAAAAACGTATCCAAACAGAAAAAGACGTTCACCGGAATATGTGTAAATCTATGAAGAATTTGCTGGAAATTGCAAAACACCATCGTTAAACAGAAATGGTTGTTAATTAGAATGTAGTTATTGAGATAGATACATATATAGTGCCTCAGGTTCGATGACGTAACTGGACTTCAGTCCAGTTACGTCAGGGTCCAGTTACGTATTGGTACTATGGTCCCCCGGACAATAGTTAAGAAATTTCACTGTTTTACACATAAAAAAAGTGCGGGTCAAATAAGACTTCATTTTCGAAATTAAGATGTATTTCTTGACAACAATGACGGATCCGGGGCGGTGTGCCCTCCCCCTGAAAATTAAAAATTACACTCATTATAGGGCTCTGCATGGCTTTTCAAGCTTTGCGCCATTCCCCCCGTCGAAATATTTTTTTGATCCGCCCTTGTTTGATGGGTGTAATTAGTGAGGGGGCGCGGTAAACTTGCATTGGTGTCTTTGGAATTCTAAATCTTTTCTCTGGTAATCATTTTCAAAATATTATATGTTATTTACTATAACACGAAAAGTAGATTATTTCATTGTAATAATATGTTATTGTTTCCATTTTTTTGTCAACTACATATTTGCTGGTTTCTTGAAACCTATTTCTTTATTTCTTGCAGCATTGTTAAACTTTTTTTAACAAAAACTAAAAGCAAAATATTTGCCATCAATTAGCTGCAGAAGGCTGAACCAGTTTGAACCGGTATGTTAACTGGTTTTTTTTTTTACTGGTTTGAGTTACGAGGCTAGATATCTTTTAACCCGGAAAAACCCTTGATCCTGTAAACTACTCTAGATCTCAGATTAGCCATTTGCGTATAATATTCTCTACATAATTCATTTAACAAAGTGAATCATTAAACGATTAGATGGCAACATGGTTAGAATATGAATTAGACATGGAAATGGACGAGGTTTTGTGGTCTATTTTTTATTTCTGTCCTCAACGATACTTTCGGAGTTCTGAAATGGAGAATTTAATGTCAGTAGCTCAAGAAATAGTAATATGGCTCCAAAAATATCAAGAACTAATAGAGTTATTAAGCAAATTCTGACGTAGAAATTAAGTTATTTCTAATATAGCTATTAAGATATTTTTAATACAATCGAACAGCATTAATGTGAATTGCTTAATATGTGAAATGGTTAATATGAATTGCTTTTAATACGCACTCTATTTGCTGCATCCCCTTTAACTTCTATAATAATAGTAATGCGACCCTTAACTTATCTGATAACGTGACCACACTTTTTATGACTCTGTTTGTTTACGCAAACGAGGTTCGACTGTATTGCTATCAAGATAATGATGTTATTCAGATATATATCTGCTACTATAATAAAAAGATTAACCCAGCCTAGAATCAACTATTAAGCAACCAAATCTTATACTATAACGAACAAGCTATTACTATTTGTTGACCGTGCGTGTTTGTTTGTAGCAGAATGACTCTTTGTGTTCCTGCGCTATAAAAATTCAACCAACACACTATTTGCTTGTTTAGGTTTTATGACGCAAGGGCTCCTAAGAGCGTATTGAACTTGGCTATACGGTGTTCTACAGGATCCGAACCCCTTTACCCAGGGAACCACCCCAGACTGCAGATCTACGGGAAAAACGACAAAAGGTAAACACCTAGTGAAATCGAACCCTGAATTTTCACATGGTTGTAAGCACATTTCCAATACGCCACACACATGCAGAGCCAATTATTACTACACATGATACCACATGAAATATTAATATTATTACAACTAGGTTTCTGACACTCTACATTTATATGGTTTATATTCGAATCTATGTTTTTTTATAAAGAAAAAGTGTAAGAAAAACTTATTTTCATCTAAATTATCCATCCAATGCCCCTTTTTTTCTCCTAAGGGGTACTTTTTATATTATACTTAATTTTTTATTATTGTATTCAAAATGTATACTCAAAAATATTCACAATTAAAATAGCATATATAAATATGTATAATACGTTTGAAATTAAAATATTACAGGCAAATATATATATATATATATATATTAGTTAGAGTTACTTGTTTAAATTGTAGTTATATTATTTCTTTATGGGAAGTAATATAACTACTGTAATATATATAATTATTAAAATATATTAAAGCATCACTTTTCAGTCAATTCATTGTCTTAATGAAATATAATTGATGGGTTATTGTCTGATTGCAGGTTTTCTAAATCCTGAAATGTTTACAAGTCCAAATATCAAAAACATTAAAAAGTGTGAATTTTGATTAAAACGTATCCTCGCTTGCCTTAGTAACGTTTCTGCAACATAAAATGGAATATACTTGAACTGATTTGATTCTTGTAATTGACATGCGTTTTATTTTGGACGCAATACAAAAGTGAAAATTTAAAGCGCATATGTGTTTCGAAAATGTACACAAAAACATGTTATCAGATAACTAAACTAACACGAGCCATATCCGTATAACAAGCTGGCGTACGCAAGGGATGTTGATGAGGGTTGTAACCCCCCATTGCAATGAAATTTTGTATATTTAATATAGGAATATATGAATTGTAGCTCTGTAATCCCCATTGAGCCTATAACCCCCACTTATGAGCTTCCTGCGTACGCCTATAATATAACATGAAGTACTGTTAACAAATATGGCCGTTGTAGCACTACTGCCGCTATTTTGTGCATGCGTGCTGAGTTCCTTCACTCACTGGCGAGCCACAGATATAATTTTGAGACAGTAAAATCCTATCGTTGACCCATCGTTCCGTATATTTTATATATTCAAGGATATCGAACTACCCTTCGCCTGTGAAACGTGTCCGTTTTAAAATAAAAGGAAGTCAAAACCGGCAGATCTTCATGTTCAACTTTGCGAGGAGTATAGAGAACATGTCATGATGGATTGAATGATATAGACATGGGTTCAGAATCTTAATGAAGGACAACGTTTAGACACGTCGATTCTCGACGGCCTACTGCTACTAAATCTCAAGATTTCGTCAAAATATTTGGTTGGGAAGAAATTGATCACTTCCTTCCGCTAAAGCCCAGAATTAGTGGCAATTGATTTTTATGCATCCTTTCACTTTCAAAAGCATGTATGTATTCCTTCATCTGAAAAAAGTTTTCTGGTGGTCAGCTTTCCTTTGAAAATGAGATTGTGTAAAGGACCGTGAAAGCGCCATTTACAATTTTGGCGGTACCATCCTACGATGTGGTAATGCAAAAAATGGTACCCAGTTACGGCCGGTACCTTAATAATTGCGGAAATGACGTTAAAAATTGATTTAAGGTGTATAGAATCCGGTAGAAGTAAAATAGTTCGAAAATATAAATTTTATTTTCTTTTTAATAGACAATTGGAACTTACTTTTTTTTTGGT
The DNA here is from genome assembly GCA_006491805.2 of Dysdera silvatica. Taxonomy (NCBI): domain Eukaryota; kingdom Metazoa; phylum Arthropoda; class Arachnida; order Araneae; family Dysderidae; genus Dysdera; species Dysdera silvatica. The sequence goes on along the minus strand of QLNU02014176.1, from coordinate 21,645,288 downwards.
ACTCCATGTACTATGAGAATTGATTATTAAATCACCGTGTGTGTGTGTGTATAAAATCGTTTAGTCACTGGTCAACTGTGCATCCATCAATTCTTGGACCAACTACTTATTTTATCATTTATTAATCATTTATTTATTCCTTATTTTCCATATTTTTATTTCAGTATTTCTTTCTTATGAAATACGAAACGGCATGAGATTGGTTAAACTTCAAACTTTAATAACTCGAAAAATATGGATTTCGCAGCACTAAATTTATTTATTGCATAGAAGTAATTAAGAGGTGGGACTAGCATTTTCTTATTTGTTTGTTTGATTTCTATGGCGCAAGGATAGCAAGGGTCCTGCTGCACCGGAACTTACAAACTTTCCGAAGAGAATCCAAACCTCTTAAGGCTTAGGGAACCAAACCCTGGACCATAATGTATATAGGACTTTCTTAACAAATTTACTTCCTCCTAGAAAATGAAAATTGCAAATGAATTTTACGTTCGGTTCATTGCTTGTGGGGGTTATAGACTACTATTACCTCTTCATTACGAGGCCCCCTCCACTAGATGTTAGGACTAGCTTTTTCAGTGCTTACTAGCAAACGAGCCAGTAAATATTTACCTTGAACTGAAAATATAGAATGACCCTATTATATGATTATAATAATGTGAAGTGATGATTTATGGCAAGTGTTCAATTTATAATAATATAAAATGATTACTTATAATAAACGAAAATGTAAACTGATTCGTAATATATGAAAATATATAATGATTCACAATAAACGAAAATATATAGTGATTCATAAGAAATGAGAATATGCAATGATTCATAATAAATGAAAATACATAATGATTCATAATAAATGAAAATATATAATAATTCATAATAAATGAAAATATAGGTCTATATTAATTTATAATGAATGCAAATGTGTCATGATTTGCAATAAATAGTCATGGGAAGGTTTCGTGAGAGCTACTGAACTATATGTAATTGAGTAGTTAAAAAATATTAATGATGCGAAAGTATATTCGGAATGAATTAATCCAGATCACTCAAAATCGAATTAATATTGCAATTTTTAATCATCCAGTCATGTCTGATTTAACGTGAGTCCATTAGTTTCACTTCCTTTAATCGATGTCAAATTAAGTATATGCCAATCACTCAATTTCATTTTATTTTATCTTTCTCGTTTCCTACAATCGGTTTCTTGATAAATCAGCTTTATAGTTATCACTTTCAATTTTAAAGTTAGAAATCCAAGTATTTATTTCACGATGTTTGCCAACACTTGAAACTGCATAAAATAATCTGAATTGTAAGATTAATTGAGCTATTAGCCGTTTAGTCTTGACAATAGTGAAATACAATACTCAGCATGAAATTAAATTTCATTTCATTTTAAGAATGCTACCCGCCGTCGAAGAGTTTTCTTTTTCTTAGCACAATTTCCATTGAATGGACTCCAATATATCAAAATAGAGGTACTGACGTTTAACTCATTCCTCAATTGACATACACCTTGAACTTTGTGCATATAATTAAAACCTTTCGCGCCAGTTTGTTGAACCTTAACCGTTTTTTCCGTTATTTGCTCTGTGTTAATAATTCTATTCATATGTTTGAGGTGTTTCTTTCACCTTTTGCTCAATAAGGGTCAAGTCTCTAGGCATGGGCATTTTAGCCGTCGTTTGTACAGTGCTTATGTCAATTCTAAAAGAATTATTCCAAATTCTAAATGAATTACTCCAAATTCTAAACGAATTATTCCAAATTCTAAATGAATTATTCCAAATTCTAAATGAATTATTCCAAATTTTAAATGAATTATTCCAAATTCTAAATGAATTATTCCAAATTGTAAAAGAATTATTCCAAATTGTAAAAGAATTATTGCAAATTGTAAAAGAATTATTCCAAATTTTAAATGAATTATTCCGAATTCTAAATGATTTATTCCAAATTCTAAATGAATTATTCCAAATTTTAAAGGAATTATTCCAAATTCTAAAAGAAATAATCAGTATGCTATTATTCCGATGAGTAATAACATGTAATTTTTCAGTAAAATTTTTAACCCATCAAGCTCGTGTTTTTCTAATTGTTGGCGCAATTACTAAGCAATATGAAAGCAAAGTCTCATCGGCCGAAACAAATTTTCCCCCTCATTGTCTTTAATATTAAATAGTTCTATTACTTAGAAGGTATTTTGTTTTGGAAGTCAGATGACTTAATTAGAGACATTGTCCAAATGAGCTTTCTAGTTAATTGCTAAGTTGACACGTTTCAACTCGGGGGCGGACTGGAACGTCACCCCATCGGCCCTTGGGCCGGTGCGCCCTCATGGGCGATAGGGCTCTCGCCTCCGAATGGGCAAGCACTCGCGCCCTCCAAAAGTCCAAGGTATGCGCCCTTTGAGAGGACCCAGTCCGCCCCTGTTTCAACTTCGATGTTTTGACTTTAGCTTTTCACCCGAAGGCCGTTCCGTAGTTCATATGATTTCAGAAGAATTTCAGTAAAGCAGAGAATGAAAAGGAATTCAGATACAAAACAATGTTAAAATCCACCCAAGCCTAGTTTAAAGTTCACCAAACAAAAATTTCCCTTGTGGTCGGAAAATTGATATAAATCACCGTATATATAAAATATATGCCAAATAGAAAATTGCATTAACATGGATGTACCTAATGCATAGGAATATGGGCATATATATAAACACCTAGTACACAGAAAATATGATGTAGTAAAAAGTGTCAACCATATTATAATCCATATGTCATATTTTTTTCACGAAGTATACCATATAAAGTAATAAGCATGGAAAAGAACCAATGTTTCTTTTCAACGAAAATGTTGCCATACGTTTTGGGAAATACCTTCACAACAGTCACATCTCCTCAAAATGAATATCCATTTTCGAGTTCACGTAACTGCAGATTTTCGTGACAGCATAGTTGGCGTGAGTGTGATATTAAATACCCACCTTTAATCCTAAGCGTGGCGGAAATGACCTATCTTCCTCGAAAGAAAGGTGGACATATTCTTCTGGGAGTTTTCGAAAAGACCCTCAAGGACATAATTATTTAGCGCCGAAAGGCACGTGTTGTGAATTCATGATTAAAAAAAAGCGATGATTACAGAGGTAGAGAAAATAATGTGTCTGACATTTAGAATACTTAGCCAAGGAAGGAGGGATGTCACAGTTTAATACATTGGTTTAAGCAGGGAAGCAACTAGGAGTGGTTTAGGCCCCTCCTTAGAAAAATGAAAATTATGAATGGATTCCATGCGCGCAGCGTTGAGGTGGGGGGCTATAGTCAGAGGCGTGAAGGGGGTAAATGGAGTGAAAATACGCCCAGGAGCAAACTGCGAAACTTCAATAACTTGGCAGAGATAATTATGAACATAATATCATTGCACTTTTGCTTATTTAAATTAACTTTACCGTCATCTAACTGCATCTATGAGTCGACAATTTTATATCAATAAATAATGTTGCTTGAATCTAAATTGTATGGAGCGATTGTACTTTTTACTACCGGGCCTTATTCAAAGTTTAGTGTTCATAGGTGACACAAGTTTGAATCTATCTAAAAGCGGTAATTCCTGACGTCATAGTTTGACCTTAGCCGACGTAAAACGCAAGCACATTTATATAGTCGCACTATTCATTTATGACGAAATGGGAGAACATTGCGTTTTACTTTAGAAAATTTGAAATTAATTGAACCTTTGCAGAGGAATGAAGAAACGAATATCAGAAATGTCGTGAGTACAAAAGAAGCAATTGGTTATCCAACAAGGAAATCCAAGAACATGGTTTAGAGAGATTGAACATGCAAATTCGAAAAGACTATCTTCGTGCGCATCACATTAGAATTTGTCTAGAAAAATAAGAGGAAGTCTAGAAGATTTTCATGAGTCAATGTTGAAAGTGAAAACAAATCAATTAAATAAAAACACAGATAATAACGTAGCAGAAAAACTACCCTTTAAATGAAATTTAAGATATCCAGTTCGTCTTCAAATATATTGACGCAGAACTAACAAAATTTTTACACAGAGAAAGTATCCAAAATGTACCGAAGATTTCATCAAAATATATAAATAAAATTTGCACACATAAATCATTCCTTCAGCTATATAATTCATCTATAATTTGCAGGAGATCCTGCAGATTAATGCATTGGTAAACAAAATGTTGTTCGATTTCAAAATGTATGTATGCATGATCGATGTTTACTGCAAATATTTTATTTTTAAAATAAAAGTTTAAAATAGAGAGTTCCAAGTGGGATTCAAGCTCTATAAGCCGTAAAAGTACTTAAATTCAGTGTTAGACTGTTTATGTTTGGATTCTAAAGTAATTTTAATTCGAACTAAATGATGATTGAAATATTTAGGAGTTTAGTTTATTTCACATTTAATAAAATATTACATTTATCTAAACAAGACTCCTAATTTGAAAGATACTTTTATTTTTTTATATTAAAATGAATAAATGTGTCTACATATATATATCATCATCATCATCATCATCATCATCATCTATATATATATATATATCATCATCATCATATATATATATCATCATCATCATCATATATATATCATCATCATCATCATCATATTCAACCATTATCTATCCACTGCTGGATGAAGGTCTCTCCAAATGCTTTCCACACAAGTCTATCCTGGGCCATTCGTTTCCACGTCACCCCAACCTCTTTTCTTATTTCATCCACCCATCTAGTTTGAGGACGTTTTCTAGGTCTTCGGTGGTCTCTTGGAATCCAGTTCAGAATTTCTGTTGTCCATCGTTGATCAGTTCTTCTTGCAATATGCCCAGCTTTCACCTAATATTCCTACCTATCTTCCTTCTTACCTAATACGTTTATGTTCCACGTAGTAGAAAGAAGAAATATTCTCCAATGTAATTGCATGTAGAAAATAAACTGCAGTGGGTTCGCATTTCTACGAACTTCAAATCTGTGAACTCTACGTTTGCACACACTACTGCGTTGGTCGCGAAAATTATTCTACAGAATGAATGTTAATTTGAATTTCGAACTTTCGGCTTTACGAACTTTTGGGATCTATAAGCATTGGTGAAATCAAGAGTCTGTTGTATTATTATTATTACTATAGTAAGCACCCTATAACGGACACCCCTCTAGTATGGTCAGATAAAAATTAGCCGGCAAAGAACTTGTTTTACAAAAATATCCAGCTTTTATGGTCAACCCTCCTTTTCGGACGAAGTTTTCAGTCCGGTGAGTGACCGCTAATGAGAGGTTTACTTTATTATTATATCTACCTTTGCAAATTTTCTTTTAATATTAAGTTATTGGTGCATTACTGTTATGAATGTATGTAGGTTTCCTGCACATGATCGGAACTGTTCTCATAGATTACTTCCTATGTCTTCTATTTATCACTATATTTGCGAATGGGGCCTGTCGTGCTGGGTTTACGTTGTTTGCTATTCTGAAAGAACAAGTATCTGTATGACGAGCGCAGAACATAACGATCCGCATTAAACCATTCCAATGTGTATCTTTCATTCGTACTTTCTCCGTTGCGTTTATTGTAGCAGTTAATCTTCATCGCGATTGATTTTACTTAACTATTCGTAGTAAGTTTTGATGTATAAACCTGTTGGTTTGTGTTAAAGATGTTAAATGTATAGTACATCCTAGACAGTTTAAGGGGGCACTAGTTAGAAATATCAATAAAATCATTTGAGCATAACTCATTGATCGTATAACATAATTTTTTCCATAATATCCATTATAATGAATTGCATAGTGGTCTCACGTTTTTTCGAACATCAAATTTACGTACTATATGTTTTCACAACTCTTGCATTAGTTCCGAAAAGTATTCCATAAAAATTTACGAACTTTTTGTGGGTTCGTACGAACTCTTTAAATTGGGAATCTATTGTTGGTGATATTTATTTTTTCGACAGAAAGACATGTTGTGCAAAAGACTTAAAAACTAGAGCTTATTTTGCAAAGAGGAAAAAGAGACACTGTCCCGGAAATGGCGGTGTCTGTTTTTATTCTTTACAAAAAGTTCTAGTTAAAGCTAAAATGTCTAGTTATAGCTTACAAAAAGTTCTAGTTA
>QLNU02014176.1:21620970-21639062 GCA_006491805.2 Dysdera silvatica | reverse complement strand
CTAACAGTAATTATTAAACGTCTCCTTATGTAATTCTGAGGCAGCTGTAAAATAAATTGCTTTGGTAAACAATAGACATTATTATAAGCTTCTCAACATTACAATTATACAATAATAATCGACGCAAAATTACATGAATTTCAAGGCTATATTCGGTAATCTGTTTTGTCTACATGTCAGATGCATGGGAAGGAAAGGGACAATAAAATTGAATGAATGATAAAGGATACCTAAATTTTCGTTAATATTTTCCTTGCAACGCATAAAATATAATTAGTTGCTAGAATAAACCGATTGATTGGGTCAGCCAGACAACAGGGCAACAATGCAAGATACCGGAACCACACCCAAAGAAACTTTTAGTATTAAGTAATATCGTTAGAATATATTTCAAATTAATTGCAATAATACTAATATTTAATAATAACAAATTAAGCCGAAGTTTAGTATCAACGAGGTGTTCGGGCTATTGAGGTTTTATCTTCAAAGTGGCATTAAGAGATGCCATGTTAATGAACCGTCGGAAATGTACTGCTTGTTTATTTCATGCGAAATTCATTAGAAGAGTTTAATGGAGCTCATAATTAATTAATTAATATTAATAGAGCTCATTGAATAAATATATGTTTCATGGAAGAAATAATTCTCAACATATAAAAGTGATTCTAACTGTGCTATTTTAGAGTGAAATTTAATAAAATTATTCTAGATTAAAGTGTAAAATATTTACGTGTTTTCAATTTGAATATTTTTGATTACGTCAGATTATTCAGAATTTTGAATTAGCGGGTATATTCCGATTTTGTGTCGTTTTTACAAGAACCTGGATCATATGCACTAAAAACTAAGAAAATACGCATGAAAGTATGCACTAAAACCTAAAAATATGCATTTACATGCACTAGAATGTATAAATATGTACCTAAAACGAGTAACTGTTTACGTATGTATTTTTTTAACTTCCTTTGAAATCATTTTTCCTGCGTTTTTAACAAAATAGGATTATTATTAACTGCTGAATATAAATATTTGATATCCACAAAACGATATGACTTATGCAATACAATTTTTATTACGGCATATCACAATGTGTCTCTTCGTATTTTGAATAGTTAAGCTTTGTCTTCTATCATGAAAAAACATTTTTGGGGCTCAAAAAAATGGTAATTTCCAGAGATTTGGGTAGTTATTGGACGCAGCATTTATAAAGTTTTACGGATTCTCTATTACGGATACTTTATCCGTGATAGACTGTCACCCACATCTATCGTTGATAGATAATAATGTGGAATTTTACCTTAGGTAGATGTTTGTTTTAATCTGAGTTTAACTTACTGACTCTGACTTTACTGTCATTCTAGCAGAATAACACCAAATCTTCTGTTTCTTTAATAAGAATAATGACTATAATTCGGTTATGATTACATTTTTGATGCCCTAGTACATAATTATATGTGTGCGTTATTAAATTCCTTTGATTTTCTGCTCAGACAAAGAGCAAGAGGATATTTTAACTTTAACGTGGTCGGAAAATTTTTTCGATAGAGGAATGATAAAATAGTTAAAATTACTAAAACCCTTAAAATATGCATTTATTCTGGAAATTCACCGTGTTTATGCATGCATGTGCACTGACGATAAAAAGGGCTGAAATATGCAATTGCATATTCTCATATGTGTTAGCATATAATCAGTGCTCTAATTAGCATTTATAAAAGATTCCATTTTTATATACGTATGCACTTTTTATAATTTTATTTAAGGAATCAGATAGCAATTGTTTTGGTTTTGTATATGTTTTAATTTAATAAGTAATTATTGGAAATTACATTAAAAATTCCTTGTGTGTGTATATGTATATATATATATATATATATATATATATATATATATATATATATATATATATATATATATATATATATATTTATATATATATAAAACACAGCTCTGTGCAGAATTATTGTTACAGTTCATAGAAAGAACATTATTCAAATGTAACTATTTCTGCTTTTTCCAAAAGCTGTGTAACCGTTATAAAAAGTTAATTATTGCAGTTTTTACGATGGATTATTTCCTGTATGTTCTCATTATTTTTTTGCACAGTTACCAAGATTCAATAGCCGTGAGCGATAGATAAGAAATATAAAAAAAATGGCGACCTAGTCAAGGATAGAAATTATGCAGTGCACCTTTATCTACTTGAATTTATTACTGCCCTCTATGTAACTCTGTCTAACTAAAAATAATATCTTAGAGTAGGAAGACTCCTCAGATTTTCGTCGCTTATGGATTGCTTTGAGCAATCCGTTAGTTCTTGCGGAAAATCTAGAAAAGAGAGGAGAGGAGAGATCTTCGAACCTTCTTTGAGAGAAGTGTGAAAAATAGATTTATGAAATTAAATTTAACTCTGGTCGAAAATAAATACTAGGTTCTACTCGCCACTATTAGTTACATGCTAAATAAATTTTTTTTGTACATTATTAATAAAATATTAAAAGCACCCAATATCTCGTTTTTGTTTCTCGATATAGATTCCTTAAATTATGCGTACTTACAGATGTTAAATGTTATTGTTCCTTAAATTATATGTATTTACATTACTTTTAGATGTCTACAAAGATGACACGTTTACGAATTTTATTATCAGTCACGAATTTTCATTTGTCCCGGATGAAAAATTTTTAAACTCTTGTTTGTTAAATAAATTATTGGATTATTTATATTTCTGAACGTCATTGACGACCTCGGGGCACGAAGTAAGCAATCACGGACCACATTTTGAGAAACGTAGATCTGAAGTTCAGTTGTGCTTCTATTTTGAAAGCAGTTTACTATTTTAAATGCGTAAACTTCGAAATAGTCAGTATTAAAATTGTTTTAAATAGCGTATGGAATGATAATCCAAAGGATATGTGAGAGAGGACCCATATCACCGGAATATATTACATTCAGAGAAAAAGGTGCCAATGTATCTGAGACGAGTTACCTCCTGAATAGTCTCCGTTATTCAGGAGAATATACGCCAATTTATCCCCGAAATTGCCTAAGATTTCTATGACATCGCCATCTTTAGACTACCTTTAGGATTCCGGAGTGTGCTGCCAGTACATAGCATTTCTCTTTCTGCAGGGCACACTAAAGCAAATTACGGCAGAAAATTTGGGGCCTGAAATTAAACTTTGAGCCCAAGATTTTTCAGAAGATCATTCAGAATGGGATAGAGGGCTCAACGTGACACCAAAAACATGCTTTGAGCCATCACGTAGATACTAATAATTGTAACTGGACCAAGGCTAAATTCGTGCAAGATCGCGGGTTCATTAGGTATGTAACCTAAATCTTGATAAACATCGAGATAGCCCTAAACAAAAATGAATATAAATGATCCTGAACTAACATTCAACTTCATCACTCCCACGACTGAGTTCAAGCTGGGGTATGGTGGCCTTGAACCATAAGAGTCAGAAACGAAACCAACTATGCCCGAGGTCTGAACATGGATTAGCGGCCTTCATTTAGTCTCTCCAACGTTCTGAATACTTACTAAGTTACCGAGGTCACTCTCTGTAGTTTCGTTCCCTTTACTCATATTCATTAAAGGGATTTCCATCATTAAGTAGCGAGGTTATAAAATGATTAAATGAAGCCAGTTCATTTCGACTGAAGTGTAATTTTCCATCTAATCCAGTTTCCTCATCCCAATGTTACCTTAAACATAAATTTAAGTTTTATCCAATAAATCTTATCTCCGATTTTCAATGTGCCTGAATACGTTTATATTACATATTCATCATATTTTTGTTACATTTTTGCCATTATTTTATTCACTAAATAAAATTTTTCTCTATTAAATTCCCTAAAAATTTCTTGACTTTTAACGGCGCACAGCTTTAATTAAGAAACTGTGTTAATTTTTTGGGGAATTTGTAGAAATATGTACATCTGAATTTAGGCTAGCCCTTTTGTCCCCACTTATATGAGACGATGAGCGGCGCTGGGACTAAATTTTCGGACAAATATATCAATAGCTTATGTTTTTATTAGATCTTTTTACATCTTATTATACTTCCTTCTCAATATTTCGATAAAAACAAGTGTGTATTCTACAAGGTTAACCTGAACAAAATAAAATACATGGCATCGAAGAATAATTTTTTTTATATATACAATATAAGTCCGCACTATTATTGTATATGAATGTATATTGTATGTACAATAAGACACCGTTTTCTAACTTCTGTATAACTAATAATACTTTTTTATTTTCTATGGAAATTACTCTAAGTTATATATCTCAGTCCAAAGCAATATATGTATGACAATCTTAAAAAATATTATAATATTGGCAATTGAATAAACATGGCCATAATAATAATTTTTATAATATACTTTTATATAACATACTTTTATATCTTTTATACATTTTTATAATATATTTTAAATAATGCAATATTAGTAGTATTAAATATAATTACACATTAATTACAAAGTTAATAACATATATTATATATATTCGTCACGAAAGAAATGGAATATTTATTTCAAAGGTATTTTATTTTCAAACTACAATTTATTTTCCAAGATATTTGTTCCCTGGATGTTTTGCAAATACCACTGTTAATATAACAAGTGCTTTGCTTTTGCTTTTCAGTGTTCGACCTCGATCCAAAGCCTTGATAATCCTAAACTAAATAATCCTCAATTATATATCCGCCGTATTGTTTTAGCGTTGAAATAATATTTCCATAACCTCGCATGGATTTGGTAAACAAAGAGTTAAAATAATACGGGAAATGGAATGTAAACAAGATATTTACAATCCTGTTTGGACAAAAGTGGAATCGTTAATAAATGCCATGTTTAAAGAGAAAGAAAAGCTTGACTAATTTTGAATTGTAAATCGCCTCTTGGCATTGTTTGTTTTCCAAATTTGTCTGTTGGCGTTGGTATCTGTGGGCGTTTCAACCAATATTCGAAATTGTGTGAACTCTGAAAAGGATAATAATATAATAATAACCTTTATTTCCACAATATATAAACCTATATATTACATTCGCACCCTATATATCAAATTCATCATGCAGAGCCGTGCTTAGAGGGGGGTGCGAGCTGAACCGCCGCCCAGTACCGCCAAAAAAGTGTATTGCAAGTACCAGGAAATCAGTTTTGTATTGTCAAAGCGTTTTTCAGAGCCGCTAACACTGTAAGCATATCCCCGCATCATGCACATGCATGAGGGGTCTTGTCTGTGACAAGCTTATACACTCTTTTACAACCTTATATACTCTTTTACAACCTTAAATACTCTTTTACAACTTTACACACGAAGAAAAAGAGCGTCGCTCCTGTGCCTCGGAAGCTTATCGGTTAGAGAACTTCTGATCTACCAGTGAGTTTCTAGTTCAACTCCCTAGTTTGAGCTCAGGCATGGACATAAAGATTACTACCTATACAATTCTTCTAATCTCCTCTACCGTAAAATAAACTCCACCTTACCCTTTGGCATAAAATATACTTAATCTAAATGAGACTTTTCCCAGTATCTTATGCTTGCTTTTATTTTCCCACGTACTTATGAACATTTACTGAAGTTATAATTATGAACAGTTCGACAAATCTGGTTGTTACTGGCGACTAAATTTTTGCAGCTGGCGAGTAACAAATCCTTTTTTTCAATTAGATACTTATGTTTTCTTATTCAGAAAGGCGAGTAATATTCTTCTCTGGCGAGGACTGTCCGCCAAAATTTGTCGAGCTCTAATATCCAGCTTCGCATACTGGCGCTCATAAATGTTCCTTTTATACAATGAAGGACGGGAATATCCTTAATTTAAAAAGCGCAGTTCAATACAGAAGTAATGCTTTTATGGGCCCTAGGCTGAAAGAAGATAATGGACCCCTAAAAAATGTGGTTTTTGCAATATTTAGTAAATGTTACGTTTCCTTGAAGTTCATTATCTTCATTATCTAGCTATGTGAATAACGAAAATTTCTCTGACACTTGTAAATAAATAAGATTGAAATAATGCTTAGATTTGATTAACACCAGCCGTTTCAAAGCCTCTGTGGGGGCCCCAAAACTGTGTGCCTAAGTCTGAATCCGGCACTAGCGTATTTTGTTTTAGAGTAAATGTATTTGCTTGAAACATTTAGGAAGCCAATGGACTCTCTACTTACTTGTTAGTACCAGGACCAGCTTAACGCATCTAAATGCCCTAAAGATGACAATATTTTCAGTTTTTAATTCCCTTTTTACACTAACTTTAAAGTTTACAAAGTTTTCTAATAAGGAAAATATAATATTTATTAAAAAAAAAATACCGATTTAGAGCGCTTATTCGGATCGGGAACATAGGCACGGGCCCCGTTAGCCTATTGGTAAAGCCAGCAATGCTTGGAGTTCAGACTGATATTAAATAAATAAACTAAATAAAAAAAAATAAATATAAATTGCAATTTCCTATTTCTAGGAAAGGAAAGGTAGGTTATTGGTTTACATCCATCAAAATATGTGAAGCCAATAATTATCTCGTTTTTGCAACTGAAGAAAAAGTGACCTAAAAAAGTCATCTAAAAGTTTGAATTTATACAAATGTCTTCCGCTTCGACGGAGGTATTCAGTGAGGGCCGGAAAATGATCAAGTATGATCAATTTCATAATTAGAAGGTTTCGGTTTTGTCATTTTGACAAAGCTTTCTTGAACGACCTATTTTCGTTTTGTTTTTTTCAGAGGCACAAATGTTTCTCTACATGAAATCCTGCATAGTTTTCTGCATAGAACTTGTGCATGAAGCATGAAGCATGTGCATGTGCATGAAGGAAAACACTAATGTAAAAGCCATTTCTAGCCTTGATAACGAGGACAAGCAATTTATAATTATTACTAATGCAAGACTCAATGTAAAATATAATAAAGTAAGTCCACGGAAATTGAAACTAATTGGATCTGAGGCTTACACATTGGAAGAATATTTTGTCTAAAGAAATTTGTATATTTTGCTCCTTTTGAATACATGCGCTGTTGTAATGTAACCTGAATAGCACGGATAGTCCTATGGACATCCAGAGGGTATCCAGAATATCCTGAGGACGTCCTGAAGACGTTCTTTGCTATTTGGCAACACTCTTTGTATAGAGTAGCATGGAAAAAGGGAACCAATACCAATAAATATTGTCACTTCAGAAAAATATTGATGTTTCATCTCATCATAGTTTACTCCTCATTAAAATGTCTTAACATGATTAAAAATTGAAAATGAGTAAGTTTAAAGAAAGACATAGGAGAATGGTAAATAATCATTAAAAATGTCCAGGTCTCTTAAAGATTGTAAAAATATTATAAGAAAGTGATCTATAAAAATATACGATACACATTAAAACATTCTTTTTAAATTTATTATTATAAAATCACTCTCCATAAATTTACTTACTGTTAAAATATAAAGCAAAAATAACTTTCTACATGAATGACCCCCACTATTAACCAGTTCAGAGATTGGAATATCACATATATTATACTTTAAAGATGTGGGTTCAAATGTGTATAATTAGTTTATATAGTATTGGTAAAGTTTTTGTACGTTCTTTGATATATAATTTCACGAAGGAAGGAAGTTTCGTTCTAACCGCGTTATTATAATCTTAATTGTCCATTTTACTTTAAAAATTTAATTGGAAATGCAAACCCTCAAATGAAATTCCGTCTTACGCTAAATATTGACGCATCATAGCTAATGTGATAACGTAGAAATTACTCATCAGTAATACGTTTTGTATCAGAAATCAACGGAGTTAATTTTTGTAAACAATTATAAAATTTTGCGAAAAAGACATTAAGAAGTATATAATTAAACAAGTTGAAAGCAGACGTTTCGAAGCTATCGCAGCTTCATCTTCAATGTCAAATGGTTGATATTATGTAAACGTCCAACATTTCTATAAGTTCAAGCATTTTTCACTGAAGATGAAACTGCAATAGTTTAGAAACGTCCGTTTTCAACTTATTTGATTATATATTTTTTAATAGCTGTTACTCAGAAATTTAATATATATATAATATATTTGTTTCTAATATCAGTCGTAATTTATTTATTTTATTTCGCATTAATTATAAAATTTGTTCTATTTTAAAATAATTCAAAATACAAACATTTACTATTTCCTCGCATAAATAAAACACCTTAGAAATGTTCATTATTTTTAAAATCAGTTTCCGTAAAAAATGGGAAATTTATTATGGAGAATTCGTTTTCTTCATAGAATTAATTAAAAAATTATTTACTTTTACTACATATTAGTTTTCTTTTCCAAATGGACTTTTCTATTGTAACATAACATTTAATCTTATTTAAATGGCGAACTATAAGCAATAATTATAAATAAAATAGAGAATATAACATTATATTACTAAAAAAAATCTATATCCAATCTATGTATCTAATATTCATATAATTTAATTTATATCAAGAAGAGCAAAAAAGTTTATAAGCAGAGCACACGTGAAATGTCGAACATGTATTAACACGTGAAATATCTTACATGTCAAATAATGTCAACTTTTCCTTTGATCAAAATATGCCTATTTACCTATTTAACGCTTCATTATAAAATATTGCATTTATTTAGCAAGAATAACGTTATTGAATCATTTAGGATTGACCAAAGAGTATAAATAGCTTTCTGGTCTCTTTTTTTTACCCTTCAATATTTACACTTCTCTAATTTTACAAAAAAATTGGAGGAATCCCGGAACGTAGCTATTTATGTTATAAAAACAACATAATCTAGATGCAGCATAAATGTTAACGTTATGGCATATATTAAATGTGACTTACGTAGAATGTACAATTTCGTATATTCAAGCATGTCTGCTGCTACTCCACCGCGGAAAATCGCGCTTCGTTAATAAAGAAATATAAGTTTGACGAGATGACACCGTATCTCTCTTATGGCACACTACACAGATGGATATATTCCTTACGGGGAGTATATTATTTTTTACTTTTAATCCCGATAGAGGCCCTGACTGTATATCCATGATTGTGCGTATAATTTTGTCCTCACAACCTTCTCCATAACCACCACAATGCTTTTTCTCTGTATACTGGTCGAAGATGGACGTTTTCGCTATTCAAGGCACGCACAAAAATTGGGAAACGTGCACGCGATTTTTCACATGTCGATATTTTGTTTTCCCCTGTCTGACATGCAGCTCCACCATCGGCCAATACAAAACAACAAACTCTAACTCCAATCAATGAAAACACTTCTGAAAACTTCCATCCTCGAGCGGCCGAAGCAATTCGGAAGTGGAAACAACGATTAAACTTCCAGAACTGGAAATAAATGGAGCAAAAGAGTGAGCGGAAGTATAAAACGCACATACCTTTTCCACTTGACATCTTGGGTTAGTCGGAGGAGGAAGTTCAGGTGAGAAGATGGTAATATTTCCAGGTGAGCGGAAATGCGGCAGGATCAGCCGGTTGACTACTTTCCTTCTAGACCAATAATTATTGAGACGAAGATATCCTAATCCAACTTGGAACTCAAAAGATGATGAGACAGGTGGAATTGGCTTCAGGTGATTCCATGGGGATGGCAAAAATACGCGCAGATATCCCCGGAAGGCTCTTCCTCCGAAGAGCTAGTGAATTCGCAACTAGTTTCTATTAACCAAGTTCGTACTACTATCTAACTAGCTAGCTAAGAAACCACTTTCACTCTGAAGCCGCTGTAGCTGCCGTTGGGAGGAGGAGGAGGTCCGTTGGCCTACTTAGGAAAAGAGACCTACCTCGACAAGAGCTGGCTAGTAAAGTGTGCTGCCGTACTCTTTCGTTTGCAACTCTTGCCTGACGGCAATGTTAAACACTCTGAATTTTTGCCACTCCTCCTTTCCGTCGACTTCCCCCTTCCTACACTTTCTCTGTTCTTTCTAACTTTCCCTTCTTCTCCTTGTACTTTTTTTTTTAAATTTCGACAATTAAACCGGTTTCAGCCACATGACGTCATCGAGATTTCAGCATGCTTCAGTAAAGAAACGGCCGGACATTGGTTTTCACTTTCTTCTTCTTTTTTTCAAACTCCTCACCTCACCCCCCTCCTCTCCAACTTTTCTAAGTTTTCTTCTTTATTTTCTTATCGTTTCTTCGTTTATCTTTCTGATTTTCGGAATCAAGGTTACTTTTATGGTAGATTGAGCTCAGAAAGGTCTACAGTTTTTCCTTTATTTTAAGGTTACATTGAAACTTTCCATTCTCGGTTTTTCGATATTTCCCTGCTTTTCCTCCGAATCACACACGGGACCACGCAATGCAGAAAAAATATTCTGAGACAAAATGGTCATATTCAGGGTCCGCTGCTAAGTTAAATAAAGGATCTGCTTGAAAAATAAAATGGTGAACCTGAGTAAGTCGAGACCAGTATGCATAGAAATAATTTAGACAGTGGCCCCAACTCAATTTAAGCCGTGGATCACTTTTCCACTTCAATTGTACCCGCTGACCACTTTGAAAAATTCTCACGAATTGATTGCAAGACCTTAATAAAAAAGGGAACCGGGTCTTTTTTTGGGGGGGGGATGTGTTTGTAAAATCGTTCTTTGGAGGAAAATAAAAGAAATAATAAAGAGAAAAAAAACAAAATCTGATGATAATACAATGAAAACCTCGTTAGATGAACACGCTTAGATAAATTACTTTTAAAACGAACCGTTTCTGAAATTCCGTCAGATTGCAAAATATTGCAAATGTACTATCAATTTCATTTTTATATTTAATTTTAACATTTAATAATCATTTTTATAAGCGTTTTTATTAATTATTATTTCTTTTTAAATAATGACCCGTCTCGCGGACCATTTGGGACTTCGTTGCGGACCACCAGTTGGGAAACACTGATTTAGAGCAATTATACAGCATTGGAAAAGATAATCGATTACGATTATAAAATATATGTTACTTATTTATATACACTCACTCTTCTTTACTTGCGGGTTTTGTAATCGCGGTGACGATTATTCACGTCTTTTTTATTAGTTCTCAAAAAATAAAATTTTTAGTAAGATTAGAGAAATATATTTCCGTCAAAACAATAATATATACATACTACAGGGTTTGTCCCAGAAGTTCCCGGAATGATTTTTTGTAGTTGGCAACGCTGGCTGACGGGGCGGAGAAGTTGGTGGGGGATCTGAGCTTGGAAACGAGACCGGTATCAGTCGCCTGCGGGCAGTTGTTGAGGCAGGGTCACGCTCCGCGCAGAGGTATCTACTGCACCCTCGTCGATCAAAAAATGGACCAGTTTTTGGAGCAGCGTTATGCAATCAAATTTTGTGTGAAACTGGGTAAAAACGGGGCGGAGACACTCGAAATGCTTCGGAAAGCCTACGGTGACGGGGCGATGAAAAAAAGCCAAACTTTCATGTGGCACAAGCGGTTCCGGGAAGGTCGGGAGTCCGTCAACGACGACGACCGCTCTGGACGCCCGTCGACATCACAAACGGACGACTCGGTGCAAAAAGTGCGTCAAGTTTTGGACAATGACCGACGATTAAGTGTTCGGGTGATTGCAGAGGAGTGTGGAATACCCAAAACAATCGTTCATCGCATTTTAACGGAGGATCTTCAAATGAGGAAAGTCTGCTCGAAAATGGTGCCAAAAGTCCTGACGAGTGAGATGAAGGAGCAGCGTTTGTTGAAGTGCCAGGAATTGCATGAACGCTACGAAACGGACCCAGAATTTTTGGACAGAGTGATCACAGGGGACGAGACGTGGATTTTTCAGTACGATCCCGAATCAAAGCGCCAGAGCAGCGAGTGGCACACCAAGGAGTCTCCTCGCCCGAAAAAAGCAAGGATGAGCAAATCGCGAATCAAGGCAATGCTCATTGTGTTTTTTGACAGAAAAGGTGTAGTTCACAGTGAATTCGTGCCACAAGGACAAACAGTCAACAAGGAGTTTTACTGTGAAGTGCTCAAACGGTTGCGCAACAGGGTTCGACGCGTCCGAAACGAAATTCGCGACAATTGGATCTTGCACCATGACAACGCGTCAACCCACACCGCGCTCATTGTCTCCGAGTTGCTGGCCAAAATGGGTGTGGCAACGCTGCCCCAGCCGCCGTACAGCCCCGATCTGGCACCAGCGGATTTCTTTTTGTTCCCAAGGATCAAAAGAACCCTGAAAGGAACTCGGCATGGGACGCTGGAGGCGGTAAAAGCAGCCGCGACGACCTCACTGAAGGAGTTGATGACTTTTCATTCTCGGTTTTTCGATATTTCCCTGCTTTTCCTCCGAATCACACACGGGACCACGCAATGCAGAAAAAATATTCTGAGACAAAATGGTCATATGCAGGGTCCGCTGCTAAGTTAAATAAAGGATCTGCTTGAAAAATAAAATAGTGAACCTGAGTAAGTCGAGACCAGTATCCATAGAAATAATTTAGAGCAGTGGTTCCCAACTCAGTTTAAGCCGCGGACCATTTTTCCACTTCAATTGGACTCGCGGACCACTTTGAAAAATTCTCAAGAGTTGACTGTAAGACATTAATAAACAAGAGAGTCCGGGTCTTTTTTTCGGGGTGTTTGTAAAGTCGTTCTTGAAAAATAAATAAATAATAAAAAGAAAAAAAAACAAAATCTGATGATAATACAGTGAAAACCGTTAAGATGAACACGCTTAAGACGAATTACTTTTAATACGAACCGTTTTCTGAAGTTCCGTCAGATTGTAAAATACTACAAATGTACAATCAATTTCACTTTTATAATTAATTTTAATATTTAATAAATAATTTTATAAGTACTTTTTTTTAATTATTTTTTTTAAATAATGACCCGTCTCGCGGACCACTTGGGACTTCGTTGCGGACCACCAGTTGGGAAACACTGATTTAGAGCAATTATACAGCATTGGAAAAGATAATCGATTACGATTATAAAATATATGTTACTTATTTATATACACTCACTCTTCTTTACTTGCGGGTTTTGTAATCGCGGTGACGATTATTCACGTCTTTTTTATTAGTTCTCAAAAAATAAAATTTTTAGTAAGATTAGAGAAATATATTTCCGTCAAAACAATAATATATACATACTACAGGGTTTGTCCCAGAAGTTCCCGGAATGATTTTTTGTAGTATATTTTTTGTAGTATTATTGTAAATTCCGTCAGATTGCTTCGCCTTCAATGATTGGGTGAAGCGTTGGCAACGGTGCATCGAAGCAGGGGGAGAATACTTTGAAAAGTTCTGAAAAGATTGTAAACTGATATTGAATAAATGATTTTAAAAAAAATCATTCCGGGAACTTTTGGGACAAACCCTGTATTACGCATAGGCCTACTGTATCACGCGCTAAAAATAAACAGATAAAGATAGAATATACACATATGTGACCATGGGCGCCCATACGGAGAGCAGAGGAGGGCTAGAGCCCCCTTATGCGTTTAAAAATTTTATTTGCCGTAACCTGCTATGCATTTACTTTCAAAAGTTTTACAGTCACATTTTAAAATAAGGTACTTTTTAGCTCATTACTAATTGTCAAGCAGTATCAATTATTTTTGTAGTATTTTGGTATATTGTACATTCACTAAAATTCTTGACAGCTATGAGAAGGAGGTAATAATTTTTCTCAGCCCCCTATAGAAGTACCCGTTGATTTCTCCCAGCCGCTACTGGAAGTATTGGTATGGGCGCCAAGCATATGATTAACTCCAGCCAAATGCTATATTATCCAAGAGAAAGTAAACGTCGATCAATTAAAAGTTGGCGCTATTTATAAAATATGCACAAAAAATTCTGCACTTTTTCACAAATTTATTGTAGTAATATACCACATTCAATATGGGAGACAATTGTTATAAACGTAACCCTCATTTCCACATAATATAGTTTTGGTTTTGCTATTCATGGTTTTGCTGTTCGCGGATAGTTTTTGGAACGTAACCTCCGCGAATTGTGTGGCATATATATTGCGACTGCATATATATTTATGGTTGTTACCATTACAATTCTCAAAATGACAAATATGAACAATGCTTTTAGGGTAGGTATTCATTTACTTTTAAACAAGCAAATTCCATTTTGCTGATTATACATTTTTATAAATATTAAATAAGATTTTCATGTATTGAATACGTTTCATATAACCGCTTTGGGAAGTAACGATTAGAAAGGGCGGATCCAGAGGGGGATTTTTCTTTGGGTGGGGGAATATAAATAGAGTAGGACCCGGTTATAGCGAGCCCACACTTAGAGAGTTCTTTGATATAGTGAGGAATATATGGTTTTTGTTTGGTATAGTGATTAAGCTTAATGCAATTTAACTACTTTTAGCGAGCAAAGATTTTATTGACCCAGGATTTAATGAGCATTTTAAAATGAATACGAAATCAAACTTTTGCTGAAATTCTGCCATTATGTGCGGTTGGTCTGTATTATCAATGCTCGTTATAACCTATTTCTACGGCATTTGTATGTATTTGGTGCTAGAAATTTCCTTAATTTCCTCCCACCTGGTTTTCTCCACTTATGTTAGGGAGGTGGTCTTTCTCCCTGAGATCTCATTTTTAGTCTCCAATGAGTGGTATTATAAAATTACAAGCACCTACATAAAGTTAAATGTCTTAGAACAAATTTTTCTGCAAATCAGGGAAGTCTTTATTTGAAGAAGAGAGGAGAGGATGTTGAGGATTTTGTGTTGGAAATCAGCTGATGGCAGTCTTCATTTTTCAGAAACAGTCAAGAATCGTGCGGCGCATGAGATTTAGTGAAGTAAGAATTCAAAACACACCCTGACTGGATTCGAACTAGCTATCTTCGGGTTTCCGTTCCAATTCTTTACTACTGAATATATAGGCACTGCGGAGCTTTAGTGGTAAAGCATTCACCTGGCATGCGACTCCCAACGACGCCAAAACAGCTGACTAATTCCAGTCCGAAAGTTGATTCTTTAGGTCATAAGAGGATCGGAAAGCTTGGAAATCTGTAAGTTCCGGAGAGACATGACCATGGACCTTTGATATCCTTGCACCGCAAAAACACAAAAAACTTCTTCGTAGTCATGTTTATGGAACTTTTACAGATGCTCGGTGGCTTAGCGATTAAAGGATTGGTAAGGCAGCTCGTAGAAGGCTGGTTTGAATCCAGCGTGATTCTGTGGTTAAACCTTTTTCTCTCTCGGTCATTCATGAATTACTAAAATTCTAAATGAATATCCTGCATTAGAAATTACCTTTCATAACAGTTTTCTTTTCTTTTTACAGAACTTGTTGACCAAAAATATTTCGTAGAATATATTTCAGCTCATGTCGTATGTGGTTAGTAATTCCGTACCAATATCTTTCTAAGTAAAACAGAGAATTACCAAGGTGTTTCAATCATGATACCTAGCCACACCAACCACATTTAAATATTTCCGTCTATTTGTCTTGACGTTATTCTTTTTTTTTTTAAACCCACGTATTTTACTTCACGACTTAATCTCTCTCTCTCCAGAAGGACAAAATTGGACGATTAAATACTTTCCTCTGGGAACAAGCTGTACGAAGTTTGAGAAAGAGAAAAGTGGCCACAAAACTCAAGGTTGTTACTTCTTTGCGTCTTATTGATGGTTTCGTGCGGAACGCTGTGGAAAAGCAAAAGCAGAAGGAAGTTTATACGAGGCCGGGAAATATGCTTTTTCAGAAAAAGTATTTACCGAGGCCTTTGGTAATCACTAAAAAATGATTTTTGTCGATGAATAATTTATGACGTAGCAACTAATCGCTGAACACATGCATGCACTAATCACACTAATCAGATTCAATGACTGCTTAGAACTTCCAAGCGGAGAAAACAGTAATGTTGAAATTGATTGCTTTAGAACGTGATGCTATTTGTACAACATTTTCCTCCTGATTTTTTCTTGGAGTTATATGATATATCCGATGAAGTAGACATCCAATCAGGGTGTCAACCTTGTAATTGCATACTATCAACCTTTATAGTACATTTGAGCGCCATTCTCTCCCCTTTCCATGTAGTTTTCACTATTTGTATCTGAGCTTTTGAATTATTTACTATGTATAACCAATTTCTACTAAGTATTAATAATCTAGCAATGTTCTAATAAGTCGAAAAAATTTCTTACTACTGCATACGCGCACTTAGTATATCTACGCCTAGTATATGGTAAAACGTATATGATTCTGATCAACGATGGACAACAGAAATTCTGAACTGGATTCCAAGAGACCACCGAAGACCTAGAAAACGTCCTCAAACTAGATGGGTGGATGAAATAAGAAAACAGGTTGGGGTGACGTGGAAGCGAATTGCTCAGGATAGACTTGTGTGGAAAGCATTTGGAGAGACCTTCATCCAGCAGTGGATAGATAATGGTTGAATATGATGATGATGATGATGATGATATGGTAAAAAGCAAAAATATAAAAAATAAAACACGCGCCCTCTCCCATGTCAAAAATGTTTAGTAGGTCACATAGGCGGGATTTAGGAGGCCTGGGCCCCCCTTCTTTTGATCAATTGTAATTTTATATCATTATCCTCTCTTTTGCCATTTATCAATTGAATTTTCAAAAGAATAATAATAATGTAAATAAATGAAATAAAAATATTTGCATAGTCAAAAATAAAAAGTTTTTTGCGAAGTAAATTTGAGTGATTGTTAGAAAATGGATGAATTCAATGCGTTCAAAAAAGGT
Source organism: Dysdera silvatica (assembly GCA_006491805.2). NCBI lineage: Eukaryota > Metazoa > Arthropoda > Arachnida > Araneae > Dysderidae > Dysdera > Dysdera silvatica. The sequence continues at coordinate 21,622,348 of QLNU02014176.1, read as the reverse complement.
TTAGCTTTTGGTGGGGGGGGGATAGATTTTGAGAGGGCAGGGAAACACAAAGAGATTTATTTCCTAAGCTATACAGTGTTCAACATAGCAACGAGGCCACCTTATGGGAATTGGAGGGGTGACCCCCAGTTCGTGGAACCGGTCCTTTTGGCGATGTTCCTCCCACTGGGGGGAACGTCCCCAAAAGGAACGTTTTCACGAAGGAGCCGCTAATGAGGGGAGATATTTTGTCTGTGTAACACACACTTGTTAACGCTATTCTGGGATTATAGCACAATAATCGTTTCCCAAGGCAGTAAACAAATTTTGAAATCGACACCACATCGTCTGAGAGAAAAATCCGATGAAACTTATAGGTCATAACAATAAAACCAGTTCCTGACTGAACAATGTCAATAAAGTCACTCAATTCTATACATATAATAGACCCTTGCATTTGTAAGTAGTAGGTACCTATTTTGTGCGCTCTGTACTTATGATGAAAAAAATATATTTATGTATATACAAAATTTTTAAATAAAGGTAATGTGAAATTATTATAGACAAAGAGTGATGCATATAATATTATATAATTAAACTAAACAGATATAAAATAGATGCCTTAAAAATGAAAAGGCAAACTTCATTGCAAGCGTTTCTTCAGAGTAGAAGAGTTAAATCGAGTGATCAAATAGATTCTAATGATCTTTCAACTGAAGATTCAAACAAGGAATTGCCACAGGAAAACCGCAAGAAATTGAGTACTTTACAAGCAAATAGCTCACTAGCTGAGGTATGTTCTTTCAATTTTTTGTTATAAAAGTAGGCTATATGTATACAAGGGTGGGCTAGGCCACCGGAATCCGGGCCGAATCGCCATTTGAGACTACCGAGTATACCATTAGTTTGACTGTATTTATTTTCCCAAATATTTTTAAGAAATTTAGGAATTTTATTGTGCATCCTAATATGTATCATCATTTTTGTAATTTAATTTTTATATAAATGTGATTTTTTTTTAATTTTTAAAAATTAGTCATGAACGACAATTTTTAAATTGTCAAATGTCAAAAAATAAAAATTTTCAGTAAACTGTTATTGTGATTAATCTGTAAATATTTTCATTCTGAAAAGATTGAAAATGTTTGTGTTTTCTCAATAACTGGTTTTAATTAATTAAAAATTGCGATGAAATGAAAATTATAAAGCTAAACTTTTTTAAAAGGGTTGTTGGGTAAACATCATGATTTATAATTTGTGAACATATTACTTTCAAAACAGAAATGTAAATTTTGCTTTAATTTCCCATTTAATCTTTTAAATTTTGGTGGGTATCAAACAAAAAATAAAAAAAAGGTACAATGTTCTTACAAAGTTCTTACGAATTTTTTGTACATAA
>QLNU02014176.1:21573584-21620870 GCA_006491805.2 Dysdera silvatica | reverse complement strand
TTGCTTCTGGGGAAATTGGTGGTGTAACCTGTAAAAAGCACAATAGCAAATTATCTGAGAAGACGAAACAGCTCATGAAAAGGCGAAGAGATATGAAGGTGGACAATCGAAATACCAGTTCCAGGATTGAGTACATAGAACTTTGTAAAACTCTGCGCAAAAGCATGAAAGAAGACATAAGAAAATTCAACTGTGAGTTAGTAAGGAAGGCCATTGAAAATAACAAGAGCCTTAGGGTTGTTAAAGGAAGTTTATCTGTTGGGAAGAAACACATCATTGCATTAAAAGGAGAGGATGGCACCGTAACAAGAAATAGGGAAGAAATACTTAGAAGAGTTGAAGAATTCTACAAAAAACTATATGAAAGTAACAGTGGATTAAACGAAGACACTGAAATAGTCGAAGGAACAGCTCCTAAAATCTTAAAAGAAGAAGTTTCATTTGCAATAAAAAGTATGAAGAAAGGAAGATCCCCTGGCGATGATGGTATTACATTAGATATCCTAAAAGAAGCTGGAGAATATGTAGAAGACATACTTGCAAAATTCTTTACCAAATGTCTTAACAGCGGTAACATACCAAACCAATGGGATTCTGCAACAGTAATTCTTTTGCATAAAAAAGGTGATAAAGAGGATTTGAAAAATTACCGACCAATTAGCTTGTTACCTGCTATTTATAAAATCTTCACAAAAGTGCTAACACATCGCCTGCAGAAAAAATTAGATGCAGCTCAACCAAGAGAACAAGCTGGATTTCGAAGTGGATTCAGTACAGTGGACCATATTCAAGTATTAAGAGAATTAATTGAAAGAACACATGAATATGAACTTCCATTGTGTGTTGCATTTATTGACTATGAGAAGGCCTTTGACTCTATTAAAACATCAGCAGTCATCAACTCTTTAAGATCAACAGACATTGAGGATGTGTACATTGACATGGTGAAACGTGTGTATAAAAATGCAAGTGCAAAATTTCGGTTACATAAAGATACCAAAACTATCAAAATTGGTAAAGGTGTGAGGCAGGGAGATACCATTTCTCCAAAACTTTTTACTTCAGCTTTACAGATGATTTTTCAGCTGATAAATTGGAATAACAAGGGAATAAAAATAAATGGTGAATATTTAAATCATTTGCGGTTTGCTGATGACATTGTTATTTTTTCAACGAACCCATCAGAACTCCAAGACATGGTACAGGAGCTCTCAACTAGAAGTAAAGAAGTTGGACTCAAGATGAACCTACAAAAAACTAAGATCATGTTCAATAATTTTGTAGAGGAAACAAAAATACAAGTTGACAACATTGAGCTAGAAATTGCTGATTCATATATTTACCTTGGCCAGCTGATTTCAATGGATGGCAACATTATGAAAGAACTCAACAGACGTATTAAACTTGGCTGGAGTGCATTTGGAAGAAACAGTTTTATCCTGAAGGGGAAATTGCCTTTGTGTCTAAAAAGAAAGGTCTTCAACCAGTGTGTATTGCCAGTCCTCTCTTATGGATCAGAGACATGGAGTCTAACAGTTGGAGCAATACGAAAGTTACAGACAACGCAAAGGAGCATGGAGAGGTGCATGCTTGGAATAACTAGGAGAGATCGAAAAAGAAACACTTGGGTGAGAGAGCAAACTAGAGTAGAGGACATCATTGTTAAAGTAAAAGGGCTGAAATGGCGATGGGCTGGGCATATTGCAAGAAGAACTGATCAACGATGGACAACAGAAATTCTGAACTGGATTCCAAGAGACCACCGAAGACCTAGAAAACGTCCTCAAACTAGATGGGTGGATGAAATAAGAAAACAGGTTGGGGTGACGTGGAAGCGAATTGCTCAGGATAGACTTGTGTGGAAAGCATTTGGAGAGACCTTCATCCAGCAGTGGATAGATAATGGTTGAATATGATGATGATGATATATATATATTCAGACACTATTATGTTGATGATGATACGGAGGAAGGGAAATTGCCCCCCTTTTTAAAAGTCTGTATCCGCCTATGGTAGGTCAAGTTGATGTGTCAAGAATATAAAGTACATCCTTCTGGAAAACGAGTTACGCTTCTGAAAATTTTGGATTACTGAAATAAATCATATTTGGGCCTGATTTTTTAAATGAGGCCATAGAATTTCATGTTCGCTTACTTGACCGAATTATAAATAGTATAAAGCTGTGGCTTTTCTTGCCTTGTACTTTCATTTCGTTTTTCGCTACTTGTTAACAAAATGTGACAGCGACATTTCTCTTCCTCCCTATCTTCGTCATTAGTAGCTATCAGGTGAAGGTTCTTCTTAAGGACTCTCTTTTTCGGTATTTACATTGAATTAGCCAGTATAAAACAATCTTTTCTGCTATTAACAGATTATCCTGTTCCCTTCCCTAGACGTGTCCCACCATCAAAGTCCTTTTACTTGGTCTTCTTTTCCTCAGTCGTTTTCACTTTTACTAGCACGTCTTCTTTATATTTTGTGGTTTAGGGTTGTTCCGAGAGGCATATTCAGGCTTCTTCTCCGTGTAGAGTAGAATCTTCTGTTGTAGGTGAAAAACTTTCACTCATATCCGCGTGTCTTAAAACGTCCCCCAATTTACTTAATACCATGTTAATTGCTTGCTTCAGCATTTTTCGTTTTTTATCTTCCAGTGTTTATATCTTTCGATTTTTTTCATCCTAAGTGAACTATGTTTTTGCATTTTAATCAACCTCATTCTTTTCCCATACAAGTCGCATGGAACTTCGAAAAATTTTGCTTTGTGAAAGTTTTTATTAGATACTTTTATTATTTTTTATTCTTAACATATACCGCGTATTATACTGTGCTTTAATTAATAAATTGGATTAATCATAATTAATAAATTTAAATAATTACTTTGGTTAACTCGCTGTTAAAATAAAAGGTGTTACTATATACTTGTATTTCTCTCTGTCACGCGGTTATACTTCTTATCTCTAGTTCAACATAAAGAACAAAGGAGGATGTATCTGCGTTTATTCAGTAAACTGCATTGTGCTTTGATGCATGTAAAGGTAACACTTACACTGCAATAAACGTTGTGCGCCTTCCATACATCATTCTTCAGTGATCAATTATGTATGCGCCTTCCATACATCATTCTTCAGTGATCAACCCGTCTTCCGGACAAGCGTGAAGCCGAGAAGTCGCTTTGTAGACTGACGAGTAACATGACGTCACACTTCAAAATCATGAGATTGGAGCATAGATATATCCCTAGGAATCTATTGAGCTATAAAGTTGAATATACGCATCGTTGGTTTCGAGGGGTGGTAGACTGCTCTTGTTGGTAAACAAAAATGAGATCATATCGTGAAAACCGGAAGCAATTCCACTCAGTGTGATATGAAAATGATCAATGGCGGAAGGTAAAAAATACGTGTCAAGTCTTCATACGATAATAGGAAAAACGCGCTTGGAATTACCCAAGTATGGAGAACAGTAACAAAGGTTTACCACTTTCCAAAGGGCCTGGAACCTTAGAAAGAAAAAAAAATGTGTATAACACTTTATTATCGAATTATGGTTTTAAAAATTCATTCATTACCCGTTAACAAGTACTTGCATAAATTTATATTCAAACTCTTCTAGCGCGAAATAATATTCTCAAATAGGATTAAAATATTATTCGATAACGAATCTCTTTTACACAGAAATCGCCCCAATTAGCAAATCTCCATGGCCAGCGAAAGAATTTGTTAATTCGAAAGTTTTGTTAAACGAAATGATTCATTGAAATAAGGACTGATTTTAGCGATTTTACTTCGTTTCACCATCGCAGGTTCAGGCATGTCCATACAGTTGATAAATACGTTGGCGCGCTTAGAATGTATTATTATTATTTGAACCATATCTTGCAATTTAATATAGTTACATATAGCACAATAATAATAGATTCATTAGAGTAATGAAGCGATGACACACAGATAATTCTTTCTATTTAGGAAAACAGAATACAAAAACATAATTGCTTTGATTTCTTGTTTTATGCTCTTTGCATGTTAAATATACACCCTATAACAAAAAAAAATCGACGCACCAAGAAGGAGTTGTCCGATTGCGATAAAAATTGGTGGATGTGAAGAACATACATAGAAAAAGAAACGATTAAAATTTCAGAACAATTGAATGATTTATTGCAGAGTTTGACCGTTACAAAGGGAGGAAGTCAATAAGGCGTTGGTCCACCTCTGGCCTGGATGCAAGCTGTCACCCGGCGTGGCATAGACTGATAAAGATCCCGGATGGTGTCCTGCGGAATTTCTTGCCAAATTGTCTCCAACTGTCGGGCTAAATCGTCAACATTCCGGGATGGTTGCAATCGCCTTCCCATAGCGTCCCAAATGTGCTCTATGGGAGAGAGATCAGGAGACCTAGCTTGCCAAGGAAGTGTTGGGCAAGCTTGAAGACAATTCATAGCAACACGTGCCGTGTGCGGCCAGGCATTGTCTTGTTGAAACGTAAGTCCAGGGTGTCGCAAAAGGAACGGTAACACAACCGGTCGTAGAATGTCGTCTACGTACCGCTGTGCTGTAAGTGTGCCAGAAATGACCACCAAAGGGGTCCGGCTATCAAAGGAGATGGCACCCCAGACCATAACGCCCTGTTGTGGGCATGTGTGGCGTGCGATAGTAAGGGCAGGATCCCCACGCTGCCCTGGACGTCTCCAGACACGTCTGCGGTTGTCGTCAGGACACAGTTGGAAACGGGACTCGTCACTAAAGACTATACGTCCCCAGTCAGCGCAGTTCCAAGTTGATCGAGCCCGGCACCACTGTAATCGGACTTGACGGTGTAAAGGCGTGAGAGGTAAGCGGCGTAACGGTCGGCGCGAGCGTAAATTCCGCTCTCTCAGTCGTCTGCAGAGGGTCATGTTGGACACATGTGTGCGGGCCACACGTTGGATAGTTGATAACGACGAATCCGGTGCTGTGACAGCTGCTCTGACAATCGCTCTGTCTTCCCGTTCTGTTGTGGCCCTAGGTCGACCGCTGCCGTCCCGACGCTGACATCTGCCGTTGTTGACCCACTCTTGCCAGCACCGTCCAATCGCCGCATCGCTTCGACCCACATGTCCAGCGATTCTTCGATTCGTCCAACCAGCCTCTTTCAATCCGATAGCACGACCTCTTTCAAACTCTGACATATGCTCGTAATGAGCACGAATCTTTCGGCGAGGCATTGTTACAGTCGACGTAAGATATCCGCAGTCAAAATGCAACAGAAATTTTGACCACATATTGAGAATCGCTCCTTATATACACCTGCTGAATGCGCAGTTCCGATGCGCTGGAGTTCCCGCTATTCATTCATTGGACACCAAATTTTAATCATTTGCATGTTCGGTCAAAATGTCTTTGCATACGAAATTTCATTACAATCGGACAACTCTTTCTTGGTGCGTCGATTTTTTTGTTATAGAGTGTATATATATAGAGAGAGAGAGAGAGAGAGAGAGAGCCGTAGCTAAGGGGAGGTTTTGGGGGTTGTAACGCACCATCGCAATGAAATTTTGTATATTAAACATAGGAATATATTAGTTGTAGCTCTGTAACTCCTCCCATTAAGCCTATTACGATCCCCTTACGAACTTTCTTCCTAAGCCACTGTATATATATATATATATATATATAGTATGTGTGATCAGAGACGACAAAGAGGGGCGGTAGCAGCAGGGGCTGCAGCCCGAGGGCTGGTTCTCCCGTGCTAGCCGGAAGGCCAGAAAAATTGTCTTCTTAATCCAAATTAAAATGGTTTTTTTTACATTTTTAATGCTCAATTTTTAATTATTCTTCATTATCCTGTCTCGATTATTAAAAAAATAAATAATAGTAGCTTGGGCTAGTTCCTTTTTTCAGCAGTGATCTTGTAAAATAATTAAGTAATAAGTAAGTAAGTAAAAAAAAATGCGTTCTTATTTCCTACTTTTTGTTCATTTGTAGGCTTAAACTTCCCCCTCTCCCCAAAACAAAAAATATCTATGCTACTGGCCAGGGAAGGGACCATAGGGGCCCGTCGAAGTGACTCTGGAGCCCGCCTTGGCTCTCGACGTCCATTTGTGTGACAATTGAACTGATGGTAGAAGCTCCATAGCTAGGGGGTGGTGGTGAGGAAGGCTCAAGCCAGGAGTACAGGTGAAAGGGCGTGAAGTCGACTGAAATAACTCACAGGGCGAAAATCTGTCCTTCTAGGGGCGCAAGATAATCTAGCTATGGTCCTGGGCGGTAGGGATGTGTCGATAGTAAGACGTCAATAATTGACATTGATAACAACATCGGTTTCCCAATATAAAAATATGGAATGTTGCTTAATTAAAGAAGATGACGTGACGGGATACACACTTAAGAGATTAACGTGAATACGTCTAGAAATTCCCTCCAGGACAGGGTGACATTTCAGAAATATTCATGTAACGTCTGCACGGCGATACGAAACCAAACTTGTGACTGTGACTGGATACACAGTCGAGGGATTGACGTGAGTACGTGCCGTGTGCCTCCTGATCCTCTCAGCCAATGACAGTGCTATTCCCCTGAATAGCTGCTGAGATGCTATGAGTCTAAATTTTTCATGTTGACTTTTGCGCGAGTTTTGGTCGACATTTTGAAAATTTTTTATTTTATCTTCTTGTTTGAAATCTTTTCACTTAATAAAACTATTCCATAGTCTTGGAGTGCACGTGCGACACATAAATCTATTCGATACCTAACGTTTTAGATCACAACCAGCATGGCATCTGCATGAAGTCATGAGGTGAACTGATTGGAAATTTCCGTAAACGCCCAAATTCAATTTATTTGGCAAAATTACAAAACACCATATATATATTATGCATAGATGATATAGAGTATTATCGTAATAAGCCTGGATGACACGGGAAAAACCAGAGGCTTGACATAACCCATATCACTCATACATATAATAAAATTTGAATCAAGTATAAATAAATTTAAATTAAAATAAAATAAATTAATACATCACAAAACACCCAGTTAAGGGACTAACAAAAAATTTCGCGACTCTTTTTTAAATGTTGAAATAGAATTAAGGTTCTTAATATTTTATTTGGTAACACGTTCCACAACTTTGGACCAACATAACCCATGCGTCCTCGACCAAGCTCAATACGGCATGTCAGAGGAAAAAGACAGGAATTATAGGAAGTTAGATAACGATGATTCGAGGTATGGATGGGTATGAAATCAATAAGTTTATTAAATTAAATACGATTGAACATCAGTAAAATAATTCTGAATTTTTGAATTAAATCAAAATTCAGTAGATTAACTCTTCTCAGTAGCTCAAGAATATGATTTGAAGAATAACATTATTGATTTGGCAAACGAAGTCGCCAATATTTTTTTTTTTTGTAGTTTGTTAATTCGGTGAATATTATTTATTGTAGTAAAAGACTACACTGGGGTGCAGTAAGTAAGATATGAATATAATAGTGAGTAATAAAAGGAAATAATTATTTGCACAGGTAAAAAGTGACAGATTTTTCTAATGATACCAATATGACGTCCTATCTTAGTACAAACGTATTGTATATGGTTATTCCATTTCAAATCGGATTGCAGGTCAACGCCTCGGAAATAAGTATTTGTTGAAAATGACCTCTGTGCGTCGAGCTCCGACCCTCGCGTACTGCGCATACGCGACTTCATATGTAGGCCGGAAAGGAATTATACGCCGGCAAGGATAATTAATAGTCAAATCATTCCAGTCGGACTTTTAATTTGGGAGGTGCTTAAGGGTTTCGTATCAGCATGCACACACATGGGAGCTCCCAGAAATATATGCAGGGATGTGCATCCAGGAAAAATTCCAATTGAATTATATTGCTGAACTATAGTTTCTCGCGAGTTTTGTCCTTTTTTTTCCCTTTTTTCAAAAGCCAATAGGGCGCAAATGCACCCTCTTGCACCCCCATCGAAGCTTCCGTCACTGTAAAAAAAATGAGAAACGTTACACAACTTTGTGGTGAAAAACCGAGTGCCACCATAAAGGGGAGTGACGTTTCCAGTTTTGGTTGAGAAAGTTCTGAACAAAATCGGGAAACGTAACCAACTGTAGTTGAGTAACATTACGCACTGATGTTGAGCTATGTTTCACAAAAACTGGAAACCTTCCATATATTAAATGTGAAACGTTGTCTCTAATTGGTGTGTAACCTTTCGGACTACGTGGAAACGTTTGTTTGTTTGTGGTTTTACGGTTCAAGGACTACAATGGTCATGCTGCACCGGGACCTACTGTTTTCCGAGGAATCCGAACCTCTTAAGGCCTAGGGAACCAAACCCTGGACTACAGTGAGCAGTGCGATCTTTATGAGATCTCTGAGTAAGCGTTCTTTGCACTGTTGGGAGTCAAACCCGGATTAACGGCGCACTAGGCGAACGCGTTACCACACTGCGCCACCGCAAGGCACGTAAAAACGTTCCACCATATTAAATTTAAATATTGTAAATTAGAACGTCGGCAATATATTTTATATACAAAATTCTTACATTTTATTAAATACGTAATTAAATGTGCAGTTAAACGATTCAATTATCAAATAAATTTAATACAAAAAAAAAAAGATGTACATGTATGCTTTCGTGTTAAAAGCTATTGTTTTTGATACCCATACTAAAAAGGTATTTCAAAATTATCGTACTTACATTTTTTTATAGTTGTTCATTTCAATATCATTTTAGTGAATAAATGAATAGATGTATAACGAGACTGTTAATTATTTAAAAATTTATGTAAATTATTAAATATATTTAAATTGACAAAATTCACAATAGACACAGTTAAAATAATTTTTTTTAACTTGAAATTTTTCAATGGAATTGTATCCATCTTCGTCAGAAGAACAATATGAAATTGATTAATATATAATTTAATTTAAAACAGATTCTAGGAAACGTGGAATAATATCTAGTTCTTTGTTATAAATTAAATATATGTTAACCAGCCAAGTTTAAATTTTTAAAATTTAGGATATTTTTTCTTTTGCTGTAGCAGGGGGCCGACAAAAACGTGCTCATGGGCTGCATGCGGCCCGCAGACCAGAGGTTAAGCCAACCTGACCTATTAGCTTCAAATATATCCGAAACGATCAGGAACGTTACACCAAGTTTACACACCCTTAACGTATAATGTAACGGTTCCGAAACGCTCCTCTACGATTTGCTGAAACGTTTCTCTTAAGATGCCCGAAACGTTTCTCACTTCTTTTATAGTGATGCAGGCACACGTTACATCTCGATTTTTGAAATGCCACTCAGTAATGAAGCAAACTTCTAGACATATTCACGTCAAATTATGAATATGCTTAATGATAAATGCAGTAAAGTAAACACAATATTATGAAATAAGTATAAAATTACTAATCTATTTCAGGAAAAATAACAGTTAACTCATTATTTTAAATTAAAATAAATTACAACGAAGTAGCGAATATGTAATACGGTCAAACGTCATTAAAACGGATATGCTTAAGACGAATCACTTTTAATACGAACCGTTTTCAGAAATCCCGTTAAATTGTATAGGAATTCACATATGTTTCTTTTAACACGGACACGGATAAGAAGAAATACTTATAGATTGGATAACGACATGCATTCTATAGTATCATTTGAAGCCAAACTCGGGTTAGCTGTATGATGGACGGCTGCATTAATATTACGTCACGATAAGGAGCAGTGTACTTAAATTTCCCCAAGGAGTTCAAATCTCTAAAAAGCTGGGAAACCAAACCCCAGACTACAATGGACAGTTAGTATGCGTCCACTGTTGGCATCTTTGATTAAAAAATTAAATTAAAGATTAATGATACATTAAGATACGTCATCATTCCACAATCCACTGGCGTTGACAGGGGAGAGTTGATGGGTATTGTAACACCTCATTACAACGACATTTTGCATATATATACATACATACGAAATATATGGAGATGTAGCTCTCTAACTTCCCTCATTGAGTTTATAACCCCACTATAAACTTTCTGCGTACGCTTATGACACAGTCTCAGGGCTTATTAAAATAGCATTATTAAAATAGCTTTATTAAAATAGCATATCATTAATTTTTAACTTTGAAATGTTCTAACTGAGAATGAACCTAAGAGAGAACATCACGAAAATTTAAATCATCTTTTTTTCTCGAAATTTTGTAACGTATTTCCACCCTTCGAATGATGGCACTTTAATGCCATCATAATCTTTTAGTCTCCAACTGCAACGAATGATGACGTCATCATAAGATGATAATACCGTGTCGATGACGTCACAAAATAACGTTGATTGAATATAGCGTTTTCGAAGTAAATATATTTTCAATGAAATTGAGTATTTTGGAAATATGAAATGAACATCAAATATCATTTTATATAAAATGAACGTTATATAGTATTTTGTGCAAACTGAACATTATATAGTATTTTGTATAAAATGAAGATTATATTGCATTTTGTATAAAGTGAATATTATATAGCATAGGCGCCGACTTGAAATATTATTGAGGATTCTAAAAATAAAAGCCAAAGGCTTTCAATTCTGAATGTAGAGCTAGAGACTAGACTTTTGTATTTTTTGTGAACGCAGACAAAACAAGGAATTTTCTTTTATAAAATGTCCAGGGAACAGAGCGTAAATATGGAAAATCTTGAAGGATGGATAATGAAAAACTTTGTGCTTCTATTTCTGTATGCGTATTTTCCCCACGAGCAAAAATATTAGGGGTTCGAGGAACCCACAACAAAATTATTGAGGGTGCAAAAAGTGTCTCGAACCCATGAAGTCGGCGCCACTGTTATATAATATTTTGAAAGTTATTTAAAATGAAAATCATGCAATATTTTGAGAATTATTTAAAATGAAAATCATGCACTATTTTGTATACTATTTAAAATGAAAATCATGCACTATTTTGTATACTATTTAAAATGAAAATCATACAATATTTTGAAAATTATTTAAAATAAACGTTATATATGGATTTCCTAGCTGCGATCAATCTATCTTTAGGTGACTCATTAAAATAAATTCACGAATCTGTGAATAACCTACCAGTTCCGCTTTTCGGCTATCGAAGTCAAAACAAGTGTTGTTTTTTTTTATGTTTGCTTTGGTCAAGGCTTGTAGACTCTCCGATATTGAAACTTTCTTAGAATTTTATTTCGCCTTGTCATTAATTTTTGAACACATTAGGGCAAATCAACGGCTAAATGTAGTTCAAGTTTAGACGCATGTACCTGGAGCAGACAATCGTTTGCCGATCCATTAGCCACGCTTAGAAGGGGGCAAATGTTCCGGTCTAATTTATCTGAAATGGACAATGCCTTTCTTTGCTATTTATAGAAAACTTTTACTAATATAATGTTGCTGGAAGTTAAGGAATAATCTACGTGTTTATTTTCATTTTACGGAGCAAGGACAGCTTAGATCATGCTGCGCCGATGCTAACAGTTTTCGGAGGAACCGTGCTTCTGTCGGCCGAGAATCTAAACCCTGGATTACAGTCTGCAGATATGCTGAGCAATCTACAACCCTATAAATAGAAATATGCATAAAAAAGGAATATGATCAAATTCAGTGAATGTAGAATATATAAATATACAGTGAATATGCGAATACATATACAGTGGGTATACAAATATACATATAATATGCAAATATACAGTGAATATACCAATACACCGTGAATATACAAATACACAGTGAATATACAAATATACAGTGAATATACAAATATACAGTGAATATACAAATATATAGTTGATATACAAATATACAGTGAGTATACAAATATACAGTGAGTATGCAAATATACAATGCATATACGAATATAGAGTGAGTATACAAACTTTGAAGAACATTAGCAGTGCCGGATTAAGGTTTTATGGGCCCCTAGGCTGAAAGGTTAAAAGTGTGTGTGTGTGGGGCTAAAGTAAGTGTGCCCTGTCTAACTGCTGAATTTCTGGCGAAAAAAAAAAAAGTATTCAGAATTTCAACATTTCTATTGAAATTCCAAGTGTATGGTGAAGCCATTTAACATTGTAAATTATCACTAGTTTAAAGGAAAATCCAACTAGAAATGGGAAGTATTTTGATTGCTGTGCCTATAGACGCGCTTAGGTTTGCAAAATATATGCTCATGACCGTAGTACACAACTAGACATATGTCCTAAATGAGAATGCAGATGGCCCAACTCTCTAAATCGTAGCTTTTATAGAGCAAGGAGCGTTCTCGAATGGTGTGATGAATGGTAATCTAACTACAGGTATGCAAATATAGAAATATACAAAACTTTCAGCTTCAAAATCAAAATTAACCCGCTAGAATGCGCGCCGATTAGAGGAACGCGGGGATGGGTGCGGGGCGCTTGGCACCCCATCTGATTATATAGCATTATTTCATTAAAAACGTCCAATTTTACAGGGAACAATAAGTGGCATTTCCACTTTGTCACCCTACTCCGAAAGATTGTGACTTTGAAGGCAACAGGAAAGAGTTTGGCCAGTTTCAGAAGCAAGGGCGGACGTTTATTTTTCATAAATTGTAAGCTGTGGTCGCGGATTAAAAAAAGTTTTAAATAAAACAAGGCCTCTTTTGGGGCTCCCAAATTCGCAGGGGCCCATAGGCCAAGGCCCACTTGGCCTATATGTAAATCCGGCACTGATTGTTAGGAGCGATTATACGCCGAGACCCATGCGGAGTCGCAGTGGTAAAGCGTTTACCTAGCGTTCCGTTCGCCCGGGTTCGGTTTTGGATCAGTGGGTCCGAGGTTCGGATCCCTCCGAAAACTGCAGATCCACTGCCCAATGGCGACGTAGTAGTACCTCATTAGTTAATCGTGCCATCAACCTGGATTCCATTCCAAATGGTGTCGTGAAACGCATTAGTTTAATGCCCACCGTACTTCGAGATTTGGTTCCCTCAGCAACAGAGTTTCGGATTCCGCGGAATCCTATCAGTCCCCGCGCAGTATGACCCTTTTTGTTCTTTTAGTGTAAAAACAAGGACAGATTATGCCGCATTATCGTTTCATATACTGAGTATGAAACACTTTTATACCATTTTGGAAACGGCTTTAAAACAGTTTCAATCCATAATAAGGTAAAATGATCCTTTCTTACCCGGGCCCTCTTTAGTCCGCCGCCGCTTAAACCGGATTTTGCGTCTGATTGATTAAAATCTGTCTTTAATTTCCATTTGTTAGCGAAACGCTTGCTCGACTCTAAATGGCCATCATAGCCTTCAAAGCATTGCTACAATATTTTGCTGCTGGGTGCCTTTTCTTGTCTCAATAACAATCATATCATTTTAAAAACAATTATTTTATAGAAGTTTTCATTACGACACCTCGATGTCACCTATCTTTTCTTAATAAAAAACCAAAACAACGCCCAAATAACAAACTGGCTAGGTTCCTAGGTCCCGCCATAGCTAGTTATGAGAGAAGCTACTATATTATATATAGCTGCGGTTTAGCAACGTTGTAACTGATTTGTGCACCTGAAAATTAGCCTTCAATTTTGGGTCCAATGACGTAACTAGTGAAGATAGTGGGATTAGGCCCCTCAAGAGAAAAATATAAGCCCCTTAAAAACACGAAAATTGTGCAAATAAATGCTACGTATGAATCATTAGGGTGGGGCTATAGCCTCCCCCCGCCGCCACTAGACCTCTCGGTTTGTTACGACAATATTTGTAGCTTATGCAGCGTGCGCTAATGGTTAATAGCATAAAAATGTACCTCATGAGACATTTAAATAAGAATTTAAAAATAACCTAAGGAGAAGCTTCAACAAATCTCCGCAAATTGTTTGGACATTGCATCTCTGTGAATAATTGTACAGCTCGGAACCAAGAAAAATATTCATATTATTTACAAATATGAGGGAAGGAGGCGAGTGAAACGATTTAAAAGTAATTTTTCAACATTTCAAAACTTTTTTGTTGTAAAAAATGATCTCTTTTGCCTGTTAGAAAATTGATCAAAACTACTTGTATCCATACCTTAAGGAACGTATGGTAATTGTTGCTTTTGTGATACAGCTATGGTGATGCTGTGGCGGCATGTATAGTTTTGGGAAGAATCAGGACCTCTGTTGCACAGGTTTGGCTTGGTTTGGTGGTATTTTTATAACGCAAGGACAGCAAAGGTCATTCTGCTCCAAACGAGGTGACTGTTACGCAGGGAATTAATCGCTGGACTTCTGTGAGCAGTTAATAAAAAGGTGCCAAAAGCAGTTGTCCAAAGGTGCACTATTTGGCATCCTTGGGCGTTGCACCCAGAATAATGGCATGAAGTGCTCCTTTTTGCCGTTGCCCGCGATGGATACTTGTGTTGTACCGCTCTATAAGTTAAGTAGGCCATTGTGCCAACCAGTACCTCACTACGCCGGGCAGTTGTGTATAATCTAGGAAGGGCCATAATATCCAAACCCTGTATCTGATATAAAACCCGGCAAGTAAAACCTGAATGGCATCGGGTAAGCTCCATTGCCTGCTATTCGCTTGGAAAGATGACGGTGGGTCTGTTAAGCGAAGCGGCCCATTCGTCGACAGGCAATGGGCCTGCTTCAGAGCAGTCATTTGCTTAAAGCGTTTGGACACGCTTCTGCGCTGTCTGTTCGTTAAACCCCCCTCGAATCTCGACACACAATTTTCAAAAGCAAGTTGTGCCTTCAAGTGAAAGCGTCACAACTACGCCACTGCGGGGTATATTAATAAGGAGGAGAGAGAAAGATTAAAACAGAGAGAGAAAGAGAGAGAGAGAGAGAGAGAGAGGAGGGAGAATGGGAAAGAAGGAGAGCGATGTTCGAATAGACCCCTTCATTATTAGCGGTAAATTTTGACCAAAAACTTAGTTTTCATTACAGTAAAGTTATAACAAATGCACTAGTGCAGCAAGACTTCAAATGTCCTTGCGCCGTTAAATACAAACGCAACATGTACATACTTTTACCGCTGCATAAATTTTTGTAATAAATCGTTTATTTGTAAATTTCACGTTCAAAAGCTATGCAGTCGGCCATCTGGGACTGACCGTACCAAGACTCAACGCGACACTCGAGCCACGATGTATTTTCCCATAAACAAGCGTATTTGAAGTCAAACCCAATCAAGCAGAGCTAATGGCAGTCGTCATAAGCACTGTCATAAGCGTCATAAGGATCTGGATAAGAGTATCCTAGGGTCATTGGTGTACGCAGGGGGTATTGTTGGCGATTGTAACCCTCATTGCGATGAACTTTTGTATATTTAACATAGGAACATGCGAGTTGCAGCTCTGTAACCCCACTCATCGAGCCTATAACCCCTCCCTTACGAACTTTCTGTGTACACCTATGCTTAGGGTGCTGTTATCCGGAGCTGTATCAGACCCAGTTAGTCCAGATAACTAAAATTTTACTCCATTTGAAAACTTTACCAGTTATTTAATTTACAATAATTTTTTATCGCAATTAACATAGAAAGCAAATTAAAAGTGCATTAATAACCTTTAACAATCTTTAGATGAGATTTACACATTTCATTCATCGAAGTACTGAGGACATGGTGGATAGTTGAGGGAATGATTTACGTGTTGCATACAAAGTTTACTTTAAATTACTACACAGACTGCTAGTTCAGTAAAGGAGCTAAGTAAAGTTCATTTATTTGAGGTCTACCTACGCAACTTGTCCACATAACACGATACTCGTAGAACGATCTGACGAATAGAGCTACGCGAAATGAAACGCGATGACATCTTCCACTTGAGCAATTCGTTAAACCTCACGCAAACTCGGCATGTCACGCTCGCCCATTGATTGGTCAAGTAAATGTGAGCATAGCATGCTTCAAGTGTTATTATTTTAAAGGAAACTTACTCTGAGGCAATGAAGATCAGAAGGACAAACATGTGCCTTTAAATCCATAACTTCTGCTCATCCAAGCCCATATCAAAATACAGAATGCTTAGATATTCCCAAGTTTACCATGGACAAAAGGCTGCACCGGATGCTGCGCTATCAGTTTCGGAGATAAAACTTACGACCCAAACCATTCAAACGTAAAATATAAAATAGAGACGAAATATTATATGTTATGCGCGCCACATTTCTCGCCTTAATGATGCATTAGCAATGCAGATTGAAGTTTGTCAAAACAGGTTTCATTTCTGCACTGCAGTTACACAATATATGGCCATTAATTTTTTGCAATTTGTTCAAACCTAGGAGTAATTTCAGATTTGGGTGAATTTGGTAAATGAAAAATTAGTCAACTAATTTAACAACAGTTATGCTATTTGTGAGATTTCTGCAAATATATCTTATTCATCAATAAGCAGGGAGCAGTGGCGCAGGAAAGAGAGGAGCTTAGGGGGCTCAAGACCAACTATTGGATATCGAAACACATTATTTTCTCATAGGCCGCATTACAAAACTTTATTTAAAGGCATTTAAGCCCGCCTTCTCATGAATTTTGAATTTCTATGCTATTGGTAGAGAGTATATGCTTCTTTGTGCAAGAAGTGCAAGGTGGAAGGCATGTCCTGGTATTTTTGGATTAGCACACCCCTTTGTTTTCAAAACCCTCATCTAATTGGCTAAATAACAACGCTGCCCTACACCGGGCTCGACCAATCCAGTTAAAAAACTATTTTAAAGTGGAAATAATACAATGAATATAAAAATTCTGTAGAATAAACAAACTTAAACCATGCTCCTGTTCGTAAAAAATGCAACACCATGAAGGAATCACTTGATTGAGCTGAAACTTTCAGGAAATGCAAATTAGGGTATGCTATTCAAATGATTAGAATTTCAGAGTCATCGCGCATGCGTGGGCTGAGCAGCGCCCTCTGAACTGCTGATGGATCCGTATAAATAGAGGGCTGTAGCGGGGCGTGTATGGTTATCTGCTAGTGGTAAACGTTACATGAGACGTCACTATGCCTCTACGACGAAAGAGGGCGACATTTCAGCAAGTTACGGAGTTTGAACGGGGACGAATGATCGGCTTTCGTGAAGGAGGGTTTTCTTATCGTGCAATAGCAGCTCGTATGGGGCGTAACAGCAGCACAGTGATGCGAGTGTGGAAGCAGTGGGTTCAAGAGAACCAGACAACTCAGAAATCCGGGAGTGGACGCCGAAAGGTGACGTCAGCACGGGATGATAGACACCTGGTCCGCATGGCGGTGACGGACCGTTTTGCTTCATCTGGACAGTTGGCAGAACGTTGGTGCACTGCTACAGGTGTATCATTGTGTGCTTCATCAATTCGTCGGCGTCTACTGCACCGTGGACTGCGTGCAAGAGTTCCTTTATACAGGATCCTCCTGACGCAAAACCATCGGCGCCTGCGGCTACAATGGGCTCATGGACATAGAGACTGGCGTGCTGATTGGCAACAAGTGGTGTTTTCTGATGAATCCCGCTTTAATTTGGGGTACAGTGATGGCCGCATCCGTGTTAGACGCTATACCGGTGAACGCCACCTTCCGGAGTGCGTTATCCAACGTCATAGTGGACGATACCCCAGAGTTATGGTCTGGGGTGCGATTGCGTATCATGGACGATCTCAGCTGCTACGAATTGTGGGTAATCTTAACAGCAACCGGTACATCAATGAAGTTCTGGAGCCCGAAGTTGTTCCCTTCCTTCAAGGCATTCCCGGAGCTGTATTTCAACAGGACAATGCCCGCCCACATATTGCCAGGAATGTTCAAGACTTCTTTTCATCACAACAGATACAGCTTCTTCCTTGGCCTGCCTATTCGCCGGATATGTCGCCGATTGAACATGTGTGGGATTTCGTTGGTCGGCGTCTCGCTCGTGATCCTCGTCCCATAGCTACTACAGATGAACTTTGGGGTCGCATACAAGCAATCTGGAATGCTCTTCCTCAGGCACACATTCAACATCTGTTTGATTCCATGCCACGTCGTATAGCATCACTTATTGCAGCGCGTGGTGGCTTCACCAAATACTGATTTTCGACATGTAATATTGTTTTTTGCTTTGTAATTTTAATCATTTATTTGTATCAACACAGGTCGTTTGTACATTAAATTTCATTCAATTCGGACGAGTCCTTCATGGTGTTGCAATTTTTAAAAACATGAGTATATATTCAGAGTTAGTGACCAGAGTACAAATGGCTAATTCAGGCAACATAGTCATGAGATATGAATAATTATGATTTTAATTGCAGATGGAGTCAGTGAGAGGGATTTTTTGGGGTGTCGGGAATGTAAAATACAATAGAACTCACTTGTAACGAGCCCGCATTTAGCGAGTTTCCTGATATAACGCGGAAAACATTGATTTCGTTTGATATAGTGATTACGCGCAATAAAATTCAACCGCTTTTAGCGAATAAGCCTTTCTTGGACTCAAAATTTGACAAGAAATTTTAAAAAAATAAATAAAATGGGAAATCAAACTTTTTGTAAAAATTCCGTCGTTATATGCGGTTGGTCGTTATAATCGGCGCTCGTTATAACCGATTTCCACCGCATTTTTATGCACTTCGGGGAAATTGTCCCAATTCCCCCCACCGTGGATTTGCCACTGGGTTAACCCCGATTTTAGTAGCAACCAGTGGCGTAGCAAAGTATTTTGCCGCCCGGGGCTATTGACTGTAATTCTGTAATTGTTGTGCCTGGCATTGTTTTTTAAAGGCTAACGGCCGCCCCCCGAATTGTGGCGCCTGGGCCGACCGCTCCCTTGCCCTCCCTAGCTACGCTACTGGTAGCAACTATCCGCATCGTCCCTTTCTCTATGACTATTTGGAGTCACATGGGTCATCACTTCTATGTCCGTTACGAATAAAAAAAAAAGATTCCTTAGAACAAAAGATCGTGGAGGTGTGAGAATAACTCGCTGATTTAATCTCAGTAATTTCCCTCTTTAATGTGAAACCTTCGCCTTGAACTTTAACGTACTTTGTCCCCTTGTTTCCATCCCTTTCTTCCTTTTAAGCTTTTGTTTTACTTCTATCTACATTCCCTAATAAACTTTTATAACAGGGTACGTACAAAGGAAAATTTATTGATTTTTCATATCATTTATATATTTGCGTCTTTTCCATATTATCTGACAAATTCATCAAATTCTCACGTTTTGTATTTCTCGGTGATTTCTTCACTGCATCATCTTTTCCTTGTTATGATGATCAGGACCGGTCTTGGTGGAGGGGTAAATGATAGCACTGAGCTGGGCGACCTCAGATCATTTATTATATTCTTATTTTGAAAATTGAAAAAGTAAGTTTTTAAATATTAGAAAAAATTTGATTTTAAATTATAGAAAATATTCTCACACATGGTAGTGATATCTGGTCTACTCCAAATACATTGTACAAAAGCATTAAGGCTGTTGAAATGGACTTTAGGTGCAGTTCTGTAAAAATGAGGTGAAACAAAGTTGGAAATTAAATTTATTTTTGTCTTGTCAAAAATAATAAAACTGCCAAAGAAAAACCAACAAAAATTTATTTAGACAGTTTTTGATGAAAATATGTAGGGAGAGATGGACAAACCATTTTTTAATAATGTACATCAGGAGTGAAAGAAAAGAGGTAGGTAACCAAAAACATGGATAACAGAAATTCACGATGTAAACAAAAAAGTAAGCACCGATTCAACTTCTTGGAGGAACAGAGGCCGATGTGAGAAAGACATTGAATGATATATGTTACCCTCCTCGGGGGGGGAAGGCCCTGTTATTTAAAAATGATTTAGTGTTCAATTCAATTTAAAATTGAACATTACCAATGTTAAATCATTAAGGTCAATCATTAAGGAGATAAAAAAAAAACTTCGGTCCAGTGAATCAATGTACGAAAATGAGCCATTCTGGGACTATAGGGATGCTATTATTTGCATCCACATTAGTTAATCATGTAATAAAATTTGGAAAATGTGCTGTTCCAGCCTAGAATCATATTAAAAAAGGTTCTGCATCTTACTATGGTGCAAAACAACTTCCGATGGCCAAATTAATTCAATTCGAGAATTTATGACCCAAACATGAGAGGGTACTAGCAGAGCTTAAAATGAAAATTTTCACTAACCGGAACACCGTTTGCCCCAGTATATTTCGAGCCCTGGATGCTAATACATACAGCGTTTAATAGTGCTACTAATGTATATATATATATATATATAAAGAAATTACTCGCTTAGAAACGCAGTGAGGAGTCGTAAATGAAGGACAGATATAGAAGTTTCCAAAGTGATATTTATTGCGCATAATTACAACAAACGCTCAAACATCGTGCGTTCACCAACATTGACACACGCGGCACAACGGTGGAGTAACGATTGTCGTAATTTCTTGAAAACACCAGGCTGATCACGCACATCGCCTGCTACTGAGGCAAGTCAAGTTACCAGATCCTCCGCGGACAGCACAGGCGTCTCGAATACGATTCTCTTCAAATATCTCTAAAGAAAGAAATCGGGATAAGAAAGATCAAGTGATCTGGGAGGCCACAGAGTAGGGCCTCCGTGCTCAATCCACCGGTTCCCAAATGTGGCATTCAGATGCTGACGCACGTCTCTGCTAAAATGGGCAGGGGGCCCCCCATGGTGCTGGAACCACATACGGGCAAGTACGAGAGGAACCTCCACCAGCAATTCGGGTAAAACATATTGCAGAAAAATACGATAGGTTCGCCCATCGAGACGGTCCGGCATTAGGTAAGGCCTAACTAAGTAGTCATGCACATTCACTATACCTTCACGTGAGAATGTTGATTCATCCATAAAGACCACCAGAGTGGGGAAATTGACATTTACGGCACTTTGCTGTAGGAACTACTTCACGAAATGCAAGTGCAAATCATAATCAGCAACTGTTAACACCTGCACTGACTGCAAATGATAAGGGTGTAATTTTTCTTCATGGAGTACTCACCAGACAATATTCCGCTGTACACCCCGGCTCGAAGCGACCGATCGCGTGCTTATGCCTGGGTTCTCTGTCACCATACGCAAGATGTTATCACTCATAGCTGGCTTTCTGACCTTGGTCGTCCAGCATCCCGTCAGCTGATGTGGAAGGTGCCTATTTCACTTAGCTGGCGGTGTCGTTTCACAAACATTTTATGATCGAGCACACGAGGCATAGGATATCCCTGACGGTACAACCTTTGCGCCTGTTTATCATTGCATTCGACTAATGCGTACATCAGGTGCATATCTGCTTTTTCTGCGTTTGTAAACTGTTCCATCTTGTCAATATCGACACCGTAAATACTGCGATGTGGTTGAACCACAGCTTTCAACACCTGTCAAGTCGTCTGCGCCCCCTATCGACATGGCTGCGTTCCTGAGCGTATAATTCCCTTACGGATACATTGTGGTATTATTGGATAATGTATGTACTACCACTCAGGGCTCGAAATGTTCTCGAATAAATCGGGACGGTTTTCCGGTTCATGAAAATTTTCATTTTAAGCCCTGCTAACATCCTCTCATATTTGGGTCATAAATTCTCGAATTGCATTAATTTGGCCATGGGAAATTGTTTAGGACCATAGTAAGTAATGTAATCTTTTTCAATATGATTCAAGGCCGGAATGGCAAATTTTTCAAATTTTGTTACATGATCGACTAATGTGGATGCAAATAATAACATCCCTGTAATTCCAGAACGGCTCATTTTCGGACATTGGTTCACTCTGCCAAAGTTGTTTCTTTTGATCTCCTTCACCTATTACACATGCTTAACAATTCCCAACTGCCTGCAGTATGGTAGACCAATCGTTTTCCATACCTTTTGATGACTAAATGGCAACACTACTCAGGACCAGAGAAGGGAATTTTTTTTTTTTTTTTCTCTGCTGCATTATTAGGTCAATCGCTTAAATTATATGTCAAAAAAAAAATTATGCCTGTAATTGCCAACGTAGTAACGATGTAGATGTAAACAATAGTGTCACTCTGCAGCCAAATCGGGTCCTTTGAGGACATGGGAGATTTCGGCCAATATCGATTATTTGAAGTCCCCTACAACCCCTTAACCTGTTCCAGGGATACCCTTTATTATTCATATCATTTATTTCATTTATATCATTCATATTAATACATTTTTCTAATGATCGGTAAATGAGGCTATTCTAACATTTAATGAGATATTACGTTTTTAAGACTTGCTTTACGTAATATTATGCACCGTGTGTCAAAGCACTCGTAATGGTGACTTGCAAGATCTGGCTATCTAATGACATGATTAAGATTTTAGACGTCATAATGATACGTTTTAAAATCTCAGACAGTTTAATGATAAACCCTTGGATTTCAAGACAGATGTTCATACTAAGTGTGAAAGAATTATTTTTTTAAATAAGTCTAAAACCAGATTTGTATTCCACTAAGAATCTTTACGAAATTTAATTTATGTAATTAGTTGAAAAGGTTACGATCTTTCGCCTTAGAGAGGAATTATAATAATTAATTAATTGAACGTTTTGTTTAATGAATTATTTTACGGCCCAACTATTTTACATTAATGATTACACATTCGTCTTAGTTATTTCCTATAGGTTTTTAAGTGATAGACTTTTCAGGTAAATTTTAGGGCTAAATTAACACTTTTCTTGTTGAGTTTAAAGAATTTGGTCCGTTTTTCTAGTAATATATAATAGCGTCTTTATGGTTTCTAAACAAGTTTCAAAACAAGAATTTTTCAATGCTTTTTACTGGATTCCATCAAATAATTGATTTAAATATTCAAGCCCTGCAGAAACTATATTTTTAGACATCATATTTTTAATCATAATTTTTAAGATGTTTAAGCTGCTCTAATGGTAGGCATTGAGTTTTTAATTTTCTAGATAATGTTAGAAACATTGGATTTTTTCAAATGACGGATTTATTCATCGTAATTGATTTGATAATAATTTTAAGGGCTCTAAATTAAAAAAATTATCTCATTACTAACCCTAAAATGCGCAGGTGGTGGGCAACAATTGCTCCTCGTTATAGTTTTCCACCTCATTTCCGAAGAACCGTTAATTTATTAATTTGTATGTAATTGTCAGCACTATTACAAACATATATATATATATATGGCCTGCAAAAGGGTTGCTGGTATCTAACTGGAAGGAGACCCACACGCTGAACGTATGTGACGATGTGTGGAACCGGCCAGGCCAGTAACCTAGTGTCCTACCCCGCCTTCAAGTGGTGCAGGCTGAGCTTTCTATTTATGTGGCAAATTAATATTTGCTACACGGATAGAAAGGCGGAAGGGGAGGGCTAATTCACCAACCCGTTTAGCCAGCGTGGTGAAATTATGGATAATTCCTCCATTATATATATATATGAAGCATAGAATGAAACGAAATTAATTTAAAAAATAAAACAGTATTAGATTTTTGTTAATGGGTAGATAAGTAACAATATTGCAACTGGAACATTAATTGGAACATTACATTGGAACTCTTCCACTATAAATAACCGTGGCTATAGGCGTTTCTTTTTCCTTAACCGAAACCTGCACTTTTTTCTCACTGCTCCACCCACCTTCACCCGCTCAACCTCAAATAGCCAACACGTCCTCGACTTCACTATTTCTAACTTCCGTCCTGTTAACTCTTTGATCTCGATCTGGGGGATCAACTAACCTCCGATCACCCCTATCTTCCTTCGTTCGAACTTTCCGCAAAAACTTACCCCCAACATTGAAATCAACTGATTGGAACCTGTTCCAATATCATCTTAATGCACATATTCCTTCATCCCTCACCCCACTTATATCTACTCAACAAGCATTTGATCAACTTATTGCATTTTTCACTGATTCCATTACTGATTGCGTTTCCCTTGCAACTAAAACTCGCCCCGTAACTAACCCTTTTTTCATCCTTTCCCGCATCCAGGGACTCATCCGCCGTAGAAATCGGGCCCGAAAGATCGCCCAACAAACACGCACAATATCAGATTAACACTTATTCCCTAAATTGAACACTCTTGTCTCCAAGGAAATTCGGTCTTTTACGCAATAAAGATCGTCAAGCACAATCAACAATCTCTCAGCGCAAGACGGTTCGATTTGGAAATTCCGAAAGGTTTTCCTTGGGCGAATACCCCATATTAGCAAATTTGTTACCACTCAAGGAACATTCTGCCAACCAACTGACTTAGCGGAAATTCTTGTGAACTCCTTCGAAAAGCAATTTTCGCCATACACACACACACAACCCCGTTAACTTCGATTTCATACAATCATCAGGTCTACTTACAATGAACCCCTTGACAACCAAACCATACATGAAACCCCCCCTAACAAACAACGCGGAAATAATTTCTGTTATTAAAACACTCCACAACCGAAAAGCTCCGGATACCAGACGGTGTCACAAATGCAGCCATTAAACGTCTCACCCCGTCATTTTTACGCTAACTCACATCATAAATAGCATCCTATCCTTACAATATTTCCCAAAACGTTGGAAAATTGCGAATATCACTCTTATACTAAAACATGGCAAAATCCCACCTCAACCTGACAGTCATCGATCCATATTCTTACCTTCATCCCTATCTAAAATTGCAGAGGCAATTATCCTTAACAGGTTAAATGAATTTCTCGAATTCAATAACATTATCCAACACGAACAATCCGGCTTTCGAAAAGAACACTTCACCACCCACCAAATCTCCATAATTCTACAAAACATTAAACACGCACTTAGCCATGACCGCTCCACACCATTACTGAGCTTGGACATTTCAAAGGCATTCGACGCAGTCTGGCACCAGGGGCTTATCGCGAAACTTCTTCATATCAACGCTCCCCCATACCCAGTCAATATCATTTCTTCATTCATCAAAGATCACCACTTCCAAATTAACCTTAACAATAACGCACATTTTTCACCAAGTAATGTCACAGCTGGTGTCCCACAGGGGGCTAAACTCTCTCCAACTTTATTTTCCTTATTCTTCTTTGATTTTCCAAAATCACGTAACATTTCTCTAGCTTTCTTCGCCGACGATGCAGCTATATATACACACCTCTAACCCTGACCCCCTCCTTGCATGACAGGCTCTCCAAAAATACATTTTTAAAATTACCCGCTGGCTCAATAATTGGAAAATTAAAGTAAATCCCCAGAAAATCCAAACAATTTTCTCCTCAAAATATCGAAATTCACCTTCCAGTACACTTAACATCATCAACACCCCCAATCTCTTGGTCTACCTCCATCAAATATCTGGGCGTAATAATTGATAGAAAACTGTTATTCGCCAACCACCTAAATTCTATAAAAAATAAAGTCAGGGCTGCATGCTCCTTACCAAGCAATATAATTGGCCCACTCTCTTCTCTTTCTAAGAGCAATAAAATCCTTCTATACACTACCGCTATACTCCCTATCCTTACTTACGCTACCCCATCATGGTCTCTTCTTAACAACAAAACCCTAACCTCTCTCCAAAAATTTGAAAATTTCATGTTAAGAAAACTATTTAAAATACCATGGTTCATTCAGAACACACACATTTTCAAAGATCTCAAAATATCCACAATCGCACAAACTATTCACGAATTATGTAACAACTATTTTGACAGCATTCAAATCCATCCCAACTCACTAATCACAAAATTCCATATCTTACACAACACAACTCAAGGGCGATTTTTCGGCCCTCTTCAAGCTTTTATAAACCGCTTCCCCCACAATAACTCTTACCCCACCATCATACCTTCTCCGCCTCCCCAATTTTCGCAGACCACGCTGTCCCCCAATACTATCACACGACGCAATCCGCCGAAGGCTATCCAGGTTCCACCCACCCAGACGCAGAAATAGAAATACAAGAACCCACTCTATGTTAGCTAACTTACCATTTCGCCGCTTGGCTCCTCGACTACACCAATCAGAAACTCAAACACATTCCCCCAACACAACTTACCAACAAAACTCTATTCTGCCCTTCCACAGGCAGTCAAATACAAATACAAACACACCTACACCTCTCTCCCCATATTAGTTATTATTCCACCAAACTCAACGTACTCCATTTCAATGCTACAACTATTCACGAACTAACCACAGTAAAATTTCCTAAATCGTACGTTACCAAACAAACAACTGTCTACTCCTAAACAACCCCTGTTCACCCCAAATTCACCCCCAATATATATATATATATATGAGCACCTGTTGGGAATAAATTATCATTTCTTTCGTTTGCCCTATTGGCTCGATTCCATTTCCTCGTCAGTCCTCCAAACTGATCTCATACCTTCCCTTTACTGCCACTTCCAAAAACAACTATATATCAACCCCTTTCATCACTTTTACGTTTACTTGTACTTTTTATAACTGGCTAATGGCGTAATGCCCACAATACATTTGCGTAGTTCTATGCTAATCAGCATTCAGCACAGGTATGGCAGAGATTCGCATTAACTTGAAGGATTAGTTCAAAAAAAGGGATAGTTTTTAATAGCCTATGAGCTTTTAGATAATTTTAAGGTGGTCAAAGTATAACTTGAGAAAAATTTTGAAGTTGAAAAAACTTAGGGGGAAGGTAGCTTTGGTTGAGATGTAGTAAATTTCTTCGGATATCACTTGTTTTTAATTCACTTTAAAGTCAATTCTTGTTTGGGTGAACTACTTTAATTAAAATTAATTTTTCTTCTTTTAAGGTGGATATATTAGTGATGATGTAAAACTGATGGCAGTATCATAACAACACCAGTATTTGAATAATATATAAATATTTCTTTAGTGTCTTATGAGTTTTATATAATCATTATGTATAATAAACTTACAACGTAGTATGTGTATGTCACATTGTTTATAAAATATACATTTACAGTACACGTGTGCTGTACAAATATTTATATATAATTGTTATTCATTGTATAATGCGCCTATAGTACACTTTGTTTCTTTTTTTTGTAATAAAGTACAAAGTGTTTTTTTATTAATATTTTAGCAGAAAAGTCGTTGTTTTTCCTCCTTTCTTAGTTATCTATATAACAAATCGGAGATTGGTATTCTAAGTTTAAATCACTGGCGTACGCAGGTGGGTGGGTGGGTGTTAATGGGGATTATAACCCCCTCATTACAATGAAATTGGTAATATCTTGTGTTGTGGATAAATGAAGTTGTAGCTCTTTAACCTCCCAGCATGTCTCCCAGCATGCCAGCATGCTCCAGCAGCGCTACGCTGTAACTCCAGCATGTACCTCCAGCATGCCAGCATGTAACCTCCAGCATGCCAGCATGTAACCTCCAGCATGTACTTCCAGCATGCGAGCATGTAACCTCCAGCATGTACTCCGAAGTAACCTCTTAGCATATAAGCCCCATTATGAACTTTCTGCGTACGCATATGGGTTAAATTATAATTGATAATTATTAATGAAACTTCATTTTTTCTAGCGTATAATTTGCTTAGTGTAGAATTGTAGTTAGATTATAGTTTAAAAAACAATTATTAATTTACGCTTGAGTATATACAAGTAAAATTAAATTACTGAAGGTAAGTAAGCACATACGTATATATGCTTTAATCCTAGCGTTTCATTATTCCAAATGTCTCAAATAAATTGTGGACTATGTCCATTTTTCACAATAGAATTTTACAACTGATATGTCGTGTTATTCAATTGTCGATTCTATCAGAAATGTTCGACCATTGTTAGAATAGGGAAAAAGATGCCGACAGCGATAAGGCTATTTTTTTACTTCGAAATTCAGGAAAAGGTAGATTTTTCATCACTGGGACATTATATTCTTGGGTATGATGAATTTTTATAGGTGATTTCTGAAGAACAATATTCAGTGAAATTTTAGGAAATATCCTTGTTTTAGGGTAACGTGTTTGCTTGCCCATTCTGATGAAAGCGGATAAGGAAATATCCTCTTGAAAATGACAATGAGACATTTACGTAAAAGTGGAGATAGAACTGATAGTTGCATAGAAATTATCGTAACCAATCCCACCATAAAGTCATTTTGAAATGTTTAGGAAACAGATTATTCAAATTACATAATATGTAAAGGAAAAAAAATCGCGTTACCAAATGTCAAGTGTAAGACATATTTCCATGGTGATATACTCTCTTTGTTCCTTTAAATAATAAATCATTTCAACGGCCATTGCTTGCATTTTTGGCTAATGATACCTATAAGCCTTATGTCGTATACTCAAGCACAACTGGCTCATTGGAGATTCGACTAAGGTCAGTGCCACGCTGTTATCGCCTTCGCCCATTTTAAACCACATAAAGCACTTGAAGGGACATTATACAGATTTATACCACATGATTTGAAGCGATAGCCAACAAACAAACAAGGTTAATTATGAATAACCATAAAAAAAGTATCTAGTCTGATATACCCTCGCGATGGCTCTAACATCTCATTGCCTTAATACCGTGCCAATTATCACCAATTATTTGTACGAATGGGGCCCCTTTATTACTCAGATGAGATATATTTCGTCGTTTCAGTGCATTAAAGACCAATGGCGTAGGCAGAAAGTTCATAAGGGGAGGGTTATAGGCTTAATGGGAGGGGTTACAGAGCTACAACTCATATATTCCTATGTTAAATATACAAAATTTCATTGCGATGGGGGGTTACAACCCCCAAGACCGTTCCCTGGCTATGTCTTTGTTAAAGACTATCAAAAAGCTGCAATTACAGAAATATAACAATAATTCATGTAGAAATTTATTTTTATTATATCCAGAAGAAGCCATACTTGTCAATGGAAGTTATTAAGCTTCACTATTCGTAGGCGCATAAAACCAAGGATGCAAAAAATACTTTTCTTGATTTCTATAAATGTTTAAAGATTTAAAAGTGCAAAAATTTTAAACAGATGCTACTTTAGTATTGTTGAAAAGTCATATAATATGTGAGAAAATATATTCGTATATGAATTTGTAAAAAGTCATATTCCTCTATCGTCAATAAATATTTAGAATGCTTTCTGAAACTTTTTGACAAATCTGATAGCTGGATATTTTAAATGTTTTGCCAATAAAAACCTGTAATGTCTTAATTTAATATACCTATTAATTCTCGTAATTATTATAAAAGAGCAAATGTATATTATGTACGTCTGTATACAAAATGTTTTCATTGATTTTTTCATAGAAATTGCCTGAAAAATGTAGGAATAATTTTCAGTAATTTGAGCTCAGTCGATTATAATTCCAACTAATGCCCATGGCAGTTCTTGTTGAACAAATGCCACCCCTTTTACCAAAATGTCCAACCCTGTATGGGACCAACTAATTAAATAATTGTACTTTCCCGTCCATTGCTCAGTTCAACAACCGAATTTATTTGTTTGTGTATTGATGATATTTAGATATTCAAAATTTATTTGCTTTCTTTACTGATGATATATACAAATATTAAAAAAGTATATTGGATTAAATATGAAGTGCAAACTTTTATTGCTTTTGTACTGATATATATATATATTGATTTCAAAGAAATAAGAACTAGCACTATTTTCAAGTTTTATAGACACTATATTGAACTTCTTCTCTATGAATATACGACAATATCCTCTACTTTGTACACCACAACGTTTTTTAAATTATACTATAATATGGTCCACTTTATGCAGAAATATCTTCAACTTTCTATTTGTGTATAAAAGACTATTATATGGATTATTATTATATATAAAAAATCTAAAAATGAACAATAACGAAAATACAAAAATTAAAATTATTTTCAAAAATCGAAAGTATAGTTCAATTTCAATTATAAAATTAATATTATTTTCTAGAATTCTTTCCAAATCTTCACCAAATATGCTATTCTTGTCCATCTTTATATATATATTTCTTATATTTCACCACTTCAAGTTATGAAATGCTTTTTTCGGATACAGTAGAACCTGTCTAACGTCACCACTTTTGGTACCGCACTCTAATGGTCACCGTAAAGAGGTGGTCACTATACGCGACAGACTTTGGTATAGGCACAAATAAGTCCCAACTATTTCCCTCTTATAAAAAGTGGTAACTTTATTCAAGTAATCAATTTACTTAGGTGGGCACTTGAACAAGTTCCACTGCACTTGTTATAATTTTCCGTTAATTGTTTAAGAATTCTGATTGTCTATTGTTGAATCTCCCTTGAAATGTTGTGCTTGTTGCAAACTAAAAGTCTGGACGAGATCATTAACTTTTGCCTTTTTACCACGTATTTCCCATGCTTTGTTATATGTTTGGAGGAAACGTGCCTACTTTCATATGTATTTTGCCACCTAGGCCATTACTGTTTCCTGTTTCTATTTCTTCAGTTTTATTTTCTTTCCAACTGAAATGAATAAACAGTAAAAGAAAAACAGAAATCTAGAACTTTAAACCGCATGCTTGAATTAGTCACTAAATAACAGACCAGAAGGAAAGCACCCTTGAATAATGTAGAAATTAATCAAAATTTCATCTATGACTTTCGAAATAAAGGTTACATGTTTTCCGTCAACGTACAATAGACAGGTCATGTGTTCCCTTGAATTTAAAATGGCAGAAGGCCTTATCAGACAGATCTTCCCCTTACCCATAAACGCAGCAAACCTTGGCTTTCTCGAAATTCAACAACAACTGCCACCTTCCCTTCGAACCAAGGGAAAGTACACAAATGTATTGCCCAGACACAGCGAAACAAGCGACAAAATATAGCTAGGTTTCACTCCAAACACCTTTCGTTCAACCGTACTTCGGCATAAAATCTCGCCGACCTTGCAAACAGGAAATTTTTCAAGTATGCCAGCCTTGGCTTACGTGTTTTGTGCTAATTAATATTCAGCAAATATCCTGTCCGAAGTTTTTGTTCCTTTGCTCACGTCTAGCTGTTCGACAGGTACGATTTTCCTCGACAAATTAAAGAAATTGGAGAAGGATGACGTTCTTGCTTCCGAAGCTAACAAAAAAGTGATAACCTTCTGCACGCCACGAGGATTATCGCCGAAGCGTATCACAAGCCGACTCTGTCATCCAATTTGACAGCAATGCATCTAGAACAATTGAAAACAATATATCCAACGATGATACTGGTTACCGAAAAGAGCTTTAGGAAAACAAGGGCAATTAAAGGATTTTTGTTCAGAAGGAGTTCTGAAACATACCTATTATTAAAGCAGTGTCAATCGTGCTTTTGAGTGGCAAAGCATAACATTCAAATAACCCTTTCAAATATTTTTATTGAGATAGGGTAAAATGTTTTCGAGAAGTCAACTCATAATTTAAATGAGAAATTGGTATCTTTTGATGTGGTAGTAAATTAGGACCTTCATTCTCTCGCGAACAATGTGGGTGGGTCAAGATGTTTCGCACAATAAGAGTGTGCTCGCTATTTGAACCAAGAAATGTAGCTATGAATAGCAAGCTTCAGGTGTTCCTTGAGTAAAAAGAACATGTACGGTGTGCACCTAAAAATTGTCAAAATAAAAGAAAGCGTTTCCGGATAACTTCTTTTGTAAAAGTATATCACGCCTCTACGTTTACAACAAATGTTATCTGAAAACGGTTTCTCTTATTTTGACAATTTTATAAGTACATGTGCTTTTTACCCAAGGAACGCCTGAAACTTGCTATTCATAGTCTTTTCTCTCGGTTCAAATAATGAGCACACTCTTATTGTTTAAATATCTTAAGGCCACGGACATTGCTCACGACATATCCGTGGTTTCTTACATCTTAATTCTATGGTTTCTGACATCTTAATTCTATAGTTTCTGACATTTTAATTCTATAGTTTCTGACATCTTAATTCTATAGTTTCTGACATCTTAATTCTATGGTTTCTTACATCTCAATTCCATGGTTTCTTACACCTTAATTCTATGCTGTATAGACCTTAATTCTACGGTTTATAGACCTTAATTCTACGGTTTATAGACCTTCATTCTATGTCCACTTGGACCTTACTTAATTCCACACTTTCTTAGCCCGTAATCCCGCAGATTCTTAGACCTTAAGTACATAGTTTCTTAAACCTAGATTTTCTGAGTTTAACAAAGGATAATTTTATAATTTTAACAAACATTAATTCTATGATTTTAACGAACCTTAATTCTGTGATTTTAACAAATCTTAATTCTACGATTTCGGATTCTCGATATTTTAAAAATAGTTGACACTCTTTAAAAGTGACCGTAGATTAGGTGTGATCTGGAATACATATTTCTATAGTACCTTTTGAAAAATTAAACAGTCCTTAGTATTTAATGCGAAATAAATTAAATAAATTACGACTGGTGTTAGAAACAAATACATTAGCATTTTGAGAAGCAGCCATTAAAAGTACATAGAACAAGTTGAAGGCAAACGTTTCAAAGCTATCGCAGCTTCATTTTCCGTGCGAAAATTTTGACATGTTGGAATATTATTTGAGCGTTACATATTCTGCGGGTAGATTGTGGAATTCATTTAACGCGTTACGATGGCTATTGTTGATAGATTGCCAACTTTCAAGGAATATCCGATTATTATAGTTATGAATGTTTTTGTACAAGATTTTCGCATCGCCAAGGTTCTCAGAAACCAAAACTTTGCAGTTTTCTACGAACTAATTACTAAGCTCTCTAACGTCCTCCCCCATCTAAAAATCCCAACTCCAGCAGATCAAACCACCGGAGTTATTTAATACCTTGCAGTAACTGTGTCAACAAATATTATGGTAAAACTAAAATAACCCTCAAAACTAGACTCTAAGAGTATGAAAACAAATTTAGAACTCAAGATTTTAGTTCACTTCTTGTCAGACACTGCGCTGAACAGAGCCATGTCCCATGCTGGCATAATGCGAAAATCTTGCACAAAAATATTCATAACTATAATAGTCGAATATTCCTTGAAAGTTGACAATCTAGCAACAATAGACATCATAACACGTTAAACGAATTCCACGATCTACCCGCAGAATATGTAACGCTCAAATAACATTCCAGCATTGCAACAATTTTCGCACTGAAGGTGGAGTTGCGATAGCTTCGGAACGTTTGCCTTCAACTTGTTCTACATATTTTTAATGACTGCTTCTCAAGATGCTAATGTATTAGTCCTCAGTATGTATGTATAAAAATATCACTGCAAAACTATTGTACATACACGAATTATTATTTCGTTTTCATGGCAAAGTTTTGCTTTAAACTATATAATGTGAATTTGCATATTCATAATATGGGAAAAAGGCAGACTGAATAGATTGTTCGCCATTATCAGTCATGTATGCCAATGTCTTTCTCAAACATAATATGATCCTTTGCAATAATAAGCAAAATTTACAATTCCTTCCTTTATTTCACACCAATTTTCATATCCTTCACTTTATTTCTAATAACAATAGAATTAGTACATGGAAATGACAATAATGCACCACCCCCCTGATACTTTCAAACTCGTTTCTCTCAAAATGTAAATCACCATTGTTTACTTTTGCTCTAAGTCCTCTAACTTCCAGTTCACGATGCCTATTTTAGTGAGTATTTGCAATTGTCTAAAATATATACAATAATCCATATCATAATTCGTATGCAATAGTTCAAAAACCTTCCAATATATTAAGCAAAAATCTCGGGAGAGGTGCACTACTTGGGTATGCTTAGACCTTCTCTCTTTGATTATGTCATTTTTTCCTAAGTCATTATAAACAAATTATTCCACCTCCACAAATATTGAGCAATTCTAGTGTGATATTAACTATTTTAATAAAGACAATCAAACTAAGAAGGAACTTCCCAGTCTTGTAAAATAAATTTACATAAATACTAATTATAAATTGAAAGGTCTGATTAAAATTATGAAAGCTTTCTACTTGTATCATTCGCAGGAAGAAAATTTGAATATTAGGCGGAAATTTCTCTTCTTACATGAACTAAATCACTCTAAGTGGAACAAAATTTCTTTTCTTAACAGTAACAGATATTTTTGTGCCACTTTCTGACGAAAATACAATTACCTTATCTTATATGAAAGCACCTTTAAGAAAACCTTAAAAAAAATGAATATGTTGTAGGAAAACTATCAAAAATTAAAAAAATAATTTAAAGGTATCATCGCTATTAAAATAATGTATGCCATTAAAATTTTATTGATAGCTTTTGTTTCAACAGAAAGCACTGTATTTTCCCATTCTTAAATTTTTTCATAAACACCAGTCAGCGGCAAAACAAATACAAATAAACCAAGAAAGTGTTATTGCGTAACTACCTTTTAAAATATAAACAGGTTGCTAGATTAAATAAAATTAGAATTATTTTTAGAAAACGCAAACACTGTCGAATAATGTTATCAGCTCCAGAAATATCAACAATTAATAAATTATAGAGGAGGGGCGGTGCTGGATTTACCTATAATGGCTAAGCAAGTCCTGGACTAGGGCCCCGAGATTTGGGGGCCCCCTAAGTGGTCTTTATGGGGCTTGATAGTAATTATGTTTAAGGGTTATTTTGCTCTTGTTTATTGACAAATGTTCGAGTTTTATTATTGATAAACCGGCATATAATAGGAAGGATTTCAAAGAAAATTCATGATTTATTAGCTGAATATGGTGATGGCCCCCATTTTTTGATGGGTCCATTCTCTCCCTCCCTCCAACCTAAGGCCTAATATCGTTAAGGCCTTGTTTCGTTAATCCATCATAAGTATTCAACATTACAGATAATTTCAAGTGATCTGCAAAATTGAAAAGTATTGAAGGAGTAACAGCGGCGTAGTAAAGTGGGGCCTCAAACTTTTTGTATTGGATTGCAAGAACCATTGCCCACTTTAACACTGAATCACATGCTCTAGAACTACTTGAGCCCCTCCCCAGAGCCGGATTAAGGATATTAGGCCTTCTTCTTCTTTTTGCAAGGGTTTCATTGGGAAGGGTGGCCCAATGAAACCCTTGCAAAAAGAAGAAGAAGGCCTAATATCCTTAATCCGGCTCTGGGGAGGGGCTCAAGTAGTTCTAGATCATGTGATTCAGTGTTAAAGTGGGCAATGGTTCTTGCAATCCAATACAAAAAGTTTGAGGCTCCACTTTACTACGCCGCTGTTACTCCTTCAATACTTTTCAATTTTACAGATCACTTGAAATTGTCTGTAATGTTGGATACTTATGACGGATTAACGAAACAAGTTTTTTGGAGGTAATGACATTACTAATAATGAAGTAAAGGAATCAATGTGTGAGTAAATGTTAGTAAATGTGTATGAGTGAAGGTATAAATAAATGTGTATGAAAGTGATGAAGTAATGAAGGAGTAACCAATGAAGCAAAACTTTTGGAGGTAGTACCACTATTGATGATCATGTGGGGTCCGCTTTAGGTACGAAAATCTCACTTATGCTGCAGTTGTTTAATAAATAAAATATCAAATTGTTAATCAAAATCATAAAAATATCAAATATCATTAAACCTCGTTGTTGTCAAGATTCACGGTGCAAAAAATTCTTTACATTAAAATAATTCACGTTATCTAGAAAGGATAGGATCTTCTTATTATTATTTCTCTACAGTTTGAGGAGGATTCAGGGCACAGTTCTTGTTAAATGTAACTTACGTGAAGGTTCTTTACCTTAATGAGTTTCGACTATATTAACAATTCTGAAACTACCGACCCTTTTTGCATTTTTTAAAGTACCCTTCCCTATCCAAAAGTTTTGACCATTATGTTTGTGTAAGTGCTGACCACAGCTCCTTATCTTGACGGCCTGCGGTGGCGCAGTGTGGTAACGCGTTCGCCTAGTACGCCGTTAATCCGGGTTCGACTCCCAACAGTGTACAAAGAACGCTTACTCAGAGATCTCATAAAGATCGCACTGCTCACTGTAGTCCGGGGTTTGGTTCCCTAGGCCATAAGAGGTTCGGATTCCTCGGAAAACAGTAGGTCCCGGCGCAGCATGACCACTGTAGTCTTTGAGCCGTAAAACCACAAAACAAACAAACAAACAAACCTTATCTTGACAAACTTGTAGGTGTTCTTTTTAGTACAGTTCCTTCGTAAAAATATCAAAAGCCCTAATGCGACATCAGTCTTATAAACTGAAATGTCATTAATTTACAGACACCTCTTCTAGATATAATCAAATATTTTTCAAACTTCGGCTCTCTTTAATTCATTATCTTTAATAAAATTATCGAAGTTTATAAGGAAAACGAATAGTTTAAACACTTTGATACTTTCAATTCTAAAAATCACATTATAACCAGGATTATGGAAAAAAATTATGATAATTTCAAATGTTTTGAAACCTTCCAAATATTGATTCTTACCTTTGAAAGAACTGAAGTAACCTTTGAAGTTTTGCCTCATGTACTTTTAATGGTGGACATATTATTACATTAAAATACACTACTTTTTTTCTGGATCAGAATTCGCGTCCACGTCTGATTAATTAATTAATTCTAACAAAAAGCTTGCAATAGTATAATAATCTGTATATGTTTACACTGATATAGCTCATATAGTGCCTACGTCATGCATCACAAAATATATACATATATCGGGTTAAATAAAATTATTATTATTATTTTTTTGTGTGCGTTCTCGCACTTGGCGGATTAGGCTTAAGACGGGCGGTGCCAAGTTCTCAAGTCTACCTTCAGTGTGAAAATATTTTTGTATGTTTCATTCTGGTGCCAAGTTTAAAAATTTTCTGACTGTTCGGCAGGTGTTTAGTATCGTTGCTTTTTGCATCTGTATGTATGTGTTGGGGTCAATTTCAAGTGTCTCCAAGTTCTTTTGGAGTGTGGTTGGTATTATACCTGTTGCTGATAAGACAAGAGGGATAACGTTTACCTTATCCATGTACCACATGTCTTTAATTTCCTACCTTAAGTCTTGGTATTTAGTCATTTTTGTGGTGTATGTGTTCTGAATGTTATTTGTGTTGGGTATTGCTATGTCTGTGATGTGTGTGGTTATTATTATTATTATAGGTTTCTACGAAACCTAGGCAAGTAGAATGTGAAGAACTGTATGAAATGAAATTAAGAAAGACGGAAAAACATGAGAGAGATAAGGGAATTGTCAGAAGACCGGAGCAGACATAACCAGTTTCTTCCTGAGACGAGGGGCTTCACCAAGCGGGGGCGTTAACACTAGCCTCTAGGTCATACATCATTGGGGCTGTTTTCATGTGATATTTTTTTTATCAAGTTTAAAAAATTATGTTAAAGTCCAGTTTTCTAATTATAACTTTGTAATTTATTAATATTATAGTTTTCTTAATTATAAGTTTGGCCTCATTGAAAACTGA
The DNA here is from genome assembly GCA_006491805.2 of Dysdera silvatica. Taxonomy (NCBI): domain Eukaryota; kingdom Metazoa; phylum Arthropoda; class Arachnida; order Araneae; family Dysderidae; genus Dysdera; species Dysdera silvatica. Next base: position 21,583,608 of record QLNU02014176.1, on the reverse strand, counting down.
ATTAAACTATTGATTATGCATATAACACATACATATATATGTATAAAAAGTTTGCATTTGTTACTTATTGAATAATTTTGTTGCAAGTGCGTAGAGAGGAGCCTCGAATAATATAAGATACTGGGCCCCAATTTTATTTAATCTGGCTCTGCTCGTAAGCCATAGAAAGTCTCAAAGTGTTTTCCTGGCGGTCTGTCAAATGGTCCACAGGGCCTGCAGGAAACTTTTGTAAAAGTAATAATAGAATAAGATATCTGATATCACAGCCAGTTCGCAAGGAGGAAAATTTCAGTACAGGAAAAAAATTTTCTAAAATTGACATTTCCAAGATTATCAAAGTAATTTAGGAAATTTAGGTTGGATTGTAAAAACGTTATACCAGATCTTTTAAATGTTTAAGTACGATGTACATAATATGCACTAATTTAAGTTGCAACTGTCAGTAGGATCTAACATTGTTAACCGAAGTTGTCAACTTTCCTTTTTTAGAAAATATACTTTTTAGTTTTCTCCGGGGAAAATCCCCCCCCCCGGCCCGGTGGTTTGCAATAACTAAAGAAACATATTGCCCTGCGGTGGCGCAGTGTGGTAACGCGTTCTCCTAGTGCGCCGCTAATCCGGGTTCGACTCCCAGCAGTGCAAAAAGAACGCTTACTCAGAGATCTCATAAAGATCTCACTGTAGTCCGGGGTTTGGTTCCCTAGGCCTTAAGAGGTTCGGATTCCTCGGAAAACAGTAGGTCCCGGCGCAGCATGACCATCGTAGTCTTTGAGCCGTAAAACCACAAAACAAACAAAACAAACAAACAAAGAAACATATTAAATGATGCGTGAGTAACTAAGTGTGCGTAAGTAAGCTTGGAAAACACTGCCTTAGGAAAACACTGCTTAAAAGAATTAAATAAAAGGGCAGCTAACAACCAAGCTTTTTTTATCGATCAGACACAGCTTTTCCTCTAAGAAACTTGAAAACATTCTTATCATCGACTGCAAGAAATTCACTAAGGAAGCAAAATAAATTCGCAAAAACTTTAAAAATGTCAAAACAAAAAACGATTGTTTCTCTTTCTCAAGTTATATAAAACTTTGCATTGAACTAGAATCTTTTCAGTGATATTTCCAGAGGCGGACTGGGACCCCAGTCAACCGGCCCTCGGGCCGGAGCGTCCTCATGGACAATAGGATTCACGCCTCCAAATGGGCAAGGATCGCCCTTCGATAATCCAAAGTATACGCTCTTTGAAAGAACCCAGTCCGCCCCTGCACATTTTTTAAAAGAAGCTGAATTCCGCATTTAAAGTTGCCTTCTGTGTATGTGTATGTGTATATTCAGGATTAATGCATTGGGATAGGATTTACAATCCCTATAGGTAGTTTAGTAGATTGCTTCTCCCAACCAACCAATCACTACAACAATCGTTCTTACCATTTTTAAGAGCACAAAGCTAATTGAATGCTCTATAAAAACAACTCTACTCTCTCTCTCTACAAAGATACTTTGCTCTATAAAAATAACTCTACACTCTCTCTCTCTCTCTCTCCCCCCTCTCTCTACAAAGATACTTTGTTCTATAAAAACAACTCTACTCTCTCTCTACAAAGATAATTTGCTCTATAAAAACAACTCTACACTCTCTCTCTCTTCTCTCACAAAGATACTTTGTTCTATAAAACAACTCACTCTCTACAAAGATACTTTGTTCTATAAAACAACCTACTCTCTACAAAGATACTTTGTTCTATAAAACAACTCTACTCTCTACAAAGATACTTTGTTTCATAAAAATAACTCTACACTCTCTCTCTCTCTCTCTAGAAAGATATTTGTTCTATAAACAATCCTACTCTCTCTTCTCACAAAGATATTTCTTTGCTCTCCGTAAAATAACTTCTACTTCCTCTCTCTCTTCCTCTCTACAAAGATACTTCTTTGTTCTATAAAACAACTCTACTCTCTCTCTCTACAAAGATACTTTGCTCCATAAAATAACTCTACACTCTCTCTCTCTACAAAGATACTTTGTTCTATAAAACAATCCTCTACTTTCTCTACAAAGATACTTTTGTTCTATAAAAACAACTCCACTCTCTACAAAGATACTTTGTTCTATAAAAACAACTCTACTCTCTCTCTACAAAGATAATTTGCTCTATAAAAACAACTCTACCCTCTCTCTTTCTCCACAAAGATACTCTGCTCTATAAAAACAACTCTACTCTCTCTCTCTCTGTAAAAATACTTTGCTCTATAAAAACAATGCTAGTTTCTCTCTCTCTGCAAAGATACTTTGCTCTATAAAAGTCGAAAATTCGGTATTTGGAACTGCTTTCTTATTTAATCCATATATTTACGGGTGGTAAAGTTACTTACACGCGTTTTATGAACTTAGGAGGTGTTCGCAGACGTAACAGTTAAAAGGCTTTTATTTTCTACCCATTTTTTACTTTTAAGTTGCTGACAATTTGCCGTAATATATGACTAACTGTCTGAAGAGTTACTGTAAGTTTATAACTTTACTAGAAACGCTAAGATTCAATATTTAAAAAAATTCCGAAACTTCCACGGTAAACAAACCACCTTTTTTTAATGGATGAGTCTGTCCACTTCACATCTAGGACTCATAGAAACCTTAATCCAGTATTAGCTCCAAACTACCTATCTCCTATTTCCTGGAGAATTTTAAGTAAATTGCGTATATTCAATCTTTTTTTCACTAAAATCTTGAGTTTTCTTTACTTTAAACACCAAATTGACGGTGGGAAAGCAGATATAAAGAAAATGATCGGGTGATGCAACACCTCATATTCTGAAAAGAGCGTTCTCCCTCTGTCACTCGAACGTTTGGACCTCAGTATTACTACTATAATTCACTAGCGCACTCATGTAGGTGGCCGAGGGTGAGCCGGGCCCACCTTTGGGTTAACAAGGCGAAAAATTATTACTCCAAAAAACGCTGAAATTACTTTTATAAAATAGTGAAATGGAAAATAGCGACAATCTGAACGATATTTCCCTGAACTCTTGTGACATTGATGAGACTGCTGTTGAGGAAAGCAACAGCAGTGAGTTGGGGCAGTCTTTAAATGCTTACCAGAAGATAAAGGTAGTCCAAAACAGTTGAAATAGAAATTCTGACTGAAGGTACTTTTATGTCATGAAATCCAACTTCACTAATGAAGATTGGCATAACCGGCGCGACAGTAAATATGATACCAGGCGAAACCACATTTTGGAGCCCCATTTCTAATTTTTTGATAAGTAAACACTCTATACACAATTTTTTGAAGAATATGAAAAAAAGGCGAAACGTTATTATAATAATTTACGCTATCATTAATAACAAAATTTTAATTGTGACTTGCACAATGCATAATTGTACACCATCGTAAACAACTCCACTCATAATATTAGCTTCATCATATCCTGGACTCAATGGCGCACTCACGTAGGGAGCCGAGGGGGCCCGGCCCGCCTGGACTAAAAAAAGCAAAAATTTATTACCCCAAAAGGCATTGAAATTATTTTTTTTAAAAATAGTGATGATCCCGAGATTTTCTAGAACTCTGGTAACATCAATGAGATTGCTGTTGGGACAAGCAACAGCAGTGGTTAGGGCTTGTCGTCAAACGCTTTCCGGGAGATAAAGGTAGACCAAAACCTAATATCAAACACAGTTGAAGTGAAAATTCTGACTGCAGATATTTCTAATTATGCCAAGATATCTAACCTCACTGATGAAGATAGGATAACAGTGCTAAAAAGTCTTTGGGAACCATATGCAAATTGCAATTTTCCCACGGCTGTCGCTAGTGCTGTATAAAGTCAAGGAAACTCTCACCACAGTCGGAAGTTCTGCTCTTCTGAACTGAGTAAGCATAATTAGATAATTTGCCCAAAGGTAGGAAACAGTCCTTATTGCAAATTTTTTATGTTCTCTGTTCATCCTCTGAAGTCTGTTTAAGATCGACACAAGCCACAGGTCAACTTGTTTCAAAAGAATTTAATAATTGGAAGAAAACATTGAAGAAGTTCAGCCAGCATAGAACTTTTCTCTATCGTAAGCAGGGCTTAATTTCTAACAAAAAAAAAGTGCAGGAGCCCTAATATTATGATAAATCGATTAAAAAATTGAATGGCTGCAAAAGAATCGATAAATCATATCAATTGTTTATGTCCATTTTTCTGGACAACAAAATGCTTGACCTTAATCTCAAATTTATTACTTTTTCATGAAAGTGTCTATTTAGGGGTTCTGGCTAATATTTAAATAATCGCCGAAAGTGAAGAAGTACTGAAAACGGGCTCCCGTGGGCTCTCGTCCAATTTAAGCCACGAGCTTAAGGATTCAGTTCACAAAACCGATGAGTTTTTAAAGGTCACAAAAGGGAAAAAAGGATTCTGTAAATCAATTAGTAGACAAAGGGCAAGCAAAAACAAGTTTTGAACAATGGGGCTAGTTTTCAACCTATAGATAAAACTTTGATTTTTTGGGAAGACAAGGGCTGGCCATTGTAAAATTGTATAAAAAAATCTACTACTAGTTCTTATTATCTAAATATCTTGACCAGTAGAACTACTAGTAATTTAATAATGATAAATGAACATAAAAAACAACCGTAATTTATATGGCCCTTGGTCATTTTTCCACCAAAAATTTTTTGCACCACTGGGCACCCCTTGGGAATATTCTGAGTGCCCCACTGTCTTGACAGTGGCATTTTTCAAGGAAAATGTTTAGCTTTTATAATATTTTTATTTTATTATTCAACATTACCAATGAGTTAAGAAAATAAGAGGAAGTCTTGCGTTTCTTCCAGACAACCAATATTGTAAAGGCATGACGAATTTCAGTAAAATGCGTCCAAATTATTTTCGGTTCAAAGTGGCATACTGTCGCATTCTTTAGGTCCCAAAACACTACATGTGTACTTCACCACGTCAAAATCTAAACCCGTCAAAATCAAAATCTACCACACTATCTGTCACATCTAAATTTTACATGAAGGGAAAAAGCAATAAAAACAAAATGTCTAAAGAAATGTGATGTCGATGACTGTTCTATTTCTCAAGTAGGGTCGAAATTGATCTTTGGCTCCTGTTGCAAAAAGTTGCAATTTTTCGATGTCTTTAACGTTATATCCCATAACATTTTCGGCGGTGAGCGTAGTTGACCGTTAGGAGACTCTTTTCTCCAAAACTATTTAGGGGTGTTAATAATTTTACGAGCTTTTAACAGCTGCATTTAGAAATTGAGAAGGGTTTTAGAGGTACCATCCCTCTGTTTCTGAAAGTTCAGGGAAAATGATTGGCGTGAAACATTTTGTTCAATTGTATTGTATAAAAACGGATTATTATTTAACATTCTGAAACAGCGCTTCTCCTGACTAGTCACCTTTCAGTGGAGTGAGCTTAGTTACCTTCGTATTTAATCAATTTTTATTGAATACTAACAGAAAGATTGAAAAAAACAGGACATTGATTACGGCGCCTCCTCGTGAAGTGGCACCCCGAGCTGTCGCCCGCTTCGTCTGTAGCTTCCGCCGGCCCTGTAGATAGAATAACAGTACTAAAAAGTATTTAGAAACCAAATGCTAATTGCTGTTTTGCCACGACCGTCACTAGTGCTGTATAAAATCAAAAAAAATCTCACCACAGTCAGAAGTTCTGCCCATCTGAACTGAGTAAACATAACTATCTTGCCCAAATGCAGAAAACAGTGCCTATAGAAATTTTGTGTGTTCTCTTTTCACCCCATGAAGTCAGTTTAAGCCACAGATCAACTTGTTTCAAAAGAATTTAATAATTTGAAGAAGGCCTTGGAGAATTTCAACCAAAAATAGAACTTTGCTTTATCATAAGATTCAGTTAGTAAAAGCGATCAATTTTTAAAGGTCGCAAAAGGAAAAAAGGCTTCCGTAGATCAAGTAGTGGACAGAGGGCAAGCAAAAGCAAGTTTTGCACAATAGGGTTATTCTTCAACCTATTATCAAAACGGTAATTTTTTATGGAGGACAAGGGCTGGCCATTGTAGAATTGTATAAACAAAATCTACTACTATTTTTAATTATTTAAGTATCTTGCACTGTAGAATTATTAGTAATTCAATAATGATAAACACAAAAAATAAAAAACGTAACTGATGTGGCTTTGGCCATTTATTCTACCAAAACTTTCATGCACCACTGGCCCCCTTGAAATTATTCTGGATGCGCCACTACTGTAATTCAACTGCACAGTTCAGTGCTGAAGGCCCTCTTATTTCTTACCTCAAATTGGAAGAAAATATTTTGAACTTATAAGTTGATTTTTAAATTGAACGTCGGTAAGTGGGTCGCCGTTAGTGGTGGGGGGACAAAGGAGATCCGTCTCCCCAATGTTGGTATTAGGGTTCCATGTCCCCCTCCAATTTCAAACAAAATGCCTTCTAATGGAATTTTGTCCTCCCCACAACATTTTTATGGCGTCGGCTCCCATGGTTGAACAATACAGTAATAAATAAAATTTAATGATATTCACGACCAAAATATTCCCTTTTGCAAGTTCGTAACTAGAAGCGTGGGTAATGGAGCAGAACAGCCTTTATATTCCTATCTTTAATTAAAACTTCGCAACTGGTTCCTATTTCATCAAAGGGAAATCTTCGGGGGAATTTTGTTCTCAACAGAAGTCCATGACCTACATTGCGTCATTACATCACGACGTCAAAACTCGTGGGGAATCTACAGATTCTAGGAAAGAAGTAATTTATTTCTGAATAACAGGACGTTTGGAAATTGACTGCAATTAAAAATGCACTTCAACTGCCAATTTTTGAGCTTGGGCTGACAGAATTTGGGTTGAAAAAATATTTGTGAATTTTTGTCATGTATAAATAGATCATTTTCAAAATTCATCACTTGAGTATGTTAAATTGATGCGTCCTCAACATAACAAATAGGCGAATTATAAACGTGTTCAACTAATGAGTTTTGAACGTGTTCAATTAGTGAGTTTTTAACGTGTTAAATTGATGAATATTTAATATGTTAAAAACTTGAAGCAGTCAAGAAATTCCATCCAGTTGGAGACAACATTTATTTAATGATTTAACTGTTTGGAATATTTAATCAATACAACAAAAAAATAAATTATTATAATATAACGTTAAAAAACAATTTTACTCATCTTTGTCATAGCCTCCGATAAATACGTATAAATAGATTAAGATTAGTGCAAAATTTTTAGTCTTGAGTTTATGACGAAAATTCTCTTCGAGTATTGTAGAGCAAATCTCATAGAAATACATCTACACAGCTATTGATATATAATGAAAAATGGTGCATTTATATTTGTGTAACAAATATGTGAAAATTAGTCATATGAGTATGCTATGCATCATACATATGGGCTAGAAAGAAAGAGAGAGAGATAAATAATACATGTTTGTATAAAATTCAATAATACGATATAGATATATTTTAAGCATTAAATATGGCAGTTTAGATATTTCGTAATTTTAATAATATAGTTTATATATATTTTGTATGATTAAATAATACAGTTTGGATTTATTTTTGTATGATTAAATAATACAGTTTAGATGTATTTTGTATGATTAAATAATAAGTTGTACAAATCGATTTCTCGTAGAAATTAAATAGTTGGATATAAATATATTTTGTACAGTTTCACAAGCATACAGCGATGAAAATGCTCATTGTATTAGCCTCTTTCCCTAACTACGCACCTGTCGAACACATTGCAGGAGGAAATTAATGCAAATATTATTTGCGAAGATGCGATGACACGATTCGCGTGATGGTGACAAACTACGTCAATGAAACGCTTGAAGGAATGGCGTGAGACGACGTTTAGAACCATTTTTGAAACGGCTTTGTAAATTACGCATTTCAAACACAGTTACAAATTACGCAATAGTGTTATTAAAAATTTACATTATTATAATCACACAGATATATATTTGTGCATATATGTATCTTGTGTAATGCTACACACACACACACACACACACACACACATATATATATATATATATATATATATATATATATATATATATATATATATATATATATATATTGTTATTATACATACATATATATATACATATACATACATATATATATATTACATATTATATATATAAGCATATATATATATTATTATATATACATATATATACATACATATATATATACATATACATATACATACATATATACATATATACATACATATATATATATACATATATACATATATACATATACATATGCTGTAGGACAAAATTGTGGAAACCCTTTGAAAAAAGATTATTTTAGAGGTTTGATGGCTAATAACACCACTTTTTTTTGTACCAATACTATAAAATTATATATCATTGGAAAGGTAATTTAATCAAGATTGTAATGCAATAACATTTATGAATCGTATTTTAATAGAACAGCATTCATAAAGAAGAAAGGTGATATACATAGAAAAAATGAGATATACAAAAATGTTCACCATACCAGTTAATACTTAGTTGGGTAACCTTTAGCCTTAATTACGGCCTTACAACGCTTTCCCATGGAGTGAACCAAGTTCTTTAGTTCTGCAGCTGTTATAATATGAAACCAAGATTGAATTATTGCTTCTGTTAATTGTGTTTTATTGCTGGGTTGCTTCCGACTAACAAGCTTCTTTAGCCGGCTCCATAGATTTTCGATGGGGTTAAGGTCTGGGCTATTTCCAGGCCATTCCAGCAGTTGAATATGATGATCTTGAAACCATTTTTTGCACACACGAGCAACATGACATGGAGCTGAATCCTGTTGAAATATAAATGCTTCATTATCTTGGAAAAGATCACATGCAGAAGGCTGCAGCTTGGGCTCAAGTATTTCATTTATGTATCTTTGGGCATTTATATTCCCATTGATCACGCAAATTCTGCCCACACCTCTTGATGTTATACAACCCCAAATCATAACACTAACTGGGTGTTTCACGGTAGGTGTAATGCACTCAGGATGGAAATCTTCTCCAATTCTTCTCCATACGTATTTTACGCCATCACTACCAAACAGTGAGATTTTGGTCTCATCACTCCAAATTACACTGTCCCATTGTTCCGTTGTCCAGTTAACATGGGTTTTAGCCCAGTTTAATCTTTTCAACCTCTGTTTGACAGACAAAAATGGCTTTTTTCGTGGAATTCTTGCATTTAGACCACATTCATGCAGTCTGCGCCGAACAGTCCTTGCACTTAACTTCACATTGCATTGCGCCATTTCACCTTGTATACACAGAGATGATTTTTTCCTGTCACCTAGGCACTGTCTTTTAATTCTTCTATCATCACTTGCTGTTGTGCACCTTTTTCTGCCTTTACCAGTCTGGTTTTGTAATGACTGAGTCTCCTTATACTTCTTCAAAAATTTAGAAATGCCACCTTTAGTTAAGTTTCCCCCAATATTTCTTCTAATTTCTTCATAACTGTAGCCTTGTTCACTTAATATTACTATTTTACATCGCTTCCTAGGTGACCAGTCAACTCTTTGCGCCATTTCTTTAATTTTATTACGTTTTACAAGCACACTAAATCAAAGAGCACAAAAAAAAAACAACCAACTTGATAGCAATTACAGAACACACTGATAAATGTCCTGTAACCTGTTGGCTCATTGCCAAAACAAGAGAAAACATGATTGGCTCATTGCCAAAACAAGATGACACCTGATTGGCTCTGTAAACACTCATGCTCATTGGCCACATTCAAATGAAGGAAAGCTACTTCATATAAATGTAAGCAAGCTGTGCTTCTTTTTTCTGGTTATTTGGCTATAACTTTTGATAGAATACAGATAATTGAACAAATGTTATTGCATTACAATCTTTATTAAATTACCTTTCTAATGATATATAATTTTATAGTATTGGTACAAAAAAAAGTGGTGTTATTAGCCATCAAACCTCTAAAATAAACTTTTTTCAAAAGGTTTCCACAATTTTGTCCACTACTGTATATACATATACATACACA
>QLNU02014176.1:21554726-21573484 GCA_006491805.2 Dysdera silvatica | reverse complement strand
TGTTAAAAACTTGAAGCAGTCAAGAAATTCCATCCAGTTGGAGACAACATTTATTTAATGATTTAACTGTTTAGAATATTTAATCAATACAACAAAAAAATAAATTATAATATAACGTTAAAAAACAATTTTACTCATCTTTGTCATAGCCTCCGATAAATACGTATAAATAGATTAAGATTAGTGTAAAATTTTTAGTCTTGAGTTTATGACGAAAATTCTCTTCGAGTATTGTAGAGCAAATCTCATAGAAATACATTTACTATCATATTGGATATACAGTAGTGGACAAAATTGTGGAAACCTTTTGAAAAAAGTTTATTTTAGAGGTTTGATGGCTAATAACACCACTTTTTTTTGTACCAATACTATAAAATTATATATCATTAGAAAGGTAATTTAATAAAGATTGTAATGCAATAACATTTGTTCAATTATCTGTATTCTATCAAAAGTTATAGCCAAATAACCAGAAAAAAGAAGCACAGCTTGCTTACATTTATATGAAGTAGCTTTCCTTCATTTGAATGTGGCCAATGAGCATGAGTGTTTACAGAGCCAATCAGGTGTCATCTTGTTTTGGCAATGACCCAATCATGTTTTCTCCTTTGTTTCTGGCAATGAGCCAATCATGTTTTCCTTTATTTTGTAGCAATGAGCCAACAGGTTACAGGGCGATTTATCAGTGTGTTCTGTAATTGCTAATGTTGGTTGTTTTTTGTGCTCTTGATTTAGTGCTTGTAAACGTAATAAAATTAAAGAATGGCGCAAAGAGTTGACTGGTCACCTAGCGATGTGTTAGTAATATTAAGTGAACAAGGCTACAGTTATGAAGAAATAGAAGAAATATTGGGGGAAACTTAACTAAAGGTGGCATTTCTAAATTCCTTGAAGAAGTATAAGGAGACTCAGTCATTACAAAACCAGACTGGTAAAGGCAGAAAAAGGTGCACAACAGCAAGTGATGATAGAAGAATTGAAAGACAGTGCCTAGGTGACAGGAAAAAATCATCTCTGTGTATACAAGGTGAAATGGCGCAATGCAATGTGAAGTTAAGTGCAAGGACTGTTCGGCGCAGACTGCATGAATGTAATCTAAATGCAAGAATTCCACGAAAAAAGCCATTTTTGTCTGTCAAACAGAGGTTGAAAAGATTAAACTGGGCTAAAACCCATGTTAACTGGACAACGGAGCAATGGGACAGTGTAATTTGGAGTGATGAGACCAAAATCTCACTGTTTGGTAGTGATGGCGTAAAATACGTATGGAGAAGAATTGGAGAAGATTTCCATCCTGGAGTGCATTACACCTACCGTGAAAACACCCAGTTAGTGTTATGATTTGGGGTTGTATACATCAAGAGGTGTGGGCAGAATTTGCGATCAATGGGAATATAAATGCCCAAAGATACATAAATGAAAATACTTGAGCCCAAGCTGCAGCCTTCTGCATGTGATCTTTCCAAGATAATGAAGATTTATATTTCAACAGATTCAGCTCCATGTCATAAGTTACCAGTAAAACACCAAGACCATCATATCTAACTGGAAGTTTGCCTGGAAATAGCCCAGACCTTAACCCCATCGAAAATCTATGGAGCCGGCTAAAGAAGCTTGTTAGTCGGAAGCAACCCAGAAATAAAACACAATTAACAGAAGCAATAATTCAATCTTGGTTTCATATTATAACAGCTGCAGAACTAAAGAACTTGGTTCACTCCATGGGAAAGCGTTGTAAGGCCGTAATTAAGGCTAAAGGTTACCCAACTAAGTATTAACTGGTATGATGAACATTTTTGTATATCCCATTTTTTCTATGTATATCACCTTTCTTCTTTATGAATGCTGTTCTATTAAAATACGATTCATAAATGTTATTGCATTACAATCTTGGTTAAATTACCTTTCCAATGATATATAATTTTATAGTATTGGTACAAAAAAAAGTGGTGTTATTAGCCATCAAACCTCTAAAATAATCTTTTTTCAAAGGGTTTCCACAATTTTGTCCATAAATTACCGTATAAATAAAAATGGCAATATACTCGGTGTGTAACAAAATATGAAAATTAGTCATAGCGAGTATGGGCGTACGTATATATGGGTTGTGGGTTAGTTATAGAGACAAATAACAATACAAGCCTAGGTATAAAATCTAATACAGTTTAGATATGTTTTGTATAATTAAATAATACAGTTTAGATATATTTTGCCTAATTAAATAATACAGTTTATATATATTTTGTATGATTAAATAATACAGTTTAGATGTATTTTGTATGATTAAATAATACAGTTTAGATGTATTTTGTATGATTAAATAATAAGTTGTACAAATCGATTTCTCGTAGAAATTAAATAGTTGGATATAAATATATTTTGTACAGTTTCACAAGCATACAGCGATGAAAATGCTCATTGTATTAGCCTCTTTCCCTAACTACGCACCTGTCGAACACATTGCAGGAGGAAATTAATGCAAATATTATTTGCGAAGATGCGATGACACGATTCGCGTGATGGTGACTAACTACGTCAATGAAACGCTTGAAGGAATGGCGTGAGACGATGTTTAGAACCATTTTTGAAATGGCTTTGTAAATTACGCATTTCAAACACAGTTACAAATTACGCAATAGTGTTATTAAAAATTTACATTATTATAATCACACAGATATATATTTGTGCATATATGTATCTTGTGTAATGATATATATATATATATATATACACAGTGGAACCTAGTAAAGTGAGCACCTGGGGATAGTGTCCACTTTTTATAAGAGAGAACTTATAGAGACTTAGTTATGCCTATACCAAGATCTATAGTGCATAGCAAACATTTGTCTATGGTGATCGTTGCAGTTCAGTCCCAAAGATGATCGCTTTAGGAAAATTCTACTCTGTGTATGTATGTGTATGTATGTGTATGTAAAATATGTGTGTGTGTATATGTATGTGTATGTATGTGTATGTATGTGTATGATGCTGTGTGTGTGTATGTAATCATATAAAAATTCCATCATTTTTAATGAATATCCGTGTAATACTGATTCATGAATACATTTACGAAATTATTCATGAATGATGAAATCGAATTATTCATGAATGGTTGATGATGAATTATTCATGAATGATGAATGAATTATTCATGAATGATGTTTTAAATATTCATGAATGATGAATAAATTATTCATGAATGATGAATGAATTATTCATGAGAAATCATTTAACCACGAGTATTCAATTTCCAACTTTTCCTGTCTTTATTCCAAACTGATTTTGGGTATTAGAATTATTGCCTTTAGTTTCTTTAATAGGGCTTTATTAATCTTGAAAAACCAGAATGAGCCCGTTTTCTCTTCAATCGATAAACCCAGTTCAGATACTGCTCTCTGAAAATCGTCAACCCCTTCTATTACACAATCGTTTTCATAGCTATGATTTCTGAGTACCACGGCGTAGCCCATTTCCTTTGATTTTGCATTCTAAAGTTAATATTTATAAGCGATTGTGAGAGTTAATGTTTATATGAGGCATACATATGGAAGTTAAATCTGTATAAGTTTTTTGAATGTGAGTTAGATAATAGGGAAGGGGGAAAAAGCAATACATGTAATTCTGTTTTAAAAATCTCTTGTTTCGCTAGATATGCAACTACAAGTGGATATCAAATTTTGTCGTATTTTTGGTTTTTCTATATTTTACCATTTTACTTTCATCAAATAATTTATGTGCTGATTGTCAGGTACACTATGAAGTTAACCCATATAACTAATAAATTTACATATAGTGTCCTTTATTTGCCTTGACTTGTTCCCCTAAAGGCGTATACGTTTTGGTAAGTGAGTGTTGTTAGGACTCATTCCCAGCTAAATGACAATTTTAAAGACGTTCTAATGATGCATGATGACGGTATCTGGTTTATTCATATGTGGTGTGCGACTGATAATGACAATATGAATAATAATGCCGACAGTGTCTATTTTTGCCTTAAAAAAACATGAATAAACAGTTACATACCGTGTTGAGAATTTTAAGAAGCATTCAGTTCTAAGGTATGTTTTCATTTCGTTTTAATTTATGTGTAACAGCTGTGTTTTCTTCCAGAAAACGGAAACATACAACACTTGAAGAATAGGTGCCTTAATGATTTAACTGCTGGCCTTCGTAGCAATATTGTCTGGTTACCTGTTTACGTCAAGAATAATAACAAGACGCAAATGAAGGCTAATCGAACCGCTTGGAAGTCGACCAAATAAGATAGCATGTCCATTTCGACTGAAGAGGGCAGTAGGGCTATTTAAACATCGCAAGGTAACGGACATATAATATTTATAGAAAAGAAGGCAACCCGAAATGAATACGAAACGTAGACAACATTTAAATGATTCTATGACAAAATTTACAGTATATGCACAACTCTGCATTTCATTTGACCCCCAGCCCTGCGGTGGCGCAGTGTGGTAACGCGTTCTCCTATTGCGCGGCTAATCCGGGTTCGACTCCCAGCAGTGCAAAAAGAACGCTTACTCAGAGATCTCATAAAAGATCGCACTGCTCACTGTAGTCCGGGGTTTGGTTCCCCAGGCCTTAAGAGGTTCGGATTCCTCGGAAAACAGTAGGTCCCGGCGCAGCATGACCACTGTAGTCTTTGAGCCGTAAAACCACAAACAAACAAACATTTGACCCCCAAGGATGAATTTCAAATGGAAAACAAAGGTTTCAGCGTACTTCCTTAACATCGCTAAAAAACTTATCCATAAAAAGAATCCATAGGAAGTGACGCTAATGATGTGCAATGAGTATTAAGAACAAGTTACCTAGGAAAATTAGCTCTTCGATAAATATGTAATTTTTTAAATGATATTAGCCATTCCTTATAATGTAAGACTGTGAAGAAATTGAGAAATGTACGAGGTAACGATGAATGTTAAACAAGAGGTTTGATATATGTGCCGTACGACATTAATCTGAATTTCTCGAATAGTGTTACAGTAAACATAGGCGTAACTTGAGGCTAAATATTGGGGCAAACTGGGGGGGTGGACAAAAAGAACACAAAACACAAAATTGTACTGAAAAAATACGAATTTGCCTCTGTTTTAAAAAACTGGGGGCATTTGCTCCCTTGCCCCCGCTATATTACGCCTATGGCAGTAAATCTTCTTATTAACGACACTGTAATTAATGACAATTTCTGATTAACAACGAGATTTTTCTGTCCTAGAAAATGCTTCGTAGTATTACATATGCAGTAGAACCTGCCTAAACTGACCACCTTTGGGAGTGGAATGCAATGGTCACCATAGAGTGGTGGTCGCTATTCACGACAGATATAGGCATCATTGAGATGAGACAGGAATGGACATGGTTAAACCCCTATCAGATCTCTGTTATAAAATATGGTCACTTAATTCAGGTGGTCGATTTACCAAGGCTATCACTTTACCAGATTACACTGTATATAAAAATAATTGTACTTATTTATTCTTGTTCTTAAATACTGTATTGCCACAATAGGCTTAGAGTTATATGGACCCGTGGGGCCCCGATTCCCCCCAAGAATTTGAAATGAATTACAATTTTACGTATACAGAACAACATCGATTATCCGTCAGACACGGGACCAAAGATTTGATGGATAATTGATGAAACGGTTCACAAAGAAAGGGGAAATTTTTTGTATAATAGATTTTTATTAAAATTATACATTTAAAAAAAATTACATTGCGAAAGTTGTTGAAGTTACAAACGAAGTTTATTTGAATCATGGAAACTTGCATTAATTATATACGAATATAAAACATTACATACCTGCGTGTAAAATTATCGTTATTGGTCGAAAAACGCAGCTTTTTTTTTCACACTGCATGCTTTTTTGGCAGCCATGTCCCGTATTTCACGAAGCAGTAATAGCTGAGCAGCATCTGCTTCAGTCTGCTGTTCAAAGCAGTCCATGCACTTGGAAAACATACATTCTACTTCAGCATTGGTGGTGGTTTTTGTAGATTCTACAGTCTCTTGTGCACTTTCAGCATTTTCTTTAAGATCATTGGGGTTTAACACTTGCTGATTGAGCTCGTCGTCACTTAGGAACTCGAAACCTGCTTCGGGTTTGTCAATGTTCATCCATTCAATATCAACGTCAATTTCAATGTTTTCTCCTGCAGGTAGCGCCTCACAAGTGTGTAAAATTGTCTCATTGTCGATGTTAACGGAGTGGCCCTAACTTGAATTTGACGCCGACGCATTGTAGGCGGAAATCAATATAGCGCGACTTAATGAAGAAAATCAACTTTCTCGAATTGCCTTAATTTCCAGGCAAACCTTAACCAAACACCAATTAATGAAACAATGAATGTCGGCTACCTTTAAATGGTAGCCGACATTCATTACGGTAGCCATTAAAACTCATAGAATGAGTTTTAATGGCTGAAAGTTGAATAAATAAATTTTCACGAATTTATTGCTCTCAAGTGATTCTGGTCATTTGTGGCAAGAACTATATTTTGTTTAATGTTTAACGTTTTATATTCATCAAAGCTGACTCTGAAGAAGGTAAGATTACAATTTTTCCTATATTTAATTATCTATAATTAGAGAAATAGTCTAGTGATAAATCTACTTCTCCACTTAAAAATGTTTTGTTATTCAGAGCTCGCAAAAATTTTGCAGGTTTTAAATTTTTTCGGTATATAGTTTAAGAGATATGCTTTCGTTTAAAAGTGTAGGAAACTGCGTTTAGCAGTTATTTTAAATACTATCATTTTTTACATGTCGCACCAACTATGTTACGAGAATGGATCATTTCAGTGAGTGGCTGAAATTTAAAAATCTGACAGTGTTTGAAGGTCGTGATAAATTAAAAATGTTCATAGTAAACAAAGTAGATTTCAATCAACCAAAATTGGACAAAGATAATAGTTAATTTCGTCAAAAACGTCAAATTACACTGGAAGGCTTACTGTAGAAGTAAGGATAGCTTTAAATTCAAGAACATGCATTAGTTGTGGTCGACAATTATTATTTATATTCGTATCCTAACAGCTACGAAATCAACTCATCGTTATTACATACGTGTCTTGATACTTTTTCTTCTATATACACAGCCGTACCAAGGGAAGTCACACGTAGGGGCTATACAAAATGACCGTCTTCAAGATGTCGCAACAACTGTGTCTTACAAATTATATGTAGTACATTGAAGAATTTTTGTTTTAATTTTATACTTCCTAAGTTTAAAAATAATTCGTAGTCAAAAGCTCAATATTTAGGGAACGATTAATTTTGTCTCGCTAAATTGGCTACCTAGCCCACAGTGCGACAGTTGAGCGAGATAGACGGTAAATCGGAAGACAGATAATCGAGGTTTTACTGTACTGTAATGTAGAAATCTACAAACTATGTGCTTGGCTCCTCCCAATAATTTTGAAAACTCTACGCTGATGACTCTCATGTAGTATATATATAAATTGAAATCTGGTAAAATTACCACCTGAATAAAGTGTTCACTTTTTATAAGAAAAAACTGGTAGGGATCTAGTTATGCCTATGCCAAGGTCTATCGTTCATAGTGACCACCTCTCTATGGTGACCATTTAGAGTGAACTCCCAAAGATGGTCATTTTAGGCAGGTTCTATTGTATATATTGTCTTGTGACCCTTTCGTACCACTAAAATCTTTATCACGTCTCTAGTTAAGCTGATATGCAATATCTGCTAATGTAAGATTAATAAAATTGTGAAAACAGGCTATGTACTTACGTCGGAGAATTTGATAATGGCTGTCACAACGAACTGTTAAATGTTAGAATAATAAATTTTCTTAAATTATCATAGTAAATGAAAATGATTTATTTCACAAACAAACAAATTTAGGCAAGTATCATTCAAACGTAATCCGTACTTATACTATCTAACGATTATTAAAAGTTCCAAGAAATCATGCCACAAAAATACATTATGGCTAATAAAATTTTCCCATTGGTCCAACGTTCATAACGTTAAATCGGTAGCAAAAGTTTACTTGTTAGGTAAGCCATGGTCACAATCGTTGTGTTCTTTCTTTAAAAATACGTCAATAAAAATGTTGAGAAATTTCTCAAGATATATCAGAACTAATTAAAACGCGTCCTACATTTTCCCCTATCTTCCCTAATTTCAATAAATAATTATGTAAATGCTATAATTATATGACAATTATTCAAATTATTATGTATAATGAAAGTTTCAGCGGAGTTAAATAATTATATTTGATAATTTAATGCGGAAAAAAATTAGGCGTAGTAATTTATTTAGTATTTAACAATTCTTTTATTCTGTAATTTTCGCAATGTCTGTTTTCAGTAATGGTTTCTTCAAGGTTATAGATTATAAGATTACCAGCATTATCGAAGTACTACAAAAAAGTAGAAGATCATTGCATTTAAAATACCCCACATAGAAGGCTGTGAAGCAAATTCTGTGGCATGTAATACAGATTAGTTTGAATGACAAATGCTTCAAACAATGCGAACGCTACGATTGTCTTTTATACATTTTTTGAATTCAATTTAACCCTTAGATGAGGCCGTGGTAATAACTTAAATTAGTTGCATGATTACATTGATCAACTCTATAAATACAAAACAATCTCTTCAAGAATATAGATGTTTGCCTACACTACAAAACCAATGTAAAAACCATTGCAAGAAAAGATTCTATTAATCAAGTCGTATTACCGGAACTGCGACGACGCTGAAGCCTTCAGGATATTCGTATAAGATATATATGGTGCACCACTCTACATGTACTGCTGCATCTGAATATTGTGAAGACATCATTTTATGGACTAACTGGTTATTAGCTGTTGTTTCAAGACATCTGAGGCATCCCGATCACTGAAATTTCTAGCTGCAGAATTAGGTACATCGAGAATTTAGAGTGCTAGATCTGAAAAATAAGATTAGACATCATACGTACCTGCCATTTGTATTGCCACAACGCCATATAGTGACATTAAAAGTGTAAATACTCATTTAATAAATGGCATGGGAATCTTTCAAGATACCTATTATCCACATTTACCATCATTTCGAGTCTTAGAACTCACTCGAGAGCTTTCTAAGCAAGGATACTTTAATTTTAACAATCCTACAGTTACCCTATGACTATTAGAAGAACGGCTTATGTTCGTACATACATTTATGATTGCTAAAGGGAATATCATTAACATATGTAGAAATTTCACAAAGCGTGTTAGAGGCTTATAAAGGGGGATACAGAGCTAAAACTCCATATATGTATATATATATATATATATATATACAAAATTTCATCATTAATATATGGGTTGTGAGCCACATTAAAAACCGCCGCATTTATAATTTATACATTAAATTAATTTACCCTTTGATACCTCATTTACTTCCATATACCTGATTTCACACATGCAATTGAAAAAGAAATTATAACATTCAATTTATAACGGCGACAGGAGTTATAACCTTCAGCAACATTGAGACAATTTGAGCCTTCGGCAACACTGATATTTAGAATTTTTGGTAACATTGATATAATTTAAATTCTTAACAATACAGGGACCTCTAGCGCCATTCACGATCGAGATATTACACGTTTTTCTTAATAAGACTTATAAGTCAAATAAGTATATCTAGTTTGAACTGAACACCTGGATGTGCTAGAATAAAATACACTGATACGTGAAATTGGAAATCGTAAGTATAGAGCTTTTATGAGTTATCCCCCATTCCCAGTCCTCACCAACGCGATCGATGTGAAATCTCTAGTTCTAAAAGTTAATTCTCCAAAACAGGACGTTGCAGATTTATCACAGTCCATACTATCTTATAGAAGAGAGCTTACACTACATTAGATTTAGATTAAGCCTCTCCATAAATGCACGTGCATGATATAAATACCGTGTACACGTACTCAAACTTAAAGAATAATCAACGAAGGTATGTATATTTAGAAATATATTTCAAATAATGTGCAACTACGACTGCTACACAAAAAGCCAGTAATAGTTTTGTAAGCAGCTAGAAAAATTACGGGAAGGATTGTTTATTCACAAAGGCAAATGGTGCATTCTATTTCTTCTACTCCAATCTGCAAAATTCCTGGCGGTTTCATACAAAAAGACTCATATTCTACTTGAAATTTCCAAAAATATATATGTAAAAATTAATCATTTGAATTAACAATATTGCATTTTCTCTATAGGGTAGTGATGTTCACTTCTTGCAGTTTGTTTGCTAATCTTTAAGTTTCAACATTATCGTATCTCATGTGCCAAAAATTTACCATACCATTATGAATAGTTACAAAATGTGCAATCGTAAAATACGCACAAACTCTATATCCGGTTATTGCATTTCACGTTTAAAACAAATAGTTACGTGAAAACAAAGGAAAATTGATTAGTGGTAATATATATACAACGAACGTCAACTACTATTGCAGATTTTGCAATTGAGTTACTGGACCGCTTTAACGTAACTCTGCAATATTGAAGGAAGTGTGTCAAGGGTGGAGTGTTAAGCATTGCGCTTAAGGAAAAGCTCAAATTTTGTGTCGTTTCAGTATAAATGAAATTGAGTCACTCTTTTGTTATAGACGCATCCATGCCAAATGCAAAACGTAATTTGAAAAGCGCACATTGTTTGTTTTAACCCAATTACGCACTGTTTGAACATTTCCAGTTTGTAATCCTCTTGTTGCTCGTAAATAATGTAATTTTATTGTTGACTGCCAACATATTTCCTAAGGGTATACTTTTCAATAGCTTTATAGTGGATCCATTATATACAGCCTGTTAGTAATATCCTTATAGGATAGCACCATGAAGCTTGTAACAGCTATACAAAAATTCGTTTAAATTTTTCGATTTTAATCGTATTTGCAGCTAATCAAAATATCTGTACCCGTTATATTGTTAAAGTTTAAACTATATAAAGAGAAATGTGTGTTAAAACAGATCTTCTTTTGTATGCATTATATTCAAATATACATAAATTCTCATAAAAAAGTAGAATAATATAACCTACACAAGTATATACAGGGTGCTCTCTACAGTCTGGTGTTTCACAAATAACTTTTAAACGAAGGCTCGTAGAGCTGTAAAAGTTAGGTGTGCGTATAGTAAAGTGTCCATGAATGATGAAATTGGATCGACTGCAGTGCCCGCTGTGGCGAATTCGGCAAGTTATTACACCTAATTCTGGAACTAGAGGAGATACAGAAAAATTTTCAATTACGAAGTTGTTAAGCACCACCTAATTATTAAAAAACGATTTTTTCCCCACTTCGATAGGGCAAAATTCGTGATATGAAGGATACATTTAAGATTTTTTTAGAAGTATCAATCCAGCAACGCCATTGTTGGTCAAAATTCCGATTTAACGTCAATCATTAACTTCAATTTTCAAAATTCATGTTAACTTCAATCATTCATTCTTGTAATTCCGTAAAACTTCATTCATTATGTCAAGGCGGATTTTCCTAGATGCGCATATGTGGCGGCGCAACAATATAAAACGCCGAGATGAAACTCAAACAATAAAAACCAATGGAAGCGTTTTGCGCGTTCTAGGAAAACACTTCCATTGGTTTTTTATTGTTTGAGTCAGTCCTCGACGTTTTTCATTGTTGCGCCCCGAAATACTCGCGTCTAGGAAAACGCGCCTTTAGTACAAATTGCATGTTACGTACTACGTACAATATGGTGGAAAAGGATCGATGTCATTAATGCTGTTGTAGAAATGTTATTATTTTGTGTTATCATGAATACCTGGTATCAAGTCTGTAGCCAGGATGAAGGGCCATATGGGGCACAATGCATTCGGGGATTGTTCTACATATATAAATAACTCTATGGGGCAACAGGGCACAAGCATAAGGCAACTTGTGCCACGCTCCTGCAGGCCCCGGCTTGGGTACAGGCCTGCTTGGTATGATGCTGTAGCGACGACAACAACATTCTGCCGAAGGCGTACCAGTGGCGTAGTTGGTTAAGGCATTAGCCTGGAAATTAATTGGGTTGTCGTTGCTACCGCATTATACCAAATAATCATGATAACACAAAATGATAACATTTTTACAAGAGCATTAATAACAAATTTTTCACCATACTGTATGTAGTACGTAACATGAATCTGTACTTACGTAATAAATGATTGAAGTTAAGTTGAATTTTGGAAATTGCAGTTGATGATTTACATTAAATCGGAATTCTGACCAACAATGGTGTTACTGGACGGATACCTTTAAAACCTCCTAAATCACGAATTTTGCCCTATTAAGGTGGTGAAAAAAACACGTTTCTTACAAATTAGTTAGTGCTTAACAACTTTATAATTGAAAATTTTCCTGTATCCCTTCTAGTTCCAGAATTAGGTGCAATAACTTCCCAATTTCGCCACAGATGACGCTGCCGTCGATCTCATTTCATCTATCATGGGCACTTTACTATGCCCACACCTAATTTTAACAGATTTACGGGCCTTCGTTCCGAAGTTATTTGGACATTAGAGGGATGGATGGATGGATGGATGGATGGATGTATATCATCATCATCATATTCAACCATTATCTATCCACTGCTGGATGAAGGTCTCTCCAAATGCTTTCCACACATGTCTATATTGAGCAATTCGCTTCCATATCACTCCAACCTGTTTTCTTATCTCATCCACCTGTTTTTTGACCTGAATTTAGTTTCCACCTGAGTTTGAGGACGTTTTCTAGATCTTTGGTGGTCTCTTGGAATCCAGTTCAGAATTTCTGTTGTCCATCGTTGATCAGTTCTTCTTGCAATATGCCCAGCCCATCGCCATTTCAGCCCTTTTACTTTAACAATGATGTCCTCTACTCTAGTTTGCTCTCTCACCCAAGTGTTTCTTTTTCGATCTCTCCTAGTTATTCCAAGCATGCACCTCTCCATGCTCCTTTGCGTTGTCTGTAACTTTCGTATTGCTCCAACTGTTAGACTCCATGTCTCTGATCCATAAGAGAGGACTGGCAATACACACTGGTTGAAGACCTTTCTTTTTAGACACAAAGGCAATTTCCCCTTCAGGATAAAACTGTTTCTTCCAAATGCACTCCAGCCAAGTTTAATACGTCTGTTGAGTTCTTTTGTAATGTTGCTTTCCAATGAAATCACTTGGCAAAGGTTATCAATCAATGTCGTCAACTTTTATATATGTTTTCTTCACGAAATTATTGAACTTGAATTTAGTTTTTTGTAGGTTTATCTTGAGTCCAATTTCTCTATTTCTAGTTGAGAGCTCTTATACCATGTCTTGGAGTTCTGATGGGTCCGTTGAAAACATAACGGGGCCATCAGTAAACCGCAGATGATTTAAATATTCACCATTTATTTTTATTCCTTTTTCATTCCAATTTATCAGCTGAAAAATCGTCTGACGTAAAAACTTTTGGAAAAAATGTTATCTCCCTGCCTTACAGTTTCACCAATTTTGATTGTTTTGGTATCTTTATGTAACCAAAATTTTTTACTTGCATTTTTATACACACATTTCACCATATCAATGTATATATCCTCAACATCTGTTGATCTTGAAGAGCTGACGCCTGCTGATGTTTTAATAGAGTCAAAGGCCTCATAATCAATGAATGCCACACACAATGGAAGTTCATATTCATGTGTTTTTTTAATTAGTTCTCTTAATACTTGAATGCTCTACTGCACCGAATCTACTTCGAAATTCAGCTTGTTCTCTTGGTTAAGCTGCATCTGATTTTTCCTGTAGGCGATGTTTTAGCACTTTTGTGAAGATTTTAAAAATAGTAGGCAACAAGGTAATGGGTCGGTAAGTTTACAAATCCTCTTCATTCCCTTTTTTATGTAAACGAATTACTGTTTCAGAATCCCATTGGTTTTGTATGATAGTGCTGTTAAGAAATTTGGTAAAGAATTTTGCAAGTATTTCTTCTACGTGTTCACCAGCTTCTTTTAGGATATCCAATGTAATTCCATCATCACCATGGGCTCTTCCTTTCTTCATTCTTTTTATTGCAAATTCTACTTCCTTTCTTAAGATTTTAGGAGTTATTTCTAAGACTATTGCATTGTCTATTTTTAATCCACTGTTTCCCTCATACAGCTTTCTGTAGAATTCTTCAACTCTTCTAAGTATTTCTTCCCTATTTCTTGTTACAGTGCCATCCTCTCCTTTTAATGCAATGATGTGTTTCTTCCCAACAAACAAACATCTTCAACAGTTCTAAGACACTTGTTGTTTTCAATGGCTTTCCTTACTAACTCACAGCTGAATTTTCTTATATCTTCTTTCATGTTTATGCGTAAAGTTTTTCAAAGTTCTACATAATCGATCCTGGAACTTGTAGTTTGATTGTCCACCTTCTGTTGTCATCTCTTCGTGATTCATCTCTTTCCTGATTGTCATCTCTTCGCCTTTTCATGAGTTGTTTCGCCTTCTCAGATAATTTATTATTGTGGTTTTTACACATTACACGACCAATTTCTCCAGCAGTTTCAATTATTTTCTTTACAACGTTTACATTTATTTCTGAAATATCAACTTCTTCAGTAAGTCCTTCCAGTGCGGAAAAACAATTTTTTATTTTCAACTTTAATTCCTCGGTATTTTCTTTCAGTTTCTTTAAATCCACCCTCTTACATACTTGTTTCCTAACGAGCTTCTGTCATTCTAATTTAGTATTTAAGTGCACTTTACTTCTAACAATTCGATGATCACTTCCGACATCAAATCTATTCAGCATCTTCAATAATTGATTTCTTGTTTGTCAAGATATAGTCAATTTTGCTGGTTCCTCCGTTGGGGGTGTTTCCATGTCCATTTTCTTTGTAGTTTCTTCATAAAAAATGAATTCATGATGTTAAGATTTTCAGCTTCTGCAAATTCAATACTTTATATGTATATATATATATAAATCCTGCCCCGCATATATTATGTCCTACCCCGCCTTCAAGTGGTGCAGGCTGAGCTTTCTATTTATGTGGCAAATTAATATTTGCTACACGGATAGAAAGGCGGAAGGGGAGGGCTAATTCACCAACCCGTCTAGCCAGCGTGGTGAAATTATGGCTAATTCCTCCATTATGTTGACACACCAGAAACCATGGCCCCTAGTCTCCAGGTGCTGGAGTGCTCCTGATCAAGGCAGCGGTCAGTGTGGCATGAAAGCAGGGGGTGCTAAGAATCACTGGAATGGCCCAGGCTGCCGTTTGTTATTGACCTTGGCTACGTTTAATGGACGATCCCTTGCTTCTGAAGCAAAACTTCAGGAATTGGAAGAGGAACTAGACAAGATCAAATGGGACATTGTAGGACTCAGTGAAATTAGAAGAAAAGGTGAAGAGTTGGTGGAACTGAAAAGCGGACATTTGTTTTACTATAGAGGAACGGAAACTGGAAGAACAAGTGGTGTTGGCTTCTTAATCAACAAAAGAATTAAAGACTGTCTTCTGGAAGTTGAAAGTACATCAGATCGAGCAGCGAGGCTTGTTGTTCAACTAACCCAGCGATACCAACTTCAAATAGTACAGGTATATGCACCAACATCAAGCCATACCGACGAAGAGGTTGAAGAATTTTATGAAGAAATCAAAGAGTTACACACCAAAGGGAAACAACATATCAAGCTCATCATGGGGGATTTCAATGCAAGAATTGGACAACAGGAACAAGGAGAGACATCGGTTGGTAAATACGGATATGGGGAAAGGAATGAACGTGGCGATCAACTCATCGAATTTGCAGAAGCTGAAAACCTTAGCATCATGAATTCATTTTTTAAGAAGAAACCGCAAAGAAAATGGACATGGAAACACCCAAATGGGGGAACTAGTGAAATTGACTATATCCTGGCAAACAAGAAATCAATTATTGAAGATTGCAGTGTACTGAACAGATTTAATACTGGAAGTGATCATCGAATGGTGAGATGTAAAGTGCACTTAAATACTAAATTAGAACGACAGAAGCTCATTAGGAAACAAGTAAGTAAGAGGGTGGATCTAATGAAACTGAAAGTAAATACCGAGGCATTCAAGTTGGAATTAAAAAATCGCTTTTCTGCACTGGAAGGACTTATTGATGAAAGTGATATCTCAGAAGCAAATGAAAACATTGTTAAGACAATAGTTGAAACTGCTGGGGAAATTGGTGGTGTAACCTGTAAAAAGCACAATAGCAAATTATCTGAGAAGACGAAACAGCTCATGAAAAGGCGAAGAGATATGAAGGTGGACAATCGAAATACCAGTTCCAGGATTGAGTACATAGAACTTTGTAAAACTCTGCGCAAAAGCATGAAAGAAGACATAAGAAAATTCAACTGTGAGCTAGTAAGGAAAGCCATTGAAAATAACAAGAGCCTTAGGGTTGTTAAAGTAAGTTTATCTGTTGGGAAGAAACACAAAGACACTGAAATAGTCGAAGGAACAGCTCCTAAAATCTTAAAAGAAGTAGCATTTGCAATAAAAAGTATGAAGAAAGGAAGATCCCCTGGCGATGATGGCATTACATTAGATATCTTAAAAGAAGCTGGAGAACATGTAGAAGACATACTTGCAAAATTCTTTACCAAATGCCTCAACAGTGGTAACATACCAAACCAATGGGATTCTGCAACAGTAATTCTTTTGCATAAAAAAGGTGATAAAGAGGATTTAAAAAATTACCGACCAATTAGCTTGTTACCTGCTATTTATAAAATCTTCACAAAAGTGCTAACACATCGCCTGCAGAAAAAATTAGATGCAGCTCAACCAAGAGAACAAGCTGGATTTCGAAGTGGATTCAGTACAGTGGACCATATTCAAGTATTAAGAGAATTAATTGAAAGAACACATGAATATGAACTTCCATTGTGTTGCATTTATTGACTATGAGAAGGCCTTTGACTCTATAAAAACATCAGCAGTCATCAACTCTTTAAGATCAACAGACATTGAGGATGTGTACATTGACATGGTGAAACGTGTGTATAAAAATGCAAGTGCAAAATTTCGGTTACATAAAGATACCGAAGCTATCAAAATTGGTAAAGGTGTGAGGCAGGGAGATACCATTTCTCCAAAACTTTTTACTTCAGCTTTACAGATGATTTTTCAGCAGATAAATTGGAATAACAGGGGAATAAAAATAAATGGTGAATATTTAAATCATTTGCGGTTTGCTGATGACATTGTTATTTTTTCAACGAACCCATCAGAACTCCAAGACATGGTACAGGAGCTCTCAACTAGAAGTAAAGAAGTTGGACTCAAGATGAACCTACAAAAAACTAAGATCATGTTCAATAATTTCGTAGAGGAAACAAAAATACAAGTTGACAACATTGAGCTAGAAATTGCTGATTCATATATTTACCTTGGCCAGCTGATTTCAATGGATGGCAACATTATGAAAGAACTCAACAGACGTATTAAACTTGGCTGGAGTGCATTTGGAAGAAACAGTTTTATCCTGAAGGGGAAATTGCCTTTGTGTCTAAAAAGAAAGGTCTTCAACCAGTGTGTATTGCCAGTCCTCTCTTATGGATCAGAGACATGGAGTCTAACAGTTGGAGCAATACGAAAGTTACAGACAACGCAAAGGAGCATGGAGAGGTGCATGCTTGGAATAACTAGGAGAGATCGAAAAAGAAACACTTGGGTGAGAGAGCAAACTAGAGTAGAGGACATCATTGTTAAAGTAAAAGGGCTGAAATGGCGATGGGCTGGGCATATTGCAAGAAGAACTGATCAACGATGGACAACAGAAATTCTGAACTGGATTCCAAGAGACCACCGAAGACCTAGAAAACGTCCTCAAACTAGATGGGTGGATGAAATAAGAAAACAGGTTGGGGTGACGTGGAAGCGAATTGCTCAGGATAGACTTGTGTGGAAAGCATTTGGAGAGACCTTCATCCAGCAGTGGATAGATAATGGTTGAATATGATGATGATGATATATATATATATATATATATATAACACTATATTATTCTTTATAACTTCATGAAAGATATAACGGCCTTAATAAAGAAACAAATACAGATGACAGATATCGGACTATTTCTAAAGAAGTTGATATCTTAATTAATGTATACTTTGTGACGTGTTTCATTCTCAGTGCGGGACAGGGAATATCAGCTGTGGGGAATTACACCAAAGGAAGAAATTTCACGGTTTCACAGGATAGGGGGATTTACTGACCCAATTCGTAGGCTTCCACTGTTTAAACTGATACTGCTTGCAAAAAAAAAAAATAAAAAAAAAACCTTGGGGGGGGGGGAATTCTACGATATAGCAAAAACGTGGAATAGGGGAAAAAAGGACTGAAGAGCACAAATAGAGTTTAGTAAATATGAGTATAATAGAGTTTAGTAAATATGAGCATAATAGAATTCAGTAAATATGAGTATAATAGAGTTTAGGTATATGAGTATCTATAGAGTTTGGAAATAATAAGTATAATAGAATTCCAGTAAATATGGGTTTAATAGAGTTTGCAATATAGGTAATAATTCGATATGAGTACAATAGAATTCAGCAAAGTATAATAGAGTTTAGTAAATATGAGTATAATAGAGGGTATAATATGAGCATATTTTAAGTAAATGTAAATAGAGTTTAGTAAATATGTAATTAAACATGTTTTTTGGATTAATGTTGTAAGTCCTTGACACTTTTACATTTAAAATTCAAAAATTAAATTTTTATGGTTTTTATCCAAAATTTCAAAATCCAAAAATTCC
>QLNU02014176.1:21544366-21554626 GCA_006491805.2 Dysdera silvatica | reverse complement strand
ATTTCCAACACAAAGGTATGAACAAACTACAACGTTTTTCTAAAATTACGTTTAATAGCATATTAATATACTAATGTTCAATGATATTTAAAATGGAATCGAAAATGTAACATATAAAATTGATACTTGCATGTTATGTATAAGGTTAAATAAGGTATTAAGTTAAATATAAAGGTATTGAGTTAAATAAGTTCATTGAATTTAAAATATGTAATATTAATCAACATATTATTATACTTTAAATATAAATATACAATATCAGAGCCTATCATAAGGGGGCAAGAGGAGCTGTTGCCCCGAGTCTCATAATATTAATAGCCTCGACTTGGTAACTCGATATACTACGTTAGACGTGTATTTGAAGGACCTCTAAAATAGTTTTTCCGGGCCCCGCATTTTCTCAGAAAGGCCCTGTGCAATATATAATTTTGATAGTTATACGTAACATATGGCCTAAAACAAATAATAAATGCCTTAATATCATTACTAAAATGCGTCGATAATAGTAAAAAAAGTCACGAATTATGTGAATGTGTTAAGATATT
Source organism: Dysdera silvatica (assembly GCA_006491805.2). Taxonomy (NCBI): domain Eukaryota; kingdom Metazoa; phylum Arthropoda; class Arachnida; order Araneae; family Dysderidae; genus Dysdera; species Dysdera silvatica. Next base: position 21,554,081 of record QLNU02014176.1, on the reverse strand, counting down.
AATTGCTTTTGTTATAATCCGACATCTTTACGTATGTATCCGATATTCACCATTCGTATTAGTTTCCCTCTTAAGGCCGCAATACATTAGAAAATAAATATGAGCGTTTCCACCGAAATCATTTTGTACGTGCGTGTATGAACGGAAGTCTATTAAAAAAATAATGCGTGCAGCAGATCATTTTGGTTAAGCGAAATTCAGATAATCGAAGTTGTACAGTATATATATATATATATGGCCTGCAAAAGGGTTGCTGGTATCTAACTGGAAGGAGACCCACACGCTGAACGTATGTGACGATGTGTGGAACCGGCCAGGCCAGTAACCTAGTGTCCTACCCCGCCTTCAAGTGGTGCAGGCTGGGCTTTCTATCCAAGAGGCAAATTAATATTTGCTGCACGGATGGAAAGGCGGAAGGGGAGGGCTAATTCACCAACCCGTCTAGCCAGCGTGGTGAAATGATGGCTAATTCCTCCAATATGCTAATACACCAAAAACCATGGCCCCTAGTCTCCAGGTGCTGGAGTGCTCCTGATCAAGGCAGCGGTCAGCGTGGCATGAAAGCAGGGGGTGCTAAGAATCACTGGAATGGCCCAGGCTGCCGTTTGTTATTGACCTTGGCAACGTATAATGGACGATCCCTTGCTTCTGAAGCAAAACTTCAAGAATTGGAAGAAGAACTTGACAAGATCAAATGGGACATTGTAGGACTCAGTGAAGTTAGAAGAAAAGGTGAAGAGTTGGTGGAACTTAAAAGTGGACATTTGTTTTATTATAGAGGAACGGAAACTGGAAGAACAAGTGGTGTTGGCTTCTTAATCAACAAAAGAATTAAAGACTACCTTCTTGAAGTCGAAAGCACGTCAGATCGAGCAGCGAGGCTCGTTGTTCAACTAACCCAGCGATACCAACTTCAGATAGTACAGGCATATGCACCAACATCAAGCCATACCGACGAGGAGGTTGAGGAATTCTATGAAGAAATCAAACAGCTACATACCAAGGGGAAACAACACATCAAGCTCATCATGGGAGATTTTAATGCAAGAATTGGACAACAGGAACAAGGAGAGACATCGGTTGGTAAATACGGATACGGGGAAAGGAATGAACGTGGCGATCAACTCATAGAATTTGCCGAAGCTGAAAATCTTAGCATCATGAATTCATTTTTTAAGAAGAAACTACAAAGAAAATGGACATGGAAACACCCCAATGGAGGAACCAGCGAAATTACCTACATCCTGGCAAACAAGAAATCAATTATTGAAGATTGCAGCATACTGAACAGATTTAATACTGGAAGTGATCATCGAATGGTGAGATGTAAAATGCACTTAAATACTAAACTAGAAAGGCAGAAGCTCATTAGGAAACAAGTATGTAAGAGGGTGGATTTAAAGAAATTAAAAGAAAATACTGAGGCATTCAAGTTGGAATTAAAAAATCGCTTTTCTGCACTGGAAGGACTGTCAGATGAAAGATATGAAGCAAATGAAAACATTGTTAAGACAGTTGAAACTTTGCTAAAATTTGTGTAATCTTGTAGTGCCATTACCAGCAAATTATCTGAGAAGACGAAACAGCTCATGAAAAGGCGAAGAGATATGAAGGTGGACAATCGAAATACCAGTTCCAGGATTGAGTACATAGAACTTTGTAAAACTCTGCGCAAAAGCATGAAAGAAGACATAAGAAAATTCAACTGTGAGCTAGTAAGGAAAGCCATTGAAAATAACAAGAGCCTTAGGGTTGTTAAAGGAAGTTTATCTGTTGGGAAGAAACACATCATTGCATTAAAAGGAGAGGATGGCACCGTAACAAGAAATAGGGAAGAAATACTTAGAAGAGTTGAAGAATTCTACAAAAAACTATATGAAAGTAACAGTGGATTAAACGAAGACTCTGAGATAGTCGAAGGAACAGCTCCTAAAATCTTAAAAGAAGAAGTTTCATTTGCAATAAAAAATATGAAGAAAGGAAGAGCCCCTGGTGATGATGGTATTACATTAGATATCCTAAAAGAAGCTGGAGAATATGTAGAAGACATACTTGCAAAATTCTTTACCAAATGTCTTAACAGCGGTAACATACCAAACCAATGGGATTCTGCAACAGTAATTCTTTTGCATAAAAAAGGTGATAAAGAGGATTTGAAAAATTACCGACCAATTAGCTTGTTACCTGCTATTTATAAAATCTTCACAAAAGTGCTAACACATCGCCTGCAGAAAAAATTAGATGCAGCTCAACCAAGAGAACAAGCTGGATTTCGAAGTGGATTCAGTACAGTGGACCATATTCAAGTATTAAGAGAATTAATTGAAAGAACACATGAATATGAACTTCCATTGTGTGTTGCATTTATTGACTATGAGAAGGCCTTTGACTCTATTAAAACATCAGCAGTCATCAACTCTTTAAGATCAACAGACATTGAGGATGTGTACATTGACATGGTGAAACGTGTGTATAAAAATGCAAGTGCAAAATTTCGGTTACATAAAGATACCAAAACTATCAAACTTGGCAAAGGGGTGAGGCAGGGAGATACCATTTCTCCAAAACTTTTTACTTCTGCTTTACAGATGATTTTTCAGCTGATAAATTGGAATAACAAGGGAATAAAAATAAATGGTGAATATTTAAATCATCTGCGGTTTGCTGATGACATTGTTATTTTTTCAACGGACCCATTGGAACTCCAAGACATGGTACAAGAGCTCTCAACTAGAAGTGAAGAAGTTGGACTCAAGATGAACCTACAAAAAACTAAGATCATGTTCAATAATTTTGTAGAGGAAACAAAAATACAAGTTGACAACACTGAGCTAGAAATTGCTGATTCATATATTTACCTTGGCCAGCTGATTTCAATGGATGGCAACATTATGAAAGAACTCAACAGACGTATTAAACTTGGCTGGAGTGCATTTGGAAGAAACAGTTTTATCCTGAAGGGGAAATTGCCTTTATGTCTAAAAAGAAAAGTCTTCAACCAGTGTGTATTGCCAGTCCTCTCTTATGGATCAGAGACATGGAGTCTAACAGTTGGAGCAATACGAAAGTTACAGACAACGCAAAGGAGCATGGAGAGGTGCATGCTTGGAATAACTAGGAGGGATCGAAAAAGAAACACTTGGGTGAGAGAGCAAACTAGAGTAGAGGACATCATTGTTAAAGTAAAAGGACTGAAATGGCGATGGGCTGGGCATGTTGCAAGAAGAACTGATCAACGATGGACAAAGAAATTCTGAACTGGATTCCAAGAGACCACCGAAGACCTAGAAAACGTCCTCAAACTAGATGGGTGGATGAAATAAGAAAAGAGGTTGGGGTGACGTGGAAACGAATGGCCCAGGATAGACTTGTGTGGAAAGCATTTGGAGAGACCTTCATCCAGCAGTGGATAGATAATGGTTGAATATGATGATGATATATATATACATATATACAGCAAAGGTACAATCAAATTTATATATATATATATATTTGAACTCAATCCCAAGGAGGTTTTCCCTAAATGAGCATATTCATATTCTTGACAGAGGACGAAAATTACTTCTCAAATGGATACTGATTGCTAATTCTATAATTTCACGAAATTGATAGTAAATCTTCATGGACAATAGAGAATGGTTTTCGTCTCAAATTAACGTATTTCCTAGTAAGTAATGTTTTTCGTAATGACCGCTAACTGACTATTAAACCATTTCTACATAGATGTCTAGCTTTCTCTCAAAAGAAAAATACAGGGTCGGTATTAAAAGGATGACTCGCAGTTTAACCTTGAAGAGACTATAATAAAGAAATTATGAGTAAAAAAATATTTTTAAAATGCTGTTCACTTAACGTTCAGTTACTTGCATCCTTCGACGGCAAGAGGGGTAAATAAAAAAATTGAAAACAGTTTGAACAAGGTCATCTCAAGAATTTAACAATAGGTCCTAGTAAGGAAAAGTCCCTATTTCCTTTTACCTCAATATATAAAATTATATACTATGAGAAATCTTTCCTTTTGCTATTCTATTTACCACGGTAGATCGCACTTGGGATAACGTTTTTATGACAAGAACGCGATGACAAGAAAAACAAACTAAAAATCCTGCATTGTTTTAGGTTTCCTTTCGTCAGGACAATGTTTTTCTCAATTCACACCGAAGTAAGATGTCGTCATTCACATACTGAGGTAGAATTTTAAATTCAATTTTAAATTGCACACCAAGTAAGAAGAACTGGTCATCCATTTCATGTTCTCTCGACATACAGCCAGTGATTACTGTAAAATCAATCATCCGTGAGTCACAACTGTGACGTATAATAACAGCTATTAAAATTAAAATTTAAGAATTTACCAACAACCAACTGTGAAGTATAGAAATCTTCAAATTTGGTTCTATTCATCTTATAAGATTACGTTAGTTACAGAACTCAACTGTTTCAACATGGGGACAGGGCCCGCAGGCAAAAGTTGAAAAGACAAGTGTCCTTCTGCAAGACAAAAATACGTGCAACTGCTAAAAATACTTGATATATTATTGAAAAATATAGGGTTTTTCGACCATTTTCTTTTTTTAATTCAGGTTGTCATTCGAAAAACGACAGGGCGTCATACACAGGCGTGCGCAGAAATTTCATAAAGGGGTTAAGGCTCACAATGGGAGGTTTTACAAAGCTACAACTGCATATATCTATATGCATATATACAAAATTTCATCCGAATGGGGGGAAATTAAAACCCCCATCAACCCCCTGAGTACGTCGGTAGTGCCAGATAGTTAAAGAAGTAGAAACGTAGTTCATACTCAAATAAAATCAACCGCAGAAATGAACTAAATGTTGAACTTTTATTTGTAATTTTATAGCCCATAGTTGAAATGTCAAATTTAAAACAAACATGATTATACTACTATAACTTGGGTAGACGATTATACTATTATAACTTGGGTAGACGATTATACTACTATAACTTGGGTAGACGATTATACTACTATAACTTGGGTAGACGATTATACTACTATAACTTGGGTAGACGATTATACTACTATAACTTGGGTAGACGATTATACTACCATAACTTGGGTAGACGATTATACTACTATAACTTGGGTAGATGATTATACTACTATAACTTGGGTATAACTCAATAACTTGAGCGTTTTCAAATTAAATACAATAACTTGGCTGATACCTATCATTCAGGCCCTTAAAACACTGTAAACAGTGCTCATCCGCCTTATAAAGGAAACTAAGGGTTACAGTAGGCAGTGGCGTAGGCAGAAAGTTCATAAGGGGGTTATAGGCTTAATGGGAGGGGTTACAGAGCTACAACTCATATATTCCTATGTTAAATATACAAAATTTCATTGCAATGGGGGGTTACAACCCCCAAACTCGTCTCCTAGATACGCCTCTGAAAGTAATAAATATTTAAGACTCGACAAGTGAAAAAATCTAGCCACCAATGGCGATAGGTTTTGGTGACTCCTACCCAACACGTTTACATTTTTGCTGGTAAAATTTCTTTATTATGTTTCGTATTTATTTGCTTCTGATTGTGGAGCTTGCGCTGTAAGTAATTAGTTTCATCAGAATTTCTAAAAAGAAGACAGCAGGACGGATATAGCAATTCAGTTTCAAAAGTCGTTAAACAATCAAACTTCGTTCAACTCGTCAACTACTGAAGTTTCACATTTTCATAAACTTCGCGTTTGAAGTCTTACAAAGAAATAAATGAGTATTATGTGGTCGCAGAGACTGAGTGTCTTCAAATGAATTTTTGCTTTATACTTTAAGAGGATATACAGAGATAAATTAGGGTTTTTAATGGGTCAAAGTTTAGAAAGTAGAGTGGGCCCCTAAACAATGTAGCCCTCGCGATATTACGTCAATAGAATATGAGTTTTTCTAAGAATTTCGTTATCTTCAACAGAAAAAGTGGTATAAATTTCCACTCCTCTCATTTTCATTTTTAATGAGAGTGGAGACACAGCTGTGTGTGGTACTTGCAACGAAACTTTAGCTTTTTTAAATGTTTTGTCTGTTAAAAATGTTTGATTTTGTCTGCTTTTAAATATCGTCAAATTTATAACGAAATGATTTTAACCTCAGGGATGTCCTAGAATTCTTTTAATCACGATATCCTTTTTAATTCTTCGTTTGGCATTTATTTTCATAAAACTACCTGATTTTATCGCAGTTTTTTTTTTACATTTCTAAAATCTTTAATTTTTATGCATTTATATATAAAAAAAATCAGTCACCTCGTTTAGAGCAATATGGCTCCCACCAGGCTTGGAGCTAGGGTGAAGGAGCAACTGAGGAAAGGCAAATGTAATATGGACACATAGCACCGGAGATCGTTCTATATATCTATAAATAGTTCGATGGGGCAACAGGGCCCCGGCTGGGCTACAGGCCTGGCCCTCGCTATCCTTTTGCCATAAAAATTCAACTAATTGACTAAATTAATGAATTAATAGCGGTCAAGTAGTAGTGTGCTAAGGCATGCATCGGTGTTACTGCTGGACAGAAGACTAATTTATAATGTTAGTACTTGTATTAACTCAAAAGTCGTATTTCTTGAGCTATGCCATTATTGTAGCCCATGATTGATATAGTCTTAATGTAGTTATATATCATTTAACAAGAAACACATAGGTAAAAAGTGTATATATGTGATTTTATTACCCTCTTTTACTTGGCGGTCTGTATTACTCATTAAACTTCAAATTTGTAGCTCTTCGCTCTGTAGCATCCATGTTCACAAAGTTTTGCCACTAAATTTATGGACTTTTTCAATTGTAATTGTGATTTTTGTTTTTTATTGTCATTATAAATGGTGGTAGGTGATGTAACTTACTTTCGTTGTTGATTTTTTATAACACTGGTATTTTAATCCCTCTATCTGGCAACAGTACAAAACGATGCACAAGAAACGTGAAAGATTTGTACGAAGTATTTTGTAGATATAGTTTGTACTGTAATAATCATTGTATACAGAGTCTAATTCAATAATAACTGAATGTATCATGCCAGTATCCAGATGAGGGATCTGAGGGGCCGGACCCCCCCCACCCCCGAAACTAAATTTTTAATGGGAATCGTTGCACTCTGTGATTGTATTGATACATGATGTAAAAATTTTTGAACCCCTGGCGGCCATGATATATCTTGGTTACGGCCATGAAATATATAATATATTATAGCAGCTACATTGTAAATGGAAGCTAGCCTAGTATACCTAGTAACTGTATTATGTATAATCTAAAGAATTACTTTCAAATTCTGACGATTCTACCCTTTTTGAACTTTATTTTGACGGTTGAACAAGGTTTCCATAGTAAATGAAACTGAATAACTTCCAACAATATCTTCGTCGCTAATGCTTTATTCAGACATAGCATTGAGAAATTTCTCAGAACAACAAAATAACTAAATCGAAAAAAACTCTTACGCACGCTACCACCATGGCCAATGGTCATCAAAACCAGTTTTACTCTGCCCAAACTATTTTTTTGCGTTTGAAGTACAGGAACAAAAAAACAAACAAAAAATGTGAAAGGTGAGGTCGTCAGCCGAAATGCAACCACATAGAAAGAAAAAAGAAAAGAAAGAAAAAAGAAGAGAGAGAAAGGAAGTTGTTTTTCCTCCATCAACTTTGTGGTCAAGGGTCCCCTGACGCAAGAGCAGGTTAATTCCCCAACTAGTCTTTGCCCTCTGGTTACCAGCCACTTAAATGCGGTCGTAAAAGCAAGATTTACCCAAGTTAATAGATTATTCCAAGCTATGTTTGACAATAAAAGCGATAGATCAACTAACCACGAATAGAATGTGACATGAGCGTTAAGAAAACGCAAACGACTCTCAGATCAAATCAGCTTCTTGGGAATGCGGGACAGTCGAGGATAATAATAGATATTTTGATCAGAGCTATGACGTCAATGCAAATGACTGCTTGCGTTTTCAAATCTCGTGTAATCAAAATAATGCTAACGTCAATGTCCACTGACGTCACCCATCACGTTTTACTTCATAATTAACTTGTGTTGGTATCATTAATAATTTTTGACGTCTTCTTTGTGACGTCATCCCGGAGGATAATTTTTGATAAACTGTTCTCCTAAAGAAACGCATGTTTTCGTGTGAATTGTTTGTGCGATAAACGACTTCTGAAAATGGAGATCTTTTAAATCTAAAAGTTGGTATTTCTACTCTCCACGAGTAATTTGAAACTTACGGGCTATTTTTATATCGGCCTGGTTTATTTCTGTCATAAGGTTTGTGAGTAAAAATCGTACGAGTTTATGAATTGGATACATTATGATCACTTTCACATTTATTTGTGTAGGAAAATAATTAGTAATGTATCTTAATTTATTTTACTAAACGCTTTATTTACAAACTTAATTTGTGTAATTCGGCATATTCATACACTGGACTCACGTTTAATGATCCCCCATTTGATGAACTACACATTTTTACGAACCGGAGAATGTCCCATGGATCTAATATTAATTCCTATTTACGAACCTTTTTTGGGGTACTTACGAGTTTGTAAAACCGAGTCCAGTGTATTTCTAATGGGTTTTCGATGCTAATGTTATTAATCATATTGCCCAAAGAGAGGCTTGGCGACTAAAACTCCCTTTCAATAATAATAATAATAATAATAATAATAATATCATTAACTGTATAAAGCAAAATACCTTTCCTTATGAGAGAAAACATTGTTTTAATTTCAAACCTCCTCCTTTTCGTAACCTTCTTCACGGGTCTAATACCATACTATACTAAATAATTATAGGTTCACGTTGTTTTCACTTAATAATTAAGTTTTGGGTACCTTGTTTATAAAAAATTTATATTATATATTCTTACAAAAAAAGAGAAAACGTGTAAATCAAGGGAGAAAAAAATATTTTATAAGTAAAATAGGGAATGAAAAATAAACATGCTGTCTTAAACATAAATATAGGTCCATTTCTGAATAAAAAAATTTAGATAGGAAATGGTTAATGAAAAAATTAAATTAATACTTAATTGGACCTCTACTTTTCTGAATAAGGTCAAAAATTTTATTTTTCATGCTTGTTGCAAGGTTTTTGAGGATGGTAGGCTTCAAGTTCTTATAAGCGGCAAGAATCGCCAATTGTAATTTCTCAGTCGGTTCTTAATTTAAATTGTCTGCATAAACTTGCCGAACAAGGAGCCCCCCAAATGTTTTCCATGGGAATACAGTCCAGAGAGTATGCCGACCAATCAATTACTTCCACGTTATGGCTATGTAACCACTGCTTTGTGCTGATGCTGACATGAATAGACGCGTTGTCTCGCTGATAAGTGAGAGAAATGAGGCACAACTTTTTCAAATAAGGCAAAAAATTTCTGTTAAAAATACTGATATCATCGCTGTCCATTCTTGATGATGGGAAAGCTAAAGAAACTTTTCCACAGGCATTGAAAACACCACAAACCATTCAACTGCCGCCTCCTAAATTCCTCATTGAAAAGTATTTCAGCTCTTTTCTTAGATCATGCCAATAGGAGATAAAGACGTCTGGACCATCTAGTGAGAATTTTTTTCATCACTTAACACAACCTAAGACAAAAAGGTTTAACATGTAAAGGCAAGGACGGGAGAAAACAAGGTTAAATAATTCTTCGTAAAACATCAAGGAAACTCACCTTGCCCCAATCTGTGTCCATGTTTTTC
>QLNU02014176.1:21527040-21541294 GCA_006491805.2 Dysdera silvatica | reverse complement strand
AATAAAGCAAATAAGTTATTTTAAATTTTTAAAAAGCAAAACCTGATTTCACTCCCAGTAAAGAAAACAGCACCACATCGTGCACCACAAAGCTCTTGCCAGATCTTTAAGGTGAATTATTATTAATTTAATTAATGCATTTGATTGGGCTTTTATTTATTTTTGAGTATTGGCGTAACTAGGGATAGCTTTGCCCTCTCTATTAACTATTTAGAGTCCCTTTTAGGAAACGAAAATTACAAAGAAATGATATGTGTGGAGAGTGGAGGGGTACAGCCCATAGACCTCGCTGCTAGTTACATAATGGTTTATTTACAAATTCCTGAAAGATCTTTTACTTGTATGAAGCAATGTTGATAATTGTTGTGTTCCAGTAATTTGTCTCAAGACTGTAAGATCGATTTCCATTTGTTATCTTCTGAAATAACGATTTTTTAAAATAAAAATCCTGGTTAGGTTGTTTCCACCGTTCTAGATGAAATAACATGTTATCAAACAGAAGAATCTAATTATTGGGCAAAAGACATACAGACTACCAGATCAGGCACGTGCAAACTGGGGGCGGGGGAGAGTTTTTAGCCTCCCCATCTCGTAAGTGGAGGGGCGAAAGGTATATTTAGCCCCCCTCCCCCACTATCGAGGAAAACTATTAAATTTTTAACTTCAAAAGCAACATTAAACATCCACTAAGGCAGCAAAACTGAAAAACTTTGGATTCTAATTTAATTTCCTGTCAATAGATGTCGGCACTATACCATCAATAATACTGCTTTCACTTTAGATTTAAATTGGGATTTTTTTTATACCTGTAAGTTTACAAATATTTTCTTTTATTCAGTCTTCCATCAACGTTACAGATTAGGGAAGTGAAAATCATCATGGAGTAATTATTTTCTCGACCCTTCTCACCCCCTGTCCACCACATGTTTAAAATTTTGAATGGCAATCCCTACCTTGGATACAACGTTTTAATGATCGTTAAAGGTATTATTGTTGTACTGAAGAAAAATTGAAATTGACTAGTGCTTTCGTGAGAAAGAGGAAAAATAACATTATTATTTTCACCTATTCAAATTTGCTAGGGAACACACTGTCACTTACTCTTGGAATGAAAGATGAAAGTACTTTCACTAGCATTTTCCCAGAAACGTACAAGATGAGAAAATGAGCTCATAGTTATTGCTACTACCATTTGGCTACCAATTTGGCGGCACACAAATCTAATCGCTTATTTCTATACTGTATTTTGATATAAATCAAAATTTTCATAATTATTTTCCGTCACAGTTTTATCTAGACTTCGGACTGGCAGCTTATTGCTATTTAAAATTTACATAGATAGTACAGTCGAACCTTGTTAAGACGAACACGCTTAAGACGAATTATTTTTGATACAAACCGTTTTCTGAAGTTCCGTCAGATTGTATAGCATACTATGCTTTCTGGATAAGACGAATTACTCTTAATATGAACAGATTTTCTGTTCCCCTTGGTGTTCGTCTTAACAATTCGTCTTAAAAATTAGGAAACATTCTCCGTATTTTTTAAATTTTACTATTAATAAAACTAATAAAACTATTAACTAACTATTAACTAATAGAACTATTCTGAATCATAATTATGTTATGTAGCAGATGTTTTGCTTGATTGTTTTGAATGGGTATTCAAATAAATACTTGAAATAGACATAAATTTCACTAAGTAACCCAGGTGCTAAATCGCCAAGTTCTCATTCTCTTAAAATAGATTTACTTCATCCCTGTGTTTTTCTACCTCCCCCCCTCCCATACGCAAGTGGGACAGTTTTTGACTTGTACGCATCTGGGATGTACGCAAATGGGCTATAATCCCCCCCTTGAAAATAAACTTGACGTGTGTGACCATTTTTTAAAAACTCCATTTTAACTACCTGTAAATCCGTCTTTTTTGTTTTGTTATGGTGAAAATTCAAAATTCTCTTTTTAAATTAACTAATTAAATTTAAACACCCATGAGCACATAAGTAGACAAACAAACAAAAAAAAAACACACACTCTCTCTCTCACTATTGTATAAATATATGTTTACATGTTATTAATATTAAGTGTTATGTTTATTTTTCGAGATTCTGCCGCTCTTGTTTCTTGAAATTTTTCAGACGAGATTGTACCACAAGATAACTGCACTACATTTACCCAAGTCCATTGATGACATTACACCATCTTCAGGCAAGATCCAGTGTAACATCTACATGGAACATCATATAACCATCATCAATAAAAGGCAACAACAGGACTTTCATTAAAAACCAGCACCTACAGGACTTTCATTAAAAATCAGTGGATTGCCTACTTCAATGCAACAGTATAGGTTTTTATAAAAATTGGAGTTTGATTGAATTGTTTAATTGATTCTATATGTAAAATGTCCATATCATTGTCCTCATATGGTACTTATGAAATTCATTTAGTGGTGTTCCTTACGTTATACTTTTAAGGGTCTAGGTGGTTACATAGGCATTTTTAGAAATAATTACATAATATTATACAATACGTGCATCAATACTTTCAATTAATATATTTTTAACTTACGAATATTTCTGAAATTGAAATTAATTTTACAAGTACCATATGATGTGACAATGATATGGACATTTTACATATAGAACCAATTAAACAATTCAATCAAACTCCAATTTTGATAAAAACCTCTACTGTTGCATTGATAATTGTAGTAGACAATCCACGGCAGTCCATTGATTTTTAATGAAAGTCCTGTAGGTGCTGGTTTTTAATGAAAGTCCTGTAGGTGCTGGTTTTTAATGAAAGTCCTGTTGTTGCCTTTTATTGATGATGGTTATATGATGTTCCATGTAGATGTTACACTGGATCTTGGCTGAAGATGGTGTAATGTCATCAATGGACTTGGGTAAATGTAGTGCAGTTATCTTGTGGTACAATCTCGTCTGAAAAATTTAGAAACAAGAGCAGCAGAATCTCGAAAAATAAACATAACACATAATAACATGTAAACATATATTTATACAATAGTGAAATGTTTTTGTTTTAATCTACTTAACTCATAATGTTAAATTCAATTAGTTAATTTAAAAAGAACCCACAGGCCACCTAACATTCAACACACACATGGCAATCGTGACACTGACTTGCCAATATATTATTTATATCATATTAGCATGGACTTCACGATTCAGCGAAAAAAGGTAGTAACCTTTACTGGTCTTTTTTGTCGGATGTATGTGGTTTTTGCGGAATTTAAGAACGCGGAAGCAAATTTTCTGGTCTATATTTTTGCCGCCATTAGAGGTCAAATAGTTTCTCACTCGCGACTATGGCTTTCCCTTACTTACTTCTTTCTCTTCCTTCTCTCCTCTGCGTCCTAAGAAGCTGCTGTGGGATGTGTTCTATACTAGCGCCAAAGTAATTCGTCTTAAGCGTGTTCGTCTTAACGAGGTTTGACTGCATTATAAAAATATTAATTTTATTATATTTACTAACTGTAAGTGGTGGAGGTAACAGGCATTGTCAGTGCTATGTATTATTTGTGCGTTAAGCATAATTTGATTTTTTTTACAGGTTTGTGAACAGCATTTTTCCGAAGACCAAATTTTACGAGAAACTGAGTATTACGACACAAAGAATGGAATTTTAATAAAAGCCTCCCTTGAAGTATCCAAGGTTGAAGTCAGGACAGTTGCATCTATTCTTCAAGGATGCCCAATTTATTTACCTTCGAAAACAAATTCCTGTATATCGCCGAAAACCTGGCGAGAAAATATAGGGATACAGAATTTGAAGAAAACATTATTGGCCAGTGTTACGTCTGCAGAAGAATATAATGTTGCCATAAAACTAACAACTCTCGGTGATCTTTACAAAAAGTTAGTTGGTTCTGATTCATTATCCCCTGAGTGGACTTTGATATATAAAGATGGAACTTTATTATTATTGGATATACGTCTATTACCAACTCCACGTAACATAAAGTCAATTGTTATTAATACAGTTTTAAATCCTTCAGTGTTCATTTCAAAAACTGAAAGGTTAGTTCAGAACCTTTGCCTTTAAAATTGTTCGACATAAATAAATTGCATTATGTAATTCAGATTTCAGGGTGCCTTGCAAGCAATGATAGCAGAATTCTTGTGTAGAATGTTTAACTGCTATAATAACGTTCATTGATTGTTTAAACAAATAAATACCTGAAAAACAATTCATGCTTTCTTTCATAACCCATCAATTGCTAAAACTAAAGAGTAATAAGTTTTCAGACCAATATTCTCCCGATAATTTTAATATTTATCAGCTTACTCTTCTCGATTTCTGCGCACGCACATCGATTTTTAAAAAACTGTGGTTAATTTTGACTACCTCATCCAAACACGATTAAATGATGGTGTTCTGCATTCCACGTTAATCCCATTGATGAAAGAGGTGATAATTTTTTAGGTTACATAAACAGTAAGTTCAAATATTGAACTGTTTCAGAGCATTTCGCTGTTTTGTTACTGGACGAAATTCATTTAAAAGTTCAATTTGACTGTAAAGGTACAAACATAGTCGACAAATCTGTAAATAGTGGTGCAGCTGCTAACAGTGCCCATGTCTTTATGGTCCAAAGTTTATTGTCTCCGTATAAGGTTTAAGTTATATAGTATAAGGTACAAGTTAGAAGCCATTGGCTTCAAACTCATTGCCATCTTTTCAGATAACAGTTCAATAAACAGAAGAGCCATGTCCTTATTTAGTGATCCACCAAAACTGCATATTTTACATAAACACCCGGTTGATTCGTCGAAACCCTTATTCCACATTATTGATGCTCTGCATATAATGAAATGTGTGGGCAACATTTGGATCAATCAAAAAACTTCGGGTCATCCATGTACTTTCCAAATTTTGTTGGCCTTACAGTTGTTGAAACTGCAGAATTTTATATTCCAAAAAAGTTTCGTGAATTGGAAAACTTTGGATATTCTTGTTCAAAAGGAGTGTTTCCTTGATGAATGTGTGAATGGTCATTCATCAGGTACTATAACAAGAAACATTGTTTGGGTATCAACAAATACATTTTTAAAAAATTATTGTAGAAATAAGAATGATTCTGTTAAAGAGGTAGACAAAAATCGGAAGTTAGAATGTTAAAAAAAAAAAATAAAATTTATATGATGTGTAATCACTATAAAGCGATTTATTGATTTTTGCTTAGAGTAAAAACATGTCAATTTAATAAACCTTAGTTTAAGTAATATGAGTCAAATAGCAAGTACTATATTTGTTTCGCATGTTTATGCGTTTATGTATAAAATCGTAGTTTTGTCCAAAAATTTTTATGTTTTAATGGTAGGTTTTTCCTTTGTGAATATAGTCATTTATTTATATCAATCGGTACAGGTTTTTGTGGAATAAATTTCATTCAATTCTGATGATTAATTCATGGTGTTGCAAGTTTTAAAAATAGAAGTTTGTCGAGTCTCTAATATTGCGAATATATGAAATTTGCAGAATTAGTCACTTACGAACAAACGTGTTTTTATTTTTTGTTTACTTTCATGAGCGATTTGTAGATTTTAGTAAAGAAAAATTCGTTTGTGTCAATTGAAATTCATGTTTTTTGTCATTTTAATTTAAGAACCTGGATTGTGTAGTGAATTTCTTGTATCTTGAGAAAAACTAATGGAAATGATTCACTAAAGTCTTAACACTAAATAACTTTAAATTATTATTAATCTTAAATCAACTTCATTATAACTTATTTACAAGTTCTAATTAGGTACTTCTCTTTTCCCCCAAAAAGCAAATTCAACAAGAAAGCACATGCAGTTAATATATACATTTCGAAGCATTGATTATATAAACTGTGTATTATGATATAAATCAATATACGATATATATTTAAACATTTGAATTATCATTAGCTAATTAAAGATTCTATAAAAATTTCTAAGTATCGAATCTAAGAAAAAAAAAGCAATAAATTTTTAATTGACATCATTTCGATTGAATTTCAGTTAAACGTATACTTTTATAATGGATTTTTAAAAATAGGAAACTTGAATTCTCAATATTATATGAGGAATGCATGTCAATTTTTTTAATAGAAGGTCTAATCATGCAATTAAAGATCAAACAGATGAAAAAAAATCTGTTGAAAGAAATATAAGATTTCATGTTATTAATTTTGAAATCTTTTGTTTGAATTGGTATTTTTGCTTAAATTGTTAGAAAAGTTTATATTTAAATCATTTAAACAAAATTCAGTGAAAAACAATTCAAGGGGAAATCCAAATTTTGATTTTTTTTAACTATACTTAAAATTTTCAAATTTTCAACATACTATTTAAGAATAAAACGTTTTTAATAATTAAATTTTACATGAAAACCTAAATTGAATAAATTATTGCATCATGTGAATTAAAACAGTACACCTTTATGAAGCTTCAAGTATTTTCAAAAATATGTATATTTTCTAAATTTTTTTAAAATATACATGTGATAACGTTTCTAAAAAGAAAAACGTTATCAAATTTCTGTATTTATTTTATTCGCCATTAAGGGAGTAAATTTGCTATTTTATTAATGTGAAATATACAGTTTACTATAATTATAAGCTTTCAAAATACCGTTGGTTTCAATAAACGTTATTTTTTTATTAAGTACTAAAACGATGGAAACCGACTTATTATGTATATGTTTCCGCTCGGGAATTGTGAATCCGTCCATCTGAAGGTCCACTTGTGATGACCTCAAAACTGACTTGGACGGCTTTTAGTTATAGGGGGCGTTATGTCACCCCAACCCAGCCACGTTATGTCAATGCGTAATGGTAATGTATATATCTATCGTACTATTAACCCGGAATTCGACTCCCAATAGTATCACAGGATACTTGTCGTTCTTTCTCCCCGTAGTCCAAGAATTCATTTCCTCTTCAGAGACGGAGGTTGTATGCCCATCCCGCAATAATCTGAAATAAATTGCGATTTTACATATACTGTAATGTATAAATGTACATAAAATGTGCTTGGGCCCTCTAAATAATTTTGAGAATTGTACGTTGATGCTTTAAAGTAAAATTCATTTAAAATAAATCCACGGATACGTGTGTGTGCTTGAGTTTAACCGATGAGCTAGTGCAGGATTGCCAAACCTTTTCGCGCAGCGGGCCCCTTAAAATTTTTTCACTGAGCTCGCGGAACAGCGATTTCGTTAAAAAAACCAGTCAATCATTTCAGAGTATCTTCCAGTTATTGTTCGTTGACTAGCAATATGGAAAGGGGTTACTCATGATGTCTTTTCATTGTCATTCTGCTTTTTCTTTATTTCTGGAGAAAGAAATCTAAAATATTTGTTTTAGAATTTTTTCTATTCTAAACAGTTGTCAACGGGCCGGATTAACATTGTTGGCGGGCCGTATGATGGCCTGCTGGCTGCAGGTTGGACAATTCTGAGCTAGTGGGTTAGTAATGTCATGCTCCTTAAATTCGTAAATGTGCTCGATGATAATGCAATTTAACCCAAGGTCTTGACGCCAATGTAATGCGGTCAAAGCCGTCATAGCGAATCTCAGGGGTTCGAACTTTTATTTCGCTATATCGGAAGGTTCCTTATGTCCGATAACATTTTACGCACAGCAGATTGGAGGGAACTAAAAAAACCCGTTCGTTATATACGAGGGTTCCTTATACGCCGGGTTCGCTGCAGCGGGGTTTGACTGTATTGCATTTTTCATCGAATTTTCTCTTTGTAAAAACAGTGAATACGCAGACTCCGTTTAACGAAGATGTATTCCTCGAAAACGGACCTTCTTTCAGTAGGCACTATGCAAGGTCATCGTAACATTATTCAGCATTATAATATTAGCTGGGAATATTTATGAAATGCTCACATTGTACGATCGAATATTTTGTGTAACCGCAGCTTAGTTCTCTCTGAAGTTTTATGTATTATGCTAAGTGAATTGTCAGTTTTTTACAAAAAAATAATTTTCGATTCAGGTTATAGATATCGAAGTTTCTAAATAATAGACACAGTCGTTAATACCAGTTATCTTTTAAAAAATGTATTTTAATGACACGTATTATTAGCGCACGGAAAGCAAATAGTTTATCTTATCAAACATTTTCAGTAGTTACATGACAATATTAGCAGGCGATTATTTCTAACCATTACATTGTTATAGTTCTGAAATTTTTCTTTATACTAATTTTTACGTTAATCTTTATCCTTTTTTTGCAAACCACGGGAATGAAAAACAATATTGAACAGAACCTATAAAACACATTGATGTTAAATTAAACACATTCAACAATACTATTTATCATCCATAAAGAACACGAGTCCTGCATCTCATATAGGGAAAATAGCATATAGTACTAAATAAAGACATCTCTGGAAAATTATTTATACCTAAAGAAACTAAAAACTGGCTTAGAATTAACAAAAAAGAAAGTTTTTATGTGGCATAATAAGCAATTTTTTTCTTTGAAGAAAAACACAAGCCTTTTCAGTATTTCTGTTTTATCCAAGTGCTTATTTTGAAAAATACAAATGTAGCGATACTGATTTCAAGACGAATTAGGAAATTTAAGCAATGTATTAGACTATTGGTATTTCTTTACTGTCAACGGGCAGTTCTTTCATGAAGCGAAAGTCCTCCAAAAGTTGTGGAATTCCTTCGCCCATTAACACTTCAGGATTTCCACCAGCAGCTTGGAGAATTAGAGCTATCTCCTGTGGATGGATGGAAGCTTCATCAACTGCTGTGCACGGACGACACATACACTCGACAGGGGCCCTTGTGACAATTTTTCTAAACCTTGGCGTGGTTTTGGGGCAGAATATGCCAATACTGGCCTCTCGTTCGCCCATCTCCTGACAGCACATGCATGAGCGTTCCACTTGCCAAAATTTGGATCCAGATACCTTTAAATATTGGTAATGACAGTTATTTCAAAATCATTTCATATAACATGCTAGAAAATCAGTTTATATCGTAAATAAACATGCTTCTGGAAACTGAAAAAAAATAAAAGTTGGGAGGTGGATATTTATTTTAGTTAATTTTATTGAACCATGATGTTGACTGCCCTTAGAATGTATCCATATCATGGTTCCACACCTAGTTTCTCCCCTCCTGAAATCGGTCAAGAATTTTTGTAGATAGGCTTGTGACGTCATATTCTCTCTCTCTCTCTTTCTAATGTTATACTTACGCATTTCTTCTGAGTTTGTAACGCCATTTTCACGTACTTTGCCTTCCTCTAGGCTGTGTTTTTTTTTCGGTGCAGCGAAATTATGTCGAAAATAATTTTGTAATTCGTTTCTGGTCTTATTTTTAATTAAGAATTTGCAGGTTTTTAGTGATTCAACATTATACTGATTCAGGAGCACTCAAAGACTTACCAAACGGGCATCGAGGGTGTAATCCCGAAGCGGGGGTTTGGTGGTCTCTCGCAACTTACTCTTCACTGATACAGGTTTCAACATTATGTCTTAATCGCCCTCCCAAGGCATCCATTGTTTTAGGAAAATTGAACTGTTGCAAAAAACTTTGAAAATTACCAATCCAACATGGCAGTCGGTAACAATGCCCGTTGCCAGTCATTTTTGGCAATACTGGAAAAAAGTCTGTGTGTGACGGACTATGCAGTTTTACCCACTCGCGAATAAGTGCAAGTGCGAGTATAATCGGACGATGGGAGACAGGGTCTTCCGGACTAGTCCATACGTGAGCATGGAAACAAACAGTCCTCCTTAACTCACCTGTGCTTTCAGTTAGGCTTATAGACGAGTAATGTGTGGCCGGATTAAGAAATTACCACAACGTAAAGCGAAAGGTCTAAGAAAAAACAAAGACATAAGAAGTCACATTTTATTTCACCACATCCAAAGGAGTCCATATATTTAACAAGCTAGTAAAATTTACCACTAGATAATACGGAATAACAAGCACTGCTAAGTATTTAAAGGAACATACTAACGAGTAAAGGAGAGTTCAAGTATTACGTAAACACCTTAGGGAGGGTGTTGCCGTCGTTATGTTTATTTTTTTACGTTAGCCAATGTTAATATTTGCTTACCAGGAGAGGGGGGGGGTTGAAATGGTCAAAATATTTGTGAATGTTGGCTATCAGCTTGGTTCTGCCAGCAAGCTTTTGGTGAATTATGTTTGCCACTTAGTCGTGACGGTATTTGTAGTCTGTTTGGGCAATTATTTTACAGCCTGATGTTACATGTTGTATTGCTTCAGATGTAAAGTAACATTATTTACATAGTTCATTTTCTATATTCGTCTTCAGGGTGTATCGCTGGTAGTTTCATGTTTTTATGACCTGATCCTGGATTGCCATCATGAATTCTTCCGTTTCCTGTTATAAGGTTCCTTGGGTTAGCCATGTGTTCGAGATTTTTTTGTAGATGTGGTGCTGTTGAAGATCATTATAGTGTCTGCCATGAAGTGCTTTGCCTGCCTGTTCCTTCAGTTTCTTTTCAATGTGTACGGGTGGTATTTCTTTGTCGGTACTGAGATTTAATGGTGTGTGGGAGATATCTGCAGCTACCAGTGCTTGTATGAGTGGAGACTACCTGCTCTTTTCAAAGGAGTACTGCCCCACGTTATGGATTTGCTTCTCATGGAGATCTTTCAGGTCGATTTGTCCTCCCACCCCCTCGTCTCGGGATGGTTTGTCTTTGATAGTTTGTCTTTCAGTTGCCGTTGACAGATGTAATTATTATTATTGTTTGCATGGTTCTCATTACCTGTTGTAGATCCTCTAGTTCTATGTTTGACCATTTGATGATTCCAAAAGGAGTATGTTAGTACTGGGAATGCAAAGAAGTTAATTGCTTGTGTGATGTTCTTGCTATTCAGCTTGATCTTCAATATTGTTTTTAGCCTGTCCTTGTATATTTGAGTGAGCTTTGTTTTGATTAGTTTATGTTCTTGTCTTTGGGCCTGCATTATTCCTAGATATTTATATGTTTCATGTTCTTGCATGGTTTCCATCATTCCTCCGTTATCCAGTATAATCTCATCTAGTTTCATTTGTTTGGCGCCTCCAGGTATTTTACATTTATCCAGACCGAACTCCATCTTTATGTTGTTTGAAAATGCCTCTGTAATTTGGATCAGGTGGCAGAGTTGAGGGATAGACGGTGCATATAACTTTATATCGTCCGTGTACATGAGGTGTGATACCTTCTGGAGGTTTTTCTTGGCTTTTTTGATCATGTGGCCATAGTTGCTCTTACTTAGCATTCTTGATAGAGGGTTTAGTGATAGGCAGAACAATTGGGGGCTAAGGGTATCCCCTTGGAATATGCCTCTTCTAATAGGTATTTCGTTGATTAATAGTACTTTGTTTTGCTCTCTGAGATGTATTGTAGTTCTCCATCTCTTAATGCTATGCTCCAGAAATCTTACTATGGTGAAGTGTATTTTATATATTTTCAGGATCTCGATTAACCATGAGTAGGGCACCGAGTCGAAGGCTTTATTTTAATCAATGCAGGCAGTATTAGGGTTTCGCTTTTTTTCTTGGCTTCTTCTAGAATCACAGAGTCAATTATTAGTTGTTCCTTGCATCCCAGTGTGTTTTTCTGGCATCCCCTCTGTTCCTCCGTCAGTATATTATTTATGTAGCAGTGCTGTCCTATTTGTTCGGCGATGCATCCAGTAAAGATTTTGTAAAGGGTATTAAGGCATGTTATTATTATGCTTATAACATGGCTATCATCACCAGCAGACCCAAGAAAGAAAATCTGAAAAGAAAAGGCAATGAGAAAGAGATGAAAAGTCAAAAGAAAACCCCCAGAAAAAAAATCCTCTTTTTGGACTCTGAATCTTTCGAAGAAGAAATTGAAGAAACATACAATGATGATAATAAGATATCCGAATATGTAGGCTAAGATCCAGAATCGGATGCAAATGAAGACTTTTTTGAAGAATCTCCCAATACAGCAGTCCAATCCTGGGTTTTAAATGAAGTATGAAGGTAGGAAAAAAATTAAATCGTACTACGCAGGACAAGTGGGAGAAATCAAGGGGGAATTAAGTCGTCGTGAACTTCTTGTATAAAGGCAGGAAGCAGTACTTTTTCCCAGCTGTAAAGGATGAGGCTGTTATCAGGAAGTCGCAAATCAAAAAAATTTTGCACCCGCCCCGTTTCCGTAGAAGGTTTCACATATTCAATGCTAACAGGCTAAATTCGCTAAATGTAGATAATTTTGTTCAAAGTTCTTTAGTTCTTCTTAAAAACTAATAAATTTTTCACTAATAAATGGCGGAATTCAAAAAGATGTGTTTTTATTCATCAAATATTAAAATTCCACTTCATTGACTGACTGTCCCATTGTGGACTTCGTCATTTCCCACTCTGTACTAGATGTAATACACAATGGGACACTTGCAAGCTTTATAAAAAGTTTTTTCTCATAGATTTTTTTTAATTACAAATCACGTGATATATCGCTTTAGTAGCAAAAGGTTTGATTAGAAATATAACTTTTAAAAAGTTAAAATAAAAAACAACGGCATAATTTAGAGAAAGTTTTTTTTGTCCCACTTTGTGCAACCTTCCCCTACTCCAAAATTAAAACCTGGAAAATGTCGCTATTTTTTACAGGAGATCAAATTGTTGGAAGGTAAAACTTTCTGTACACTCAACGTTATCATTATTATTATTTGTTTTATATAAATCGAACACTACGCAGATTAAATCAATTGGCGTAGTGAGACAACCTTGATAGAAAGCATTTAGATGGCGCAGAAATATTTATTTTCTTTCGAACGTTTCACCATCTAATCACGCCATACCATCGGCGTTGGTATCACTACGCCAATAAACGTTGATTGATTGACATTGTTGTTTGATTACTATTATTATAATTATTATATTTTTATTAAATTCGTAGGCGTTTCATCTTTTCAAACCACTTATCTTTTAATATAGGTAAACGTAAGTCAGTTGCGATAAGCGCAGTATTTAATAATTATAATAATATATAATTAAAAATTACCAAACGCGTATTAATGTTAATAATTTCATATACCAGACATCTAATTAAAAAGTGTAGTGCGCTTTTTTAGAAATGTATCATATTTCAAACAGATAATTATAACAAATTTACAGCTAATTATCTCATTACAGATAAATAAAGGAATGTGTCACATATTCAGCTGCAACATTTTCTCAATTACAAAAAAACATTGAAGAAATGTATATTATAAAATATAGCATATAAAACTTCACTCACACAGCTCGGTTTGATACATTTCACTTAAATTTATTTTGGTGATTAAAAATCGATACTTACGTAAACGATGATTGCTTGTTTATTATTGTATTGATACCATCTAAATGAAGTCCTGAGGTTTGAAATTTCATTTTTAAGTTAGAAAATTGGGCAGTTAGTAAATTGCGTTTACTAATATATCATAGGCGTTAATTTGGCATATAATGAATTGAATATAAGCTATGTAAACTAGGGATACAGTCAAATCGGGAACGCCGATTCAGTGTATAGTAAATATTTTGCATATACGAAACGGGAGTTAACAATTGATTTACTAAAACAAAGCTTAACGTATGAGAACTTATATAAAAATATCAATAATCCTGATTAAAAAATGCATTATTACATAATTGCGATGAACATCGTGATTAAATTTTGTAGCTTTTTAAACTAAACACAAGAAATAGATCTTTTTTACCAGAAGTTTAAAGAGCATGTGCCACCACATATTATTTTCAATTTGAAGTGTTTTATTTCTGCAATTTAAAATGCTTTATATATACAGTTTGAAGTAATTTGTATCTATAATTTTTAAAACAAACGTATCCAACATACGGATATATTAAAAAGAAACCATACTTTCTGGACACACATTATAATACTTTCTTAATATTACCTGCACATAAGAAGAGCAGCTGCCTTGACAAGCAAAGGATGGTATGGGTTTTGGTATGCACCCTGGTTGTTGCAGCACGTGTATTACAGGTCGTAAGTGGCATTCCTCAGTCCTTGATGATGCGAAAGGTGCAAATGTCAGCAAGATGGTCATAATTTGCAAACCAAGCATGGTGGATATGGCCTGAATACTTGTGCGGATATTCATTGGTCCCTATTCTAAACATGCAATTAAAATGTAGTTTAAATTTAAATACACAGACATAGAAACACAAACACATTTCTAAATATACCGTTATCATCATCATCATATTCAACCATTATCTATCCACTGCTGGATGAAT
>QLNU02014176.1:21513099-21526940 GCA_006491805.2 Dysdera silvatica | reverse complement strand
TAAATATATTTTAAACTACATACTATTAGAGACTTAACACAAAAAATATTTAATAAAATGATTTCACGTGTACACTGCCAATGTAAATTCAATTTATTATTGAAATTTGATAATCCGCTTTTTGGAAGATTAACTTACCCACACACATCGCTACTTCGCCTTGATTACGCCTTTTCGCTTTTACTTTCATTTCTACTTTTAACTAAAAGTGCAAATTTTACTAAAAATATAAAAAGTTTTAACTAAATGTATTTTTCTTAATTAATTAAATGAGGGTTTTGATATTTTTTAATGCACGTTCATATCATGAGCTGGTAATCTCAATTTAATAAAATTGTATGTACATATTTATTTGCATAATTTATATTTCATAAAATAAACTTTTCAACAGCATGACTTTAATTTAAAAATTTTATGTTTTTATGTTTCATAATGTCTAGTTCTGGGAAAGCGGTCTATCATAAAACCAGGACTAGTAAATGAGGAAATAGAGAATGTAAATTTTGGATATAGACCTAATAGAATGTTGCATCAAAATTTTTCTGAAGTGGCCATGTAAGATTCAGAAATTTGGATAAAAAATATATGAAAGTTATATAAACAAAAACTGTTTTCCAAGAAGTGGATAGAATCAATTTTTTTCCCAATATTTGATATATTTATAATAAAATATTATAAATATATATCGTTATAACTATCCTATTTACGTGATTTTGAATCTTAAAGTTTATTTATTTAAAAATTACGTTATATCAATTACAAATCATATGTAATTTCTTTTAATGTTATGTAATTGCCGCTTTTCTACTGGTATAATTTTATTAGTAAATGTATAATAATTATTAAATAGAAAATCGCCCGTAGAAATACAGTATCTACAAGCTTATTGACCATATATATATTTATTTATTTATTTATTTATTTATTGAATTATATACAACAAAGACGCACTTGAGTTATCATTGCATGCATATTGAAATCACACATTTCATACTTACTTGCATTTTATCATAAACGCAACATTCGGTTGAATTTCTCTCCTTTTGGAGCCTGACTACATTTTAAATTCCTTTTACCTTCTCATTCCATTTTCAATTTTTTAATTATTTTTTCCAAACTTTTCTGACCACTTCTCATCATAAAATTTTATTAATCTAGACCTTTACCAAACCAAACTAACTTTTTTTTGTTTCATTTCCCCTCCCTTCATTATCATTTTCATAAACAAGATCTTTATAACGCATGGAGGTGTAGCGCAAACTCGATGATAGCATGTATCTCGAGTGGTAGTTTCCTTTGTTTATACTATAATAAAAATTCATTCAGCTTATGTTTTTCATCAATCTCTTTTAAAATGAATATTTCAAATCTATAAACTACTGTTATTTAAAATGCTTTAAAAATTATTTAATTTATAACCTGCATATTCTTGAAGCGCTTTCTGAAAGCAAAATTAAATATATTACATGATATAATAAGTTACGAATTTTAATTCTTAACCACACATTCAAATAGACACATAAGAAAATCTGGTGAGAGTGAAGAGTTTTCAAGTAGAATATAAGATATGATGATATTTTTACTTTTCCCCTGAAATTAATTTAATTTCGATTTTAAAGAAGTGTTTGAAAAATTAAAAGTGCTCTGGTTGGGAAAATCTTTGCTTACTTCCAGTTGGAATTCCTCAGGGAGACTTGCGGACGTTCGGTTGGAGTTGCCTTACCAAGAGATTGTGACGTTCTGGCTTGCACAAATGTGAGGAAAGTTCGCAAACCGAGAGGCAATCCTAACCGTGGTATAAAAAAATGCTCGAATTGCGCATTTTGACATTTTTTTGACATTTTAGCGAACTCCAACCGAGCTGCTCGATTCTATCCTGAAAGCTTGAGCTTTTTTCAGGCTAAAACTCCACGGGAATAATAGCTTTTTGTAGTCACCTAGCAGTAACGAAAGAGCTGGAGCCTTTAAACATGACAAAGGTCGTACAAAAATCGAATGTTTTAATGTCTGATGTAATATTTCGAAAAACTCGATACTATGGGAACATAATCACATAAAAGAAAAAAAAATCTATCCAATCATTAAAAAATCTAACCTGTTGACGCATTCTAAAGGTCCAAATTGAAATTTCATTAATTTAAAAATATTTGCGAGATTTGATTGACTCTATAATTCTCGAACATGTAGTATCTAACACTCCCTCCTTTGCACCGTTAACTAAACCACGATCTCTTAAATGTTGCATCCTGTATCAGATCATAAATTTAAATAATTTTTAAATTTAAATTTGATTTTCGTTGCGAATTTGAAAAATGACATTTTAAAAGGGACTAATTTTTAACACTGACGTATCACAACAAAACGCGTATCGCTTACTAAACATTAGTGTTTTTCACTAATTCTGAATATTATATACAGTTTCGCCAGGATATCTTATAACTTTTGGTTGAAAAATTAGTTTAAAAGTTGAAAATGCAAAATTTCATAAGTCAAATTTTCCCTTTATCAGGTGACGGTAGGGTGAATGCTAACTTTGCCTTCATATGATAAAGAGCATATGATAAAGGTGCAGTTCGCTTCCGATATATTGCGCTTTGTAAATCATATATCGCTGTCGGAATAAGAGTTTTATTAAGAATATATAACTTAAAAAACTTAATCTTTCAGGTGTTTTGTATGGTCTGGAGCGATGGAAAGTTAAATTAAACTTTAAAAGGAAAACAGTTATCACAATACATATTTACATCTTTAAAATTTTTAGAGTAACAAATGCAAGTAAAAAGCAGTTAAGTAAAAAGCAGTGTACTCTTAAAAATAGCTTCCGAATGAGTTCTAGTGTTTGCGGATTATACATTGTAAATCAATTAAGAAGTGTGGAACCGATTCCGGACTGATGTCATAATGTCTTCTGCCGCCACCAATAATTTCAGATTTAGGATTTGCTATCCATGGAAAAAAAATTGAACTATGGACATAAACGAAATCACCATACCATGCATGTGTTGGCATATTGGTGATTATCCATGCGATGAAAATTTATATTTGATTCATGGGCATGAGGGACATATCACAGTCTTATGACAATATTTGCAAATTGATAACTTTCTATCCATGGGACGACAATTTAAAGTTGAATCAGGGACATAAGAATCATATCACAGTCTCATGTCTTCTCCAATAATTACAGAGCGGGTCCTTTCTTTCTATCCCCGACGTAATATTTGCATTTGAATCACTACCAACGCCCGTTGCTCATATGATGATTATAGTACATACTTCCCCAAGAAGCTTGGTGTGATGCTCATTCAACGATAGTTAAAACGTGGTGATGTATGATGATAAAGATGACGATTAGCACTGAGCAAAGTAACCGATATATTTTGATGAATTTTTTAAAATGAGATAATAAATTTAAAAATTGATTATCCTTCATAGAAATTATGTACTAATGTTCAAACTCATCAAATAAAAAAGATTTTTATGATTCAGACGAAATTCTGGCTCTTAAACAGGATAAAACTTCACAGGCTTTGAGAACACGTAGGGATAATATATCTTTGGGCTTTTAAAATTTTTAATTTCTATTATAATATATTTAGATTAATTTTTCTTGAATTTTTCTCTGGTGGCTTTAAATTTTGTCTTCTATATATATAAAAATTTCATGTACCAGTAATTACCAATTAAAAACTGACCGAATCAGAAGACGCGGTAAATCTCAATATCTTTGCAAATATTAAATATAGAGAAAAAAATGTTACTGATTACTTCGACGGCATATAAACGGAAAGGAAGGAAATTTCTCTTCGTATATTCCCCCTACAAAAGGCTTCCTGTAGGTTTCAATCAAGGCACCCAGCAGGGGATAGCCGAGAACAAGAGTTTCTGACAATATTTTTTACTATTATTTTGTGCTTTGGAAATGGTGTGAAAACGCATTCACGAATATCAACCACTCGATTCCAGCTATCGGAAAAGAGCAGACGGCCTCGGCTTGCTATTTGCGACCATCAATAGCGATTAAAGAATTTCAAGTACGTAGACGTTTTGCTTACCATTGGCAATTGTCAAACTAAATTAAAGTATTTAAAAATTATATATAGTTGATAAAATGAGTTGTTAAAAATACAATCTATACATAAAATGAACATTACTTCACTATTTGTGTGATCTAGAATTATAGTTGTAAATATGTAAACCAAAAATTACAGACTTGATATTCGTTTTGTCAAGTTTTATTCTTTATTGTACTAAAAAATTAAAAGTGCTGTAAAAGCATTTCTTGTGCACAATTGTCGTTCTCTTTTACGTGATGATTATAGGACGAACTGTTGCCGCAATTAGTCTAATACAGCATTGATCCGCCATCATGGCATGGTTGCGCTTTAAATCATAGATCACGGTGCTCTCAGGAGGAAGTTTTGAAGGATGAGGTTGTGGTTTTGCCTTTAAAAATTCAGGGCGTGGAACTTAACTCCCGTAAAGCACGTATTGGGAAAAATATATGGAAGAGTGTTAACTATAATATTCCTTGAAACTACCCTCTTTTTGTTACCTCCATCCCAGTTATTTGAATATGAATTATTCACAACAACTCTAATGAAATTCAGCATCTTTCATTATTATTCCTTCCCAAGAACATAAGATAATAATTACAAATGAATAAAACACACCACGAATAAAAGAGGCCTGAGAGGAGTCCGGTGTGACGGTCCGCCCCTGCGGACCTCTTAATAAATAATAGTTGCACATACTGTGGTCATTAGAACGGCACCTGTTCGACCGAAACAAACTCATTGGTTTATGCTAAACGATCAATCCTTTATAACTACTCTTTGTCGATATCAGATGGGTCGTTACTTATCGATTTTTGGAGGATAGTCCTTCAACAGTTGTTGGTTTACACTTAAGTTTTCATTGGCAAAAGGAAATGCTCCTTTTTGTGAAGATCGCTTATCGTGTTGCTTTCGTAAACTTCGTTTTCTTAGAGTACCAGGGCGCAGTATAGCCCAGATGCTCTTGCGCCATAAAAAAGCCAAACAAACAAACGATCTTAGAGTACCGCTGGCATGTCACCCATATGGAAGATGAGAGAACCCAGCCTGAAGGTTAGCTTTTCTTTTATTTGTTTGTTTCGGTCGAACAGATGCCGATCCAACGACCGCAGTATGTACAACTATTATCTATTAAGATGTCCGCAGGGGCGGACCGTCACACCAGAAAAAAAGCTAGGATGCTAAGTTTGTGTCATATTAAATTTGATTGATGCTATCAATAAAATTTTAATTGTTTTAACCCTCACTAGCGCTTTTCAAAGTGAATTCCGCCAGATCTTGGGGGTTCCTCAAGCCACTTGTAAAACATCGCCAAAATTTAGAGGAAAAAATATAAATTCTGTGATTTTTATTCCATGACACGTCCTTAGATAGAATTAATTAACAATAGACGATATCTCGCAAAAATAGAAAAGATGTTTATTTATCCTTTTATATCGATTTCAGTGGTGGTTCTACGGGGAGGGGGGATTGGGGAAATATCCACTTCCAAATCCATAAAACTGTGGCGAAAATCTGTTATAACGAGCACCGATTAGTACGATAAACCGCATATAACTACGGAATGTTTACAAAAAAATTTTAATTTCTTATTTTACTTTTTTTTAAATTGCTTGTGAAATCCGGTGTCCAAAACGGCTTGTTCGCTAAAAGCGGTTAAATTATATTGCGCTTAATCATTATATTATATAAAATCCATTATTTCCTCGCTGTGTCCGGAAACTCGCTAAATATGGACTCTGTATAAGAGGGTCTTGCTGTATTTAACATTCCCCCCCCTCTCAAATGCTTCTATGAATATCGGCCTTTGCTAATTTAGTGCTTATTTTTATATTAATGTCCAAGCCGTGGTAAATAAATACATTTTTGGTTCTCCTCAAATATTTATAAATGAGATTAGTCATGCTGTAGGAAAAGCGTTCCAGTCGGATAAAAATTGGGAACCATTTGTCTACATTATAAATTTCATACTTTTTACAGTGGAGATTCGTGGAGGATTTAACCCTTAAATGCATATTGTTGCCAATTGTCTACATTCCAGTTCCACTTAATTTTATTACAAAACCTGAGTGTGTGCGTTTCCGAACGCAAGTACGCACGCACTTTGATAACCATAGACAATAAATCATGTGTGAAAGAAAAAACTTGACATTACTTTTGGCGAGTAAGTTATATATTTTTTTTTATATTTGAATGTGGTGGGTGATAAAGTTCAGTGTGTTATTTGGAGAGATATTTTCTATTTTCGAGTTACCTATAAAGGAGTGATTTATCTAATTGAAAAAAAATTACTTCTCATCTGTTGTCAGGTAATCTATCAATGTTTGATGTTGCGTTTGAAAATTTTATTGGATATATGCCAGATTTGAGGGATATACTTTATGTTGCCAAAATTCTACATATAACTTTTTTCAAAATAAATATTCAATATTATTACGTGGATTTTTTTATTTATTTTTTACGTAACCTATGACTACATTCCTATAAAAAAAGATTTTTTAAAATTCAAAACAAAAAATCATTCATTTAAGGGTTAATGGCCTTAAATTTTCATGTCCCACGTTTAACGGTACAAACCAGAGTTCTCTACCCGGTGAATTAAAGTTTTCATATATTATTTGACGTTTTTAAGGACATTTACCAGTACAGTAAGTAACGCATGCAGAATCGATAGATAACTTTTCGATCAGGGTCAGAAAGAAGAAAAAGAAGCTTCGTTTCAAGCGAAGTTCAAATCAGAGACCTCTCAGAAATCAAGCGTCTTGTCAATTGCACCACTAAGGTGCAACTGAAGCATGGGCGTACGCAGGAACTTCATAAGGTGGGTTAAAGTTTCAGTGGGAGGGGGGGAGTTACGGAGCTACAACTCATATATTCCTAAGTGAAATATACAAAATTTCATTGTAATGAGGGGTGTTGATGGGGTTACAACTCACATCAACACCCCCCTGCTTACGCTAGTGAACTGATGACACCTTATATTTGTGTTTGTAAATTCCATGCATTTAAAAAAGAAATTTGCGTTAAAATGAATGAAATTCGATTTTCTGTTCCCAGATATGTAGCCTACATTGTAAAGGTAAAACGTATATAAAAAAAAGTAGAAATAAATGGAAATTTTAATTAACGTTTTAATTAAAGATATCAGCGCCGATGATATCATCGTTTCACCATCTAACCACGCCACATTATCGGCGCTGATATCACTACGCTAAAAATGTTGATTAAAATTGTTGTTTAAGCAGAACTGATATTAGAACTGGGGGAACAATGGTCTTTCTCTTAACGGTAAATGTTCGAACACTCCTAAATACATGTCGTATGTATAAGTATATCAACCATGTAGCAAAATAGGCAAAATTTAAGGGTACCTCCGGGAGCTCTCTCACTTAATTTTCGGAGACCTCATTTTAAAATAGGGGTTTGAAATGTTTTCTTTCTTAAGGATTCAAAACAATTAGCTACACCATTGCAATCGCGCGCATATATTTGAGCCTTATACCGTCAAAAACGGTTATAACGACAACAAGGATATTATGTCGGAACTCTGAGTCCCCTTGCAAACCTCATGGAGATAGTTACTATCCTCCTTGTTATAATGTCAAAAAATTTCCTTAAAATCCTGATGTAATCAAAAAGTAACATAACATATTTTATTCAAGTGTTTGTCATTTTGTACTTTCTATGTATATACTTATATAAGAATTTTTCTTCTGTTTTACAACCCCTCTGTCTTCTTAAAAGTATTTTTAATAAATTTGAAGCGACAGAACAGTTTGGTGCTGAACCAAGTGAAAAAAGCACCTGAGCTCCTCTTGCTTGTTTCTGAGTTTTAAAGAGCAGGGGTAGCAAAAGTCATGCTGAGCCGGGACCTACAGTTTTCCAAAGCAGTTGAACCTCTTAGATCTAGGGAACCAAACCCCGAACTACAGTGGGCAGTTACTTGATAATTTTTTTTCTTCGCACCGTTGAGACACAAACCCAGGATAACGGCATGCAGGTGAATACCTTACTACTACGCCAACCGCAGGGCCTATTTATCTCTCTAATGGTAAAGTTTAAACCATAGGCGTAGAGTTTACATAAGCATGTGCTACCTCAGCCATACCTCCCAATAACATAAAATAAATTACAATTTTACAAGTAATGTATAAAGATACATGTATATAGATAAATGTATATGTTATATATATAAAATTTGTGCTTGGTCCCCCCCCTCGGCCTCCAATGTTTTTGAAAATTCTATGTCGTTGAATGTCCAGTGCATTCCAGTATTTTTGCCATGGCGCCATCTAGTGACAGCATATTTAATCATTGCTTGTTCAATAAATCGTAAGCACATCGTTTGAAGCACGTGTTATCATGGGCGCCCATATGAGTGCTTCTAGGGGCGGACTGAGAAAAATTAACGAGAACTTCTAAGGGGGGGGGGCTGAGAAAAATTATTACCTTCTCAAAGCTGTCGAGAATTTTTGTGAATGTACAAGATACCAAAACGCTACAAAAATAATTGATATTGCTTGACAATTAGTAATGAGCTAAAAAGTACCTTATTTTAAAATGTGACTGTAAAACTTTTGAAAGTAAATGCATAGCAGGTTCGGGTGAATCAAATTTTTAAACGGCTAGGTAGGCTCGAGCCACCCTCTGTCTCCCCTATAGGGGCGGCCATGCCTATTATCCAAATTTCTCTGCGTTCTCACCCTTAAAATTCATCACAGAGTTCCCTAAACAGAGATACCTTAATTTTAGACTAAAATTCATTTTTTTCGTTCCACAATTGTTCTTAACTTTAAAAGAACCACGACACAGAAAGGTTTTTCAAAGTTTTCGCAATAAGTATAAAATAGTAATAGTTCAGTTTTACGCCATCGTGTTTAATCATATGATTCAAAATAAAAGTATATTCTATATGCACTAATAATGCTATGTGAAATATTTAATGCTCTCTACCAGCATCCATGGGCGTCCATATGAGTACATCTAGTTGGTGGGGGGGGACTGAGAAATATTATTACCTTCTTCTCAAGGCTGTCAAAAATTTTAGTGAATGTACAAGATACTAAAATGCTACAAAAATAATTGATACTGCTTGGCAATTAGTAATGAGCTAAAAAGTACCTTATTTTAAAATGTGACTGTAAAACTTCCGAAAGTAAATGCAT
The DNA here is from genome assembly GCA_006491805.2 of Dysdera silvatica. Taxonomy (NCBI): domain Eukaryota; kingdom Metazoa; phylum Arthropoda; class Arachnida; order Araneae; family Dysderidae; genus Dysdera; species Dysdera silvatica. The sequence continues at coordinate 21,517,720 of QLNU02014176.1, read as the reverse complement.
ATCAGGTTCGGGCAAATAAAATTTTTAAACGGCTAGGGTGGGCTAAAGCCCTCCTCTGCCCAATATGGGTGCCTATAGTCACATATGTGTATATTCATCTTTATCCATTTATTTTAGTGCGTAATACAGTAGGCCTATACGCCAAGACAAAGGGAAGGAGAGCGCCAAAATGGCCTAACGACCTGAAGAGTGAAACGGTTTATAGAAATGTATCATATTACATTTTTAACACTGAAAGTGTTTTAAACTTTATTTAATGTTTCAGTAAATTCATTATCCTTCTCTTTTTATCACCTATTCAATCCTTGTACAAATTATTCTTTACTATAATATGTTTAATTTAGTGTGTAACAAAGTGAAAAAGCATTTTCCCCAACAAAACCACAATACAATACTCCAAGTAAGAAATTAGGAAAGTAAGAGTTACATTAAAATGGAAGAACTTATTGACTGTACAGGAAGACCATCCAGATAATTGAAACTCCTGTAAGGCTTTAATTTTCATATTAAAACAATTTACTTTTTGGCTCATCATAAAAAGTACTTGTTGTTTAGTTATTTGTTCTAAGGGATTTTTGATTGTTATCCTGGCTTCCCTCCTCGTAATAATATTTAGTAGCCTATTGACAACATCCATTATAAAAAAAAGAACATGCCACAAAAGGAATTAATTTGAAAACAATTAATATTTAGGGGAAAGGGGTGCTAAATTTCGTATTCGCGCTGTGCGATTATCATCCTCTCTTGAAAACTTCGTTATTATTAGCTAAAATCCGACAGACGACGATCTTTATACTCCTATTTAAAATTGTAAATCCTTTATATTAGGCAAATTTTGTTTAGGTAAATTTAAATACTTTTTATTAGATAAATTCTGGGAAAACGACATAAAAATAAAATAAATAAATAATAAAAAAATTGCTATACTATTTGTAGATTTGATTCATATTATTAAGTCGCATGCTTGTCACAATGATAACCAGTGGCGGTTCTAGGCTAGAGCCTGGGGCCATGGGCCCCAAACAGGGGCGGACTGGGTCCTCTCAAAGGGCGCATACCTTGTGTTATCGGAGGGCGCGTGTCCTATAGCCCACGAGGGTGCATCGGCTCGGGGGCCGGTTGGCCGCCGGCCATACTCCCTGCCTCCAAATATAACCGGATTTTATCATACTGCCTATGTGTCTAGGTGCAGCCGTTGGCGCCCATGCACGTAGGCAGGAAATTTTGCCCCAGAAATTTCTTTGTCTAGAACCGTTACTGATCATAACGTTAGAACATTTAAAAAGTTATTAAAATTTTGCTAAAATATTTAAATATATCGTTTGAAGTACTTCTTTTGCTCCCTAGATGGCGGCACAATCGAACAAGCCAAATGTAGTGATTTTACTAGCCATCTTTTACTGTTGGTGCCTGTTGCTATTCATTGACCTCCCACCCGTATATGGACGAGAATCCAAGCCAGCTAAAGTGGCCGAAGTTGCCCAAACTGCGGCAATAGCTCGAGATAGCTGCGAAACCCTTCCATCAACCATCCAAGTAACTAAAGAAGAATACGACGAATTAGGGAACGTTGTCAGAACCTGTGAAGGCACCATAGGTGTTACGAAGTGCGAAGGGACGTGCAATTCCCAAGTTCAGCCTAGCGTTGTTACCCCATCTGGCTTCCTCAAGGTTAGATAATATATTTTCTCTGAAACTGGAAAAATAGGTATGGACACACATATCATTTTACGAACATAATCATATGGCATTACAAAACTGGTGCTTCATCCTGTGCTATACCGCAATTTCTAAAATGAGGGCCAGAACACAAAATAAAAATTCTCAAAGTCTAACCAAAATAAAGCAACAAAACTGATGTGTTGCTCATCATAAAATATGCAAAACAAAATGTCAAATCGCAACTTCCAAATCTTGCTAATCAGTCAGTCCCATTACCTTCAAAAAACGAAAATTTAAATTCATCGGTGAATATGCTCCTATTCCTCAGGGTGGCTGTAGTTCTTCGTAATGTTGCCATATCCATTGAAATCAGCTGTCCTTGCTGTAAATATATATGAATCAGCAACTTCCAGCTCAACGTTGTCAACTTCTATTTTAATTTCTACGGTGTTCTGTTCAACATGATTCTTTAGTTTATTGCACGTTCATCTTGAGTCCAACTTCTGTACTTCTAGTTGAGAGCTCCTGTACCATGTCTTGGGGTTCTGATGGGTTCGTTGAACAAATAACAATGTCATCAGCAAACCGCAAATGATTTAAATATCCACCATTTATTTTTATTCTCTTGTTATTCCAATTTATCAAATGAAAAATCATCTGTAAAGCAAAAGTAAAAGGTTTTGAAGAAATGGTATCTCCCTGCCTCACACTTTACCAAGTTCGATAGTTTCAGTATTCTTATGTAACCGAAATTTTAAATTTGCACTTTTATACACACATTTTACCATATCAATGTACATATCTTCGAAGTCCGTTGATTTTAAAGAGTTGATGACTGCTGACGTTTTAATAGAGTCAAATGCTTTCTCATAGTCAATAACTGCCACACACAATGGAGGTTAACATTCATGTGTTCTTTCAATTAGTTCTCTTAATACTTGAATATGGTCTACTGTACTGAATCCACTTTGAAATACAGCTTATTTACTTAGTTGAGCTGCATCTAATTTTTTCCGTAAGCGATGTGTTAATACTTTTGTGAAGATTTTATAAATAGCAGGCAACAAGCCAATTGGTCGGTAATTTTTCAAATCCTCTATATCCCGTTTTTTGTGCAAAAGAATTACTTTTACAGAATCCCATTGGTTTGGTGTGTTACCACTGTTAAGACATTTGGTAAAGAATTTTACAAGTATGTCATCTACATGTTCTCCAGCTTCTTTTAGGATATCTAATGTAATACCACCATTACCAGGGCTCTTCCTTTCTTCAAATTTTTTATTGCAAATGAAATTTCTTTTAAGATTTTAGAAGCTGTTCCTTCGACTATCTCAGAGTCTTCGTTTAATTCACTCTTACTTTAATATGGTTTTTTGTAGAATTCTTCAACTCTTCTAAGTATTTCTTCCCTATTTCTTGTTACAGTGCCATCCTCTCCTTTTAATGCAATGATGTGTTTCTTCCCAATAGACAAACTCCCTTTAACAACCCTAAGGCTCTTGTTGCTTTCAATGGCCTTCCTTACTAACTCACAATTGAATTTTCTTATATCTTCTTTCATGTTTTTGCGCAAAGTTTTGCAAAGTTCTACATACTCGATCTTGCAACTGGTATTTTGATTGTCCACCTTCATAAGTCTTCGCCTTTTCATGAGTTGTTTCGCCTTTTCCAAATAAGTTGCTATTGTAGTTTTTACATGTTACACCACCAATTTCCCCAGCAGTTTCAATTATTGTCTTAACAATGTTTTCATTTGCTTCTGAGATGTCAACTTCTTCAATAAGTCCTTCCAGTGCAGAAAAGCGATTTTTTAATTCCAACTTGAATGCCTCGGTATTTTCTTTTAATTTCTTTAAATCCACCCTCTTACATACTTGTTTCCTAATGAGCTTCTGTCTAATTTAGTATTTAAGTGCACTTTACATCTCACCATTCGATGTACAATTCCGGTATTAAATCTGTTCAATACACTGCAGTCACACGCAACAGATGTCTACAAAAGATGTGGCATCTATCCTATTGCTAATGATGAACAATTGCATCAAACGTAAGATAAATATGCTACTAACTTTTGTAAAGCTTTCAACGTTATCCAATAACATGTAAGATCTGTGGATTGAGATATGTTGAACAGACTTCTAATAAACTAAATTTGAGAATTAATAATCACAGATCTCTGATCCAGAGCGCAGGTGAGATATTCGAAAGCCAATGCGAATTACACCATTTCTATATTCATGGTTTAAAAATGTTCAAATTTCTATATTGAACCTAGCTAAAGACTTGAGAAAAAGATTGTGTTTGCAGAGTTATTACATTCAGATTTTAAATTCGCAGTTTTTTTTGTGGTCCTAATGCACAGTGTTTTCAAAGGGAAGAAATGTGTAGATGAAATGTAGATGGAAGCACCTGTTCATTACTCCTTTTGGATATCTGGTATTGCTTAATTTATAAGATGTGGAAACACTTTCAAAACTGCCTTTGACTGATCATATACTATCTTTTTAGTTACGAGTTTGAATTTAATTTCTACATTACTGCTATTACAAGGTACTTAAACCACTTCCTATTTTATTATTAATAAAATATGCTTGCAAAAACTCGGCTAAAAATGCTTAAAAATAAAAAATTTCTGTCACTGAACAAATTTATTTATAGTGTTTTGCATTTGTGGTATTACTTGGCCATACTGAGTTTGTTGAATTACTACTTGTAAATTATACAACATTGTTACTTTGATGTGAGATGTATCGACGACTTTCTATTTCTTTCTATTTCTTCTCTTTCAAACAAAAAATTTGTTTTAATATCTGACACATGGATGGTTATAAACAAACTGGTCTCCCTGTATAATGTCTGTATTGAATCATTAAAACATTGTTTATCACAAGATTATTGGCTCATAACGCCAATCAATGTTTGCATATTGCAGGTTCAATTCTTCTTTCTTATTCATACC
>QLNU02014176.1:21502524-21512999 GCA_006491805.2 Dysdera silvatica | reverse complement strand
TTACTCGTAATTTCAAATAACCTCGTCTAATTTCCATTAATACCTGTTTTTAATTAACTATAGTCTTTAATTACTTTTTATCCACACTCTCTCCTTGTTTTTCTTTTACATAACATATTTATGTATCATAAAAAGTTTAATATTTTGTACATTTAATACGTAATTCCTTTCACCTTGGTGGCTCACTGTTTATAGTCGTCACATTTTAGTCTACTGGCATAGGTTCGATTTCCAGAAGGCTTTACAGCATTAAGACACCTAGGGACTTTAGGCAGAGTGTTATTTGGGGGCCGCCTTTAAGCACGGTGAAAGGTTTAGAAGGGGAATCTAAATCGCTATCGAAATAGTTTAATTTTAAAATAATATATTCATTTTATTTCAATATAGAGCTAACTCAACTCTAGTGTTTACATATATTCTAAATCTCCAAAACCATAGCGTATGTTCAAGTACATAACAAAGAGAGAGAAACTGCACTTACAAGCGTAGTAGAAATTTGATTAATAAAATTTCTACTACGTCATTAAACATTTTTCTTCAATTTATTATTTATTCTGCGTAGTGCTACGTTTTCAGATTGAGTTCACGTACGTCTATGATTTGCAATCATGCAAATTCAGTGTAATGGTCAGCAGGGTTGTAAACTTGAAGAAAATATTGAGTGGGGCAAATAATTTACCCCCCTCAGTTATAGTCAAATGATTCAACCAAAGGTATGTAGAAGATAAACAATGACAACTGATGTATTTCAATTATTATGTCTTCCACCCGTCTATCGTTATGCATATTTTTATTTATTATTTACCAATTTTGGAAATTCTCGTCACACCTAAAGCATTTTATTGGGGCTGACGGGACCTAGGCTCCTCAAAATTGAGGCCTCTAACGGTCGAGTATATCTTCCAATGTATAATAGTATTAGAAAAATAAAATTTAGTCTTTTTTTTTAGCTTTTTAAGTTTTAAAAAACATCATTCGACAACACGTACGTAAAATATAATCATAACTTACGTTTTATGAAGTTAAATGCTTTTTGGAAAAAGTTTTATTTAAATATGATATTGATAAATAACTTCTTTGATCAATATTCTGACACATTTCATGGCTCTATATTTAGGACTGCCACTGCTGTAGAGAGACATGGATGCGTCAACGCGAGATTCTGTTGACAGAATGCTTCACACAAGATGGGAAGCGAATTTTTGGACAACAAGGCACAATGGTCATCCACTTAAAAGAACCGGAGTCTTGCACTTGTCACAAATGCGGTTTTTAAATCTTATTTCTTTGTGTATTAATATAATCAGTGGGGGCGACTATTCAAACCATGATTGCTGTTTTCATAAAATTTTATTTATATTATCAGAAAAGTACTTTACCCTCGCTATTGTCAACAGAGAAAGCGGAATTTAAACCATAGAATCAACAATTAAACATTGTTTTACATACAAAAGTAGGCATTAGTAGAATTTGAAAAAAATAATGTGTTGAAACTTATTTCATATTTCTTTTTCCTCAAGTACGATGTCAAATGTCATAACCATTTGATCTTTAAAATTCGCAAGAATCTTTTCACGATGTTCTTTTTTTTCGGTATCGGTTGGACCTTTGGGATTTTTGTATATTTCTCTCTTTCTCAAAATCGAGGCTTTTAGAGGAGAATTATTGAGAGAAGACTTTAACTACCACATTCACTAAGGCTGAAATTAGAACGTTTTGACCCATTATTACAAATTTGGATATTGTGGCCCTTCTCAGGGAGAGGATCATTATTGTGAAATCGATTGATACACGAAATCTCAGTGGCTAGCTTTATGGCCTATTGAGGCTCCATGTGTAAATTACTTTAATTATAACGCCATCGTGCAGTCTCCGGAAAGGGCAATAATATCTTACTTTGTGCTAATGGGTTAAAGATCTCTAATTTGAGACATTGAACGTGGTTTCAATCTAAGCCTATATTGCGAGATGTGCTAAATGTGAGTTGTCAACAGTGATAGCTGAGTAATGAAGCACGAGTTTTGTTCTTAAAATAAGAGGAAAGTTGGTCAACCATTTGAAGACATACAAAAGTATGCAGCATTGCACTCTTGGCTCCTGTGAATTTACATTCAATTTCCTATTTTTGATCCAATTTGCTATGAAATTCTGTGAATTCAGACATGCAAAAGGTCGAATCTATGATCGAGTTCTATATAAAAATGTATGTGAAGAGCCCCGGCTCTCAGAAGTTAAGAGGGACAATGAAATTTTGGATAAGAAAATTTTCGGATGATCTGGATATTTAATTTTCCGTATAAAGATGTGAAAGAAATCAAAATAATTATCCAAAAGCGTGTTTAAATACACACTACTGAATTTATACATTAAGATAATAAAAACTGTCAGGAACTGTACGTATGTGCTAATTGAACTACAGTCGAACCTCACTATAGCGAATCTTAAGAGACCGAATAATATTATTCGATTTCGTTATATCTGAGTTCATTATCTCCGATTCGATAACAGTAATGGATAATTGGACATGGCTAAAAATTCGTTGGTTATATACGGAGGTTCGTTATAAACCGGGTTCGCTATAGCAGGGTTTGATTGTATTAACTGCTTTGGAAATAGTCTTATTTTTTGTATATATTCAATATGTACAAATCCTTGCAGAAGACCGATATATATCCTCTGTATTAGTTTCGCTCTTAAGGCCCACTAGTATACTAAAACCATAAATACGAATATACAATGAAACAAATTTAAAAATTAAGATAAAATAATACAATTTAATAATAACAAATAAAATAAATTTTATTATGATCAGAAGCTAATAAACACTCTGAGTTATGATTTATTATAATGTCATCGTAATTCGTTTACTGGCTTATCAAAAAACATTGTGTCATGCTTCTTGATTATATTGCATCTGTAATGTTTTTAATAAAATTTATATGCTCTGTGTAGTTTTATGTATGTTTTATGTATTTTTATACATTTTGTACTTTTCCGACTGCCGTATTGCCTTAGTCAAGAATAAAAAAACAATTTTGAGGTCGAAATTATTTCGTGTATTTGGGAAAGTATAAAAGCTTAAGAATTAATGCAACGTTAAAAGATTAATGTCTTGTCTTTAGAGATTATACTCTATTTGCTAAATTTAAAAGATTCATGCAGTTTTTATTCACGAACGCACGAAAACGACAGATAGACCATGTCGAAAATAGGACATTCTCTTTAAATAAACATAAATTGTGTTAATTAATTGAATTTGTACTTATATTGAATATCATTTTAATAGGCCCGTATGTGGTTTATTTTCAATTATTCATATGTCATTATCCAACGTCTTCATTTATAAATTATTTGTCTTCAAAGTTCAATCGTTGTATCCTATGTGCTGCTACGTCGACTTTTTATGACCACGTACGGAACACATATGCTTTTACAATAATATACGTGTAAGGTAGTGTGTGTGTGTGTGTGTATGTGTGTGTGTGTGTGATCAATGTATTAGACCATTAGGAATATATAATTTTTTTTTTTTTAAATTAATCATTTCCTGTTGCATACGGCTGAGAGTATTTGTTTCAAGTTTTAAATTTTAATTGCATATATTTTCAAACAAATTGTGTAACGAACGAACAAATTATTATCAATGATTATAAAGCATTGCTTTACAAATTAACAAGGACATTTTATTTAATTATATGATATTATAACCCCACTTAAACTATTTTTATTTTTTAACTTTAAGTTTTGTCGGTAGTTGTCGAAAGAGACAGCATTTCATAGGTTATTTATGAAGTGTAATAATTAATTTTAAACCTTTATTGTTTAAATAATAATAAATAATAAATGTATTATTCAATACATTCTTAGCAACCCTCCATAACTCATTACACCATATCTTATGTACCTTTCTCTCTCTTCTTAAACAAGTACATATCCACCTTTAAACATCCACTGCCTGAAAGTACTTGACAAAAACCTTTACTTTCTCGCGCGCATGGTTTTTATTTTTGTTCTTACTTTTTTTTCCATTATTTTTTCCATTTGTATTCCTTGATTATATTATCTGCTGTATGTTCGATTCGCTCCATATACATCTGATGAAGGCTGCCCTTTAGCGTAGAAGGAAGCTGGCCCATGTACCAATACTATAATAAATCGCTCAAAGTTTTCCGACTACTTTTATATTTATGTCAAGCGGTAATATTTACTAAATAACTTTATTGTTAATTAAAATTTGTTCGATGAAACGTATTGCTACACCGAAATTTACGCCCAAAAGAAGTTGAATGAACATATATTTATTCTGAAGATATATTTGGACGGATTATGAAGAAATAAAAATATTACTGATTGCTGCTCGCGATATGATGAAGTTTATTTTCAACAGAATTAGTGGTCTTTATAGAAAACAGATCTGATTTACTTTAAATAATTTTTTAGCAATGTAATAATTTCCTCATTTAATTCCACAATGCCTTTATTTTTATAATAAGAACTATGATAAAATTTCAAGAAGCCAATACATCGTTTATTTCCACTAATCTAGTATTATAATTGAAATATTCTGAATTTCTTCGGAGATGTTTTTAATTTCTTTGGAAACATTCTGTATTTCTGTTCTGGGAAATATGCTTTTGAAGTTACTGAGATTTAGAAGTTCTATATTTCTTCATATTCAGCATATAATGGAGGCATCGGTTCCCACCTTGGGCTTGATGGAACACTTCTTCTAAATTGACTCTGGTAAATTTCCCTTGGATTACTGTAACCTGTAAAGTCAACACAATACGATAAATAAAAGTTTTGAGTTTTACTATTTAATTAATTTGTGAACACAAATCTTTTTAAAATATCCATTAATAATTGAATTCAGTGTCGTTGGGTAATTTTTTACTAATACTCCTACTCTTTCTTTTCTCGCTCTCTATAGATCATAGAAAATTATCGCGTAATTATTCTAAATACAAGCTTATTTATATATTATAAATAAGTTATTAATTTTTATTGTTAATTAATTAAACAATATTTAAAAATAATATTAAAGAATTAAAAATTTAACAATAATATTAAAGTTATTAATATTATTGTTAATTATAATTATGTTATATAATTAGAAGCTTAAAATACGCTTATCAAATCCATGAGGTATTTTTGCCAGAATTGTGTGTCTGCCAAAGGCGATCATACTCCGTGTTAAATTTTCGCATGTATCTCCATTATGCAGTACAAATATTATCTTCTTTCTGTTCCTACGAACTAAAACCTTTAAATTCCATAATTATACCAAAACTCCATGCACATATCATGAATCATCTAAAGACAAATCGCCATATCAAATTTCATTGCATGTCCTACTCATAATGTAATTCTTGTATAAAGTTTTATAAATTATCCTTCAATTTTGGTCATTAATGTAGATATAGTACGAGTATATATACACTCCGGTGTCCAAAAGTCAAGCAAAATCAATATATTTGTAATTATAATATTTTATGAATCAGACTGTCGGAATAGAACGAATCTTTTCATGCTTATGTAAGAAAGTGATATAAGTACAAAAACAGAAAAATGAAGGATAAAAATGATTTTTATACATAAATTATTCATCTTTAAATAAGTTACTAAAACGTTATTTTAGTTTTCGTAGAAAAGTTTTGTAAACGACGCTGGTACATGAACATCAACAAGGGGTTTCGTCTCCTCTTGTAGCCATGTGTGCATTTTACAGGTATTGCCTGCTTTCTGTGGGACTATGTATATAAAAATACCCACTCCTGGAGTGGAGTCGTTTTCAATTCTGCAATGGTCCATGGTGGTTAAATTGACGAGGTAAAATGCAACTATCTAATGTATTCCACGTATTCACAACTCGATTCATATTCAAGACTGCATTTGTGGAATTTTTTTAAAGAAAAACATCGATTAGTTGAGATCGGTGAGGGTGGGCGTTATCTTCCGTGAATAAAATTTTTAAACTTACAACACCTTCGAAAAAGCGGGAAACCTAGATTTCGACATGTCTCGCTTCCGTCCCTCTTACTAGTAATAGAACTTCTGTCGAAGTTGCGGAACTCTGCAAGGAACATCGTGTTCTACTTTTAACGTTGAAAATGTTTTTACTGAAATTAATGCGTAAAAATCGTCATGAAAGTTGGTAACATTCCTTTCGTCCTGATAATTTTCTCCACCCATAGTTGGGTTCGAACCTTGCTTCAAATAAGTTCGAATTGTTGATAGATCTGTACTTGGATAAGCTTTCCTATGCTCTGTATAATAATATAATATTCTGATTTTATCGAGACTGTTTCCTTAATCATATATAATAACTGATACCGATAGCCAAGTGAAAATAAAAAAATTTAATCATTAATAATCAAAAAAGGATAGTCAAATAATAATCGACAAGCGATAATCAAGTAATAATCGACAAGTGATAACCAAAAAGTGATAATCAACAACTGATAACTAGGAAGTAATAACCAAGTGGTCATGGAGAAGAATTAACAGATAAAATCATATTTATTCTATAAGCCCGAAAGCAAAATAGAAGTATCGAGTAAGTTTTCAAAAAATATTACAAATGGCTTGAAATCCATTCTAAGTCAATATGTTGAGGAAATCGATGAGCATGATAAATTTAAATTGTAGCAGTTTCTTTACGAATACATAGCACATGTTTGTAATTACTGACCATTCTTCTAATTCTAAGCATTAATTAATCTTAACTAACGAGATATGTATTTACTTCAATAAGAATATTACCTGCTAATTGCATGGATTCATTGAATTCGCTCTTCAAGATGTTTAACACTTTCTGAACTCCCTTCTGTCCCTATTGGTTACATAATTAATTAATTAATTAATAAACAAATAAAACACACAATAAATCAATTAATCAATTTTGTTAAGGGCTTGAGTTGAAAAATGTGTATAAATTAAGAAATTTGTCAGCAGATTCAATGTTCGCCTCATATTAACGATTATGCTATCTGTAAATATATGAACGTTCTACGCATTGGCGTGCGGTCCATAAAAGCAATATAAGCATTGCTTGCCTAGCATCAATTTAAAACAAAAATTTAAAACACATTTTCATGTTTTTGCTCAATTATAGATGTTCATCAGAATGTGTGTCTGTATAACTGAAATATTGTCCTAGGTCAAACTAACTCTTGCAATATATTTGTCGCTTAAAGGCGACACGCACTGAGAGCGGGCCTTGAAACGCTAGATCAGAAGCAAGTTGAAAATTGCTTCTCAGTGGGAGATGGAAACTATGGACCGCTATGGGCATAACTACTACGTAAGAATATTATTGTTACGGAATTTTTATTATCTATACAATCGAGTTTTCTGCTTGAAATCTGTAAATTCGTCATATTAAACATAAATGCGATTACTGATTATTTTAGCTTTTTAAGCCGTTCAATCGCGAAATATTTTTAATCTGAGAAGCACTTCCACGATCATTTATATCAACGACAATGTCGCCATCTAGTAGCGTCAATACGAACTTTTGTTGCGTTTTGTACAGTTTAAGACACGACCTTTCGTTTTGTCAACGAATCTCTCAAAGGAAACGGCACAAAGCGTAAATAAACGCATTGCTTTTCTAAAGAAAAATGCCATCGCAGGCCGTTAGTTCTGGACGCAGATGTCAGAAAATAGCAAATGGTATTTAAATATCACAGGCATCTGTTACAAGTATCTGACTATATCCTTTACTAACTTCCCAGAGGGTTGTTTATTTTGCTTAGGTTCATTTTCCTTCATTGTAATTGAAAACGCAAAATTCTGCCCTCATTTTATGTTTTACAATTGAACATTGTTACGTACCACGAACAGTTAAAGTGACAACATTTTTTTGCAATACAATTAGTTCGTTTTATCAGAGAAGGATGGGATTTTATTAATATTAATTTAGCGAAAATTAAAGATAATTCAAGAAACGGTTCGCATTAAATGTAAGCTACATTATGGGTGTTCTTGCTAACGAAATTTGATCGTATTCAGATTATTGTAAATTTACGCTCTTATTGTCTATATTCTTGCGTTAAGTATTAGATTTTTGTTTGAATTTATATCTGAAACTAAAATTTGAATAATCTTAAATTTTTTACTCAAAACTCAAAAAAAAGTTTTCACTCATGTTCTTCCAGCTAGTGTAAGAATGAACCAGCTAAATTACACATAAACAGTAAATATGTCGCATAACAAAGTGGTTTAAAAACACAGAGTTTGTCACAGAATAAACTGTAATATGCCTGCAATGTAAAATTCTAACCAATCAACGAAAGGTACAAAGCTGTTCTCCAAGCGATTAGTCCGTTGAAGTTTTATGTAGAAAATCTAGAAATACATGACGAAGAGTGATCTTTGTCCCGCATAAGGCAGAAAACATCATGCTAGGTTAAGCGAAGTATTGAACACCAATCCCATTATTCTCTTTAACAGTAACTTCATAAATATATTCAAAGATGTTGTTTCATACCCTTGAATAAAATCATTGTCAAATATACCTGATCGGGAACACTATTCCACTGTTAGTTTGTCACAAGCATTCCATTGAAAAACATTGCCACCTTTGGTCGATGGAAAACACTACCCTCTACATCCTATTGAGAACTTACGAACGGTGTCAATGGATATGATAAAACCATATACGCTTGATGCAGAGCTCCAGGACATTACCTTTAGGCTTAATGGATCTGCTTGTACTTGATTTAAAGTGTTATGTAACAATTGAGTTGGACTTTACTGTGGTGTAGTGGTAATGTTTTCGGCTACCTATGAGAATAACTCTGGTTCGAGTCCACAGATACTCAGAGTTTTTTGCCAATTTTGATTCTACAAGTCTACAGCCCATGGTTTGATTCTTCAAACGAAAAGAGGTTTGCATTCCTTGGGAAACTGCAGTTCCTGACGCATATTGGGTTTTTCTGATTGTGTGTGATAAAACATGGACATTATCTTCAATCACATTAAGTTGTACATACGCCAAGAGCAAGACCCCATAGTGCAGGCCGTCCAACAAACGCTGCTACTGCTCCTTTCTTTAGCGCTTTGAAAACATCCCAGCCATTCCTTACACCACCGTCTATGTATACTTCTACCTTCGGATATCTTGTACGAAGAGCATTCACTACTTCCGGTAGTGCTTCGATCTACGGAAAAGTAGGAATCTCGTAAGTACAAAATGATTGATAACAGTGATTAAAGTCAGTTATATATAAAACTATACGTAACTAAATAACGTGCCTTTCGATGTTATAGCCATGGCATAAATATGATTATGTATGTAAATGCGTTATAGTTTGGAGGCTCTGGCCTGCTCTGGTTAACCTTTATCGCAGTCTTAGGATGAAAAATATGTGAATAGAAATTACTTTCCCTCGTGAATTTATATTTTTTGCTTTTAGAAGTTGTGATTTAAATAAAGCAGAAAATTTATGTGATTTCCTAGAAAAATATTCATCCTCCCATACTTAATGACATATGGGGTGCCAAATTATTAATCTGCTACAAAATTAATAAACCAAACCATGCAATGGGCACGATTATATACAAACGTAAGTGAAGAAATTATTAATAGGTAAGGCAACGTATAAAATTAAATTTTTGAATAAACAGCATACAAAGTGTTATTTTCAGTTTCTGTTTAAACTACATCTAATTCGATGCAGAGTGTCTTACACGTTATTTTGTTTCTATTTTTACTTCACAAATTTATTCAATAGGTAATCTGACATGGCTTAACGGAACTTTTGAGACACAATTCGTTTCCATACAACCAAATTTATTGGAGAAATTACTGTGATTGAACGATCTCGGTGGCAGCACTTAGGCATTGGAGAATCTCGCATTATTTCCCACATCGTACAATGATATTATAATACATACCTGGATAAAAAATCGTGCATATTACGTGTCATAATATGCGCCTCCATTGCAACAATTAGCTTTAATTTCAATTGCATATAACAAATATTTCCTCCTTACCGTTGCTCGTTCAGTATCCAATTGTCTGCCTCCATGATTAGAAACCATAACAGCTGCTACACCAGCTTGGGCGGCTTTGATTGCATCTTCAGCTACAGATAGTAAAATCTAATTAGTGTAATATTTATGATTTTACGTATATCACAAGGTCAGATTAGGTAAGATTATATGAATAAACGTTTACTAACAATAATTTTAACACATGTCACATTTGAACCGCACTTATCAGGAGTTGATAAGCAAAATTCATCGAGTTACTAAATCTAATTTCATTTAACTGTACGTGTACCTAAATGTGACACTTCGTATTTATTGGTAGACTACTATGCTGTGTACTACTGAGTAACTATGTCTTATTCTTCGTACATCACATAAGGATGTCCATTCAAGTTATGATCTCAGGGATAACCGTCGTCTTTGTTTTTTTTAAATGGATAATTGGGATTTTAAATGAGACCTCTCGATTCGAATTACCC
>QLNU02014176.1:21491066-21502424 GCA_006491805.2 Dysdera silvatica | reverse complement strand
TTACTATTAACATGATATATTAATGACGTTCAGAATGTTTTTATGGAGACTGAATCTAAAAAAGTCATTATGAAATCACACAACGTTATATTACAACAATTATTGCGCAATTACGATTCTGACCGCTGGCGCAGTATAGCCCAGATGCTCTTGCGCCATAAAAATCCAAACAAACAAACAAATAATACGGACCCGACTGGGACTCAACAAAAATACTACACCGTCACATCACAAACAAGAATAGTAGACTCTTCTTAGAATCTTGGGAAACTTACAAACTACACGGGAAAGCCATTAATACATCACAACCACTTCCAGAAACTTATAAACAACTCTTACACTAAAATTGTTGTGAATTCCCCAACATTAAGCGTTTTCCAAATAGGAGGCCTCCCATTACTTCCCACTTTTTAGATTTTTCCAATCTGCGGGACTACTCTGATGAAGGGTTTTTCCAGAAATTTCAAGTGTAAAAAGAGGCACGAGGACAACATCGTCATTGCTCCTGATAAAGAACTGCTGCGGGCACGTCAGAAAATTTACACCAGAAGTTTATTTACATATATGAATGAATGAGATACATCCGAAACTTATACAAGTGAAGTTACAAATTATGAATTTGCATCATATATGCGGGTCCCAAGTAAATGCTGTGGCGTAACTCGCTCGAAGCTCCAAGCTACAACTACTAAGTAGTTTAAGCAAAAATTAAGTCAAGTAAAATTAAGTAACACCAAAATGACATATTAGAACATTTTTAACTTAAAACAATCACAGTTTTAATCCCGCTGCCCCATGATTCCCTTTACCAATTGCTTTTTATTGTAATTTTAAATTGCCCAAGATTTCTTCTTTCTTTTTTGTTATGTCACCCAATGTATTTCGTAACCCCTGTAATCTAAATTATTTCTGTTTTTCTCTGTTCTTACTTTTGATATATGCAACATCTCACCCCTTCTCAGTCTCATTCCTTCATCTATATGTTGTCTATATGTTACGTCTATTGCATCCCTGAATTTTTGTTTATAGATTCTTTCATACATTTTGGTAATTATACAATATTCGTTTAATTTACTTGCTGGAATAATACCAGTGTCATAAATTACTGTTCTCCAATCACAAGTATATTTCCCATATAACAATTAAAAATATCTCCTCTGTATTATTTCTATTAACGTAAATTTATTTTTCTCATATTTCCCCATACACAATTAAAATATATGAGATGGCTGTGAACAAATGCATAATATAAAACTATTTTTATGTGTTTTTTGGTAGTACTTTTGCTATTTTTGATATTACTCCTATACCTCTACTTATTTTCTTGTACACTTCACTTATGTGGTCGTTTCATGCTAAGTCTTTATATATTGTTACACCTAAGAATTCAATTTTGTGAAGTAAATCGATATCTTCTCCTTATTGCCTCCCCTTCTTGCAGCTTTATTTTTATTTTTAAAAATTATTATTTTTGATTTGTGGCCATTTGCTGTTAGTTCATTCATTCTAAACCACTCCTCCATTTTCCCAATATCTATCCTTGCCTTTGCTAGTAAGCTCTCCTGTTCATCATCCCATATTATCATGCTTGTGTCAGCTGCAAAAAGTTATTTCATCCTTTCCCTAAGTTGGGGGATCTTTTTACTTGCTGTTTTACCAGTATTTAACCGCTCTTACACAAACAATTTTTGAGTTACACTGTAAATAATTAGGTAACCTATTGCACTTAATTAAGTATAATGCCCCCACAGAAGACTCACAGTTGGATTCGAATTCTCACCAATACAGACATATACTGATTTTTGCTAGACCTGTGCTCTAACAAATGAGGCCACTCTCTTACAAGTGGAGAGCTTTAAGCTTCTTGCATAAGGTAAAATTAATTATTCAATTTTTAAATATTACTATCATCATCATTTTATCATCATGTGTGTTACAGCCAGGGAGTAACCTGTCAAAATATTTTTGTAGCCGTTCGGCTAACTTGAACATAAAAGTTCTAGTCGAATTAAAATAGTTGTTGCCAAATCAGAAAAGTGTTTTTCAAGTTCACAGGAAATTCTGTTCGGAAACAATCAACTCCACGCAATGTCATTCAATTATTTTCATACTTCCAACTGGATTCTTCGTTGCCGGTGTACACCATGCGTGATATGCGGTTTTAAAAATCAAATTCCTTCCTCTCTGGTCCGTTTATTGATATATTCGCCAAATGCCTTATAGTTGTGACATGAAGTCTATTACAAGACCTTTCCAATTTTATTTGGAGCTTTCTGGTGAATTGTTCGGCGGTTTTTCTAGCCGAATAGTGATTAATGTCACCTTTCGGCAAAAAGCCTAGCGTCAGGTTAATCCCTAGTTATAGCAATAAATAAATATGGTACTTTTGCACTCAATTAATATATTTTCTATAATTAATATAATTACTAAATTTTTACCATCGTCATTATTCTCACTATCGTTATTATTATTATTTCCGCCTCATTATTAACTTTGAAGGTGTCTTTACGGAGGTTAACCCCTAAAATAATTTCATTTCTGCGTTATTTTACGCTAAAGTTTATTTATAACGATATAGTAGAATTTAACCGAAATACGTAATATTAGCAATATAATACCTTTACAATACCAGTGAACATCTTACTAACTTCAAGATTATTGTATACCAAAGATTTTAGTAGCTAAGAAATTAATTGATTATGTGCATTATATTCAAATTCCATCATCGAAAATGTTTTCCTCGCAGGGCCATAACGAGTCCAAGAAGTAAAAGATTGAATTTAATTTGGATAGTTAAACTTCATCTTAGACCAATCTTAATTTAAATATATCTTAGAATCGACACAAACATTAACCATTCTTATTAGCGAAAGCACCTCTACATGCTCCATCCTGAAAATGAGTATTGAAGTTCATGTACACCTGAATAGGAAATGCAAAATTTGCGTATTTTCTCGGTGAAGATAGTGACTGAAATATCATTCTCGGACATACATTAACAATGATATTTTAGGCAGAAACAAAGTGTGTATTTGCGACATGAAGCACAGAATCATAATGTATTGCAGTATTAGATTCTAAATGAAATGAAATTATTATTATTGGCATAAAAAATTAAAATTTGACCAATCATAGACATCAAAAATGTTAAACAATATTGGAATTAAAATTGGAAAATGTTTAGATGTGATCAGTTTTAAACTTCAAATTATCTTAAATAAATCTTCAACTTAACGTCGATTATTTTTCATTTTGACAATTAATCATCTCCAACTTACCTTAGCCTATTCTTATCTCGGGCTAACATAGAATAAATGCATTTTACTTCGACTTAAACCTATCTTTGTATTTCGAACTTTTACTTGTCTCAAATTTATAGAGCCCTTCGACTTAAATTTATCTTACACTTATCTTACATTAAGTTCACATAAAAGTAGGATATTTGACCGGAAAGGCAAAATTACAGATATTACAAAAATCATCGACAAAAGTAAAAAATGAGTATTGAAATATACAAAATTTATTCATTTTACTCATGCACTCTTATTTTACGATACAACTTTCACAGGGGCGTCCATATGGGGGATAGGGGGGCTCGAGCCCCACATCAGTTTAAAAATTTGATTCACCCGAACCTGCTACGCATTTACTTTCAAAAGTTTTACAGACACATTTTAAAATAAGGTACTTTTTAGCTCATTACTAATTGTCAAGCAGTATCAATTATTTTTGTAGCGTTTTGGTATCTTGTACATTCACTAAAATTCTCGATAGCTTTGAGAAGGAGGTAATAATTTTTCTCAGCACCCACTAGAAATACTCATTAATTTTTCTCAGTTCTCTAGAAGTAATCGAAATGGGCGCCCATGTATTCTCATAAGGAGATAAAGTATTGCTAATTCAAATTCTTCTATAATTGATTAAACCACCAACATTGCTTTTAAACAAAAAAGGTGATCAGAAAAGAATATAGGTAACTTAATATATGTTTTGTATGTATCAATAAAATTTAAAATTACTTATAGCCTTTAAGAACTTTTCGACCGTCACAGCTAATTGAAGCATCAACCGGAAAATCTACAGTGACGATAAGTGCGCTGAAACCAGCTTTTTCGGCTCTATGTATAAGCTGTGTCACTTCAGGTCTGTTTTCGAGGATGCAAAATTGTTGCCAGAGTATTGCATTGGGATTCACGGAAAAGGCAGCTTTTGCAACATCTTCGAGTAAGGTCTGAGCGTGCATACTCAATATCATTATAGTACCCAAAGATGCTGCGGCTATATGAAAAAAATATTAAAAAAAATATTGTTAGAATTAGACTGCGATCTACTTTCAAAGCTAAACCATTTAAAATTGAAGCAAAATCATTAAAATTTCGGAGTATTGAATTTTATTTATATTTTTTTAAAATTTACATTTATAAAATAAAATTCATTATTTTATCATTTAATATCCTATTATATCATTTTATATCACAAAATTCAATATTTCATCATTTAAAAATTCAAGCCACAAATATTATTCATATTAATGTTTAAATAGACTTTATGAAAGACTTTGATAATGATTATGAGAAATGTGATATGTTTGAAATAAATGATCAATATATTAGAGTAATGCCCATATATGTCTATTAGCTCGGGGCTAACGAAAATGCTTGATATATCCGTTTTGGAATTTTAAATACCAAACTTTGAAAAAAAGCTTGCATAGATATTTGCATATGGCATATATACAAAAATATTCAGCGTTAAATTTGTTTCAAATTTAACAACGTAGTAAATTACCATTAAGATTTCAGTATAATAAGCTTTTGAAATTATATATATATATGATATATAACCTCAGTAATCATTAGCATCATAAGATTCATTTCATGATCAAAAAACCCTGTTTGTTTTTGAAGTATCTATGCTCAATAAAGTGTCGTCGTAAAATATTCAGAGCACTAAATACATAGACATATGTATAATTCACTGCCTCAAAAAGTATTTACTCTGAATTATTATTGCATGCTTGGAGTCTGTTCGCAGAATTCTCTGATTTTAAGTCATGCGAAATTTCATTCATTATGTTCGACTCAGTAAAAAGGGCAGTTTAAATCATTAATTGTTTTCTGTATTTTGATTTTCTTTAGAATTTTTACCTTTTATTTAAAAATTCTCGTCAATTTTTCCTCGTTAAATGCGAGTCTGAGAAAAATTTTATTCGCTAAAAACGATTAAATTTCATTACTCCGTTTCATCATACTACCAAAATTCATTGATTTATCGCTATATTCTCAGCCTTGTTAAATGCGAAATCATTACATCTGGGTCTTACTGTAGATGAAACCTAAAGCATGCATGGATTTAGATTTTTATTGAGAAGTCTGTTGTGGTGTGTTTGACAACATAGCGTTATAATTCAAGAAGACTCAAACAAATATGTTAAGTCTTGTATTACGCCGCTCATCATTATAATTTCAATTGGTGCAAAGTATTCAAAGACAAGTCGATCTTGCCTAGGCTTATATTGAAGAAAAACCTAAAAATGTTGCCAAAATCTGGTTTGGAAAAATTAATCAGACAAAAATAAAGAGCAAGGTTTCAAAGTGGTGCATAGCATACCTAAATAGCAATATGAAAAATTTGGTGGAGTATACAGATATACATAAATTAACTAAACAGTGAGCAACCAAATAAAGAAAAATACAGAAAACTACTAAAGTGAGAATATAGAAATGTAATCAAAATAAAACAACAGAAAGCGAAATTTAAAACAATATTTATTATATAAAAAATATCAAGTGACAATAGATTGAGGTATATTACAAGGGTACTGTTTAATCTTGGGCTCTTCGGTTGATTTCATTCTTAGATACGTTTTGAGAAATTAAAAGTAAATTAAAAACTTTTAAAACTAACTTTAAAATAGATGAATAAGTACCAAATAAGAAAACCAATTAACGTAACAGAAAAAAGAGTTGACTAAAATTATAAAATAAATCTTTTCATTATTAGTTTGAAACATTATCAACTCCGGATCAAGGTCTCTCCAAGCTTGTTTTTTACTCTCATTTCTATCGAGGTTTACATCTTCATACTATTCCAACTTATTGCTTGATTTGGTTTATCCATGCTGTCAAAGGCTGCTTTTGTTTTCTTTGATAAACTTCTAGCTGCCATTTGAAAGTAGTGCGTGAGAAGCTTAAATAGACAAAATAGCATTAAGAAAGTGAAAGAATGTTGTTGTTGAATAGTCAGAGATGAGAAAGGTGGCCACCATAGGCAGAGCTGTCTTCTCAGACAGGGCATACCATATATGAAGCTCATGCAGTTACAGGAGCAAGGAATCAGAAGCCCCGACCAGGCCGACAACGAATAGAAGTAGAGCATTAATTATCCACCGCTTCCTTGGGCTGATGGACGGACTGAGCAAGTCCGGGAGATGTATATGCTGAATCAGGCTAAGGCTATAGCAGGAGGTAAAGGGCTCCCTGCGAAGAAAACCATATTCAGGATATGAGAAGAGGATGTACTCCAGTGTCTAATCTTCATTCGTGGTGCATTGGAGACACACTGCCATAGTTTGTAACGAATCCTGTGCAGAAAACTATTTGTAAAGGCATAACCGAGGAAAAACAGATGGCTACCCTGGTGTGGACTTCCCTAGAGGGGTGTCCATGGTGAAAGGAAGGAATCATGTTGATCTGAAAGGCGGCACGGTAGTGCTACCTTCCATGACATTTGCTTACAACAGATATTAGCCAATGGCAGACATTTGACTACGAAATACACGAGTCTGCAGTAATCATAAACCAAACAAATGCATTAACCCGCAGCTCACATTAATCAAGTTTGGACAGTCGCTAATGATATATACATTATGTAAGAGCAGGCATTAACGAACTAGATAGATTATCCAGCAGGATTTCGATAACTATAAATATTACCCAGAGACTGACATTCGCTAACTATATAGATATTAGTCAACAACAGTATGGGTCAACAGTCGACATTAGCCAACAGTGGCCTGAAGAACTTGGAGATGAAACATAAATAAACTATTTTAGAAACTTTAATAGAAAGTTGCATTATTACCTGCAGCTGTTCCAGATTCGCCGACTGGATTTGCTAGTTTCTGAGCTGCCGATGGTGATATACCAATTGGAAATTGAATCGTCTTTCCCAGAACAGTGGTAACCAAGTCGCTTTTAGAAACATCGATTAAAATACGAGGAATTATGTTTATCCTTAAAAACACAAGAAGATAAGGGCATAACGAACTCAGAAAATCGATAAATAGATCAGTATTTCCCATGCTTATGAATATATAGTCAATTAAAAACTTTACTTTTTGAAGCCGTCGAAATTATTCTGATATGTTCGTTTTCTTCCAGCGGCACCCCAGTAATAATTTCTAACTCCAATAGGAAGGACTGCTGGTGCGCATCTATCAAAGTCTTCCACAGTGGTCATTTTGTCAAGTGTTATGCTTTAAACGAAGATAATAAAAGAATACTCTGAAGTTTTTCTCTTTGCTATTTAAAATTCCAATAATATCATATACGCACTTCATATATTCGCTTAACTACGTATTTAACTTTTATTCTTATATCTCAAATTATTAAATAGTTTAAGAACATTCGGTATCAATTTTGTTTAAAAAAATCGATTTTTTATTCATTGCATGGAAAAAAATGTAGATTCTTCTGAATATAACGGTGCTTTTGATTTTTTCCTGAGGCATTTAGATCCCCCTTAAAATGGCAATTACTTCAAAGTCATAATACGTGTCTATATTGTACTTGACAAATTTTAAATGCATTTTTCTCAAATTTATGTTTTTTACAATGTTACAATTTTAATTTGATATATCTTCAAAACCGTTTAAAATAAATTTTAGAAACTTTGAAAGTATATTGCTTATAGTTTAGTTTATCATTACAAAACTTTTATATATACATTATAGCCTAAAATATTTATTTTAATAAAAATAATTTGAGCGCCAAAGTTAAAAAAATATCAATTTTGAAATTTTTATATTTTTCATTTGTTTCTAAAGAACTTATCAAAATGTCGTGAAATCAATCTTCTCTTTATATTTTTATTTATGAAACAAAACTTTTTTTATTTTATCAAAAGTCGTGTAAATTCTTGAATTGTATCTAAAATTCTGGACATTAGTTTTTCGAGCTTTTTCATATATTTGGAATTTAAAAAAATTAATAAAAAATAGTTTTTATTACATATTATGATTACTATTATATTTTAATTGTTATAGAAAAAAAATGGAATGCATATCTTCAAAAATATTTATTTTTTTTTTGTTAATTGGTACCGTACACCCTTATTAGAATATCAAACTACCCGCGTTTTGTAAAATAATGGTTGAACATCTCTAAATCTGTTTTTTATGTCCATAATATTTCGTTGCACATTAATTACACAAAAGCCTCAGAAAATTTTTCTCACAAAACAACTAATTAAAGAAATTTAGAATCAGAACTAATAAAAAGAGATAATTACACTGGATAGATACAATTTTTCGGTACATATACCTCGTCGCATCCTACCTAGAGGAAGAAAATTATATAAATATAACTACGAAATAATTTAATTGGATATAATTAGACATGAACACATAATGTAAGTAACTATTATGTGTTCATAATACACATAATAAACACTTTACATTGATATTTGACTGGTGTCCAATCCTTGGGACATGAACGTATATCGGGTGAGGGCATTAGTGTCACAACCCTCCAATAAATAAAAACATAATGTGTATATGTAAGGTGGTAATAATTATACTGTTTTATATTTAGTGCTCGCCAAATTTTCTACTTTTTGCTTTAACGAATAATTAAAATAATACTAAAATTTGTTCATTAGCAATTCAATAGATGGGAAAAAATTCGATGAAATATAGTTTCAAAATATGCTGATAGGAAACAGCATGGGGCTGCACAACAAAAAATAAGTATAAAAAGTGTAATAAAATTAAACTAATTATTCTTTCTTCAATAAAATTATGTCGGAAGGCTGCTGATCTGCATGCGTATATGAGATGAAATTCTGTCTTGCATGCAAATTAATTCGTTTAGAAATTCTCTTCGCTGCAGTTACGTAATTACGAAACTAATCAATTTGGGAAGACACTACCTTTGCATTGTAACAGGTTACCCTACCTCCTGGCTGCAATTTCCCAAGAAAGTATTTTCTAAATATGAAATTTGATGTGAAACCAAACTGGAGAGTAATTATTGGCGAATGCAGAAGACTTTGTTGAATAATGTATTGAGCTTCTGTGCGCCATGTTTGGCAGCCTTGAATGTTGACAGTTATGAGTATTTGTATTGACAGCTATAAGTATCTGCATCGACAGCTATGAGTATTATCATGATGGAAATATGCTTCATCCCCACCAAAAGAAAAATGCTTTTTAAAAGGGCGCCATCCTCTTCCATTCTGACTAAAAACTTTAGAGTATACACGCATCCTTTTTTTAATGATTATCTTTTTACAGCTACTGCTGCTGAAAAATTTTATAGGGTTTAGAAAGAATGGCTTTTCGAAGAATTTTCTGGCAGTGGAATATGAGACATTCAACTGCTTCAATACTCCTTGTTCACTGCTTGCTGCTGTTTGCTTTTTCCTTAATAATTGTACTTTAACTTTAATATTAATTATATTTTAAATTTAATTTATGAAGGAAACTAATTTTTAAGTATCTCCAGGGTTTTAAATCTTCATCAATTGGTAATAATCTGTAGACTACAAATTTGTGTTATTGAATTGAGTTGTTTGCCGAAATTGGTCCTTATGATGACAGTATCAGACCCATGATGACAGTATCAGACCCATGATGACGGTATCAGTCCCATGATGACAGTATCAGACACATGGTGACGGTTTTCTAGCCGAAGAGAATCAAGACACTTTTAAGACACAATAAGCAAAAGATGGTTTATCAGCGCTGGTTGTGCTGAGGGCAGTGAAAGGACTGATAGATAAAATACTTGGATAAAAAAATTCCTGAAGTGTAATTTCTTCGAAAAAATGCAGAATGTATTTTGCATGCAGTAAATGGAACGTTTAATCGTTCAATAATTTTTATATTATCGCATGTTATGTTGAAAGCCTAATTTAGTTTGGTACTATTTCTTGTTCGCAATTTTACTGATGAGCTGCCACTGACTGAGTCTTAATGAGTGTATTTAATTAATGAGTCTTAGCCGCGGAGAAGTTTTAACCGCTTAACAATTTTAACTGCTTAAAAGTTTAATCCACTTAACAGAGCTAATTGTCCATTCGCACAAAGATAATAGCGTAAATCTAGAAAGATTCCTAGAATCAGAAACTATAATAATGTAAAACAATATTATTATTCGAAGAATTTTATTAAATTTGAATTTTATTAAATTTGAATTTTATTAAATTTTGAATTTATTGAATTTCAAATTTATTAAATTTGAATTTATTGAATTTGAATTTATTAAATTTGAATTTTATTAACGAATTTTATCAAATTGCAATTTTATTAAAAGAACAATATTATTTAAATAAAGAAATATATTTTATTTGATATTACTTTATAAAATGTACTTCATTCGCTTAAACTGATTATACATATTTTATCAGCTTGCATAAATTTTAACCAAAAATTTTCATCAGCTTTTATCCAAAAATAATTTTACCTTTCGTGGTATTTTGTATAAATCTTTTAACCATGAAATTTTTTTTAACCTTTTATCTAATATTGGATTTTCACATCTCATGCTTTTTTACATCGTTTTGTTTGGTACTTTTAACACATTACCTTTAATATGTTTTTATCATTTTAGCTTTAATTTATTTTTGTGTTATAACTTGTTGTGCACGTTTTCACTTTGTTCCGCGCAGAATAACTCTTGCTATCCTTGCGCCATAAAAATCCAATCAACCAACTTAAACGGATTACGCAACATCGACAGAAATTTGAAATCGAGGCAAATTCTTTAAATCAGGCGTATGTGCAAATGCGCGTAAACTGTAATGTGTCTGCTGATAAAGTCATTCTGCTATTGTTATATAGTAACAGTCACAACAGTTTAGATATTGTAAGTGCTGTGAACGTAGAAATGTGATAATCTTTAAATTCTAATTCGTTTACGGGCATTTATAATCCTCTTTGCAAAAATATTAATTACCTTTATTAATTAATGGATATATGTAATATATATATTTAGTGATAATAATAAACAACATTTTATTTGCCACAATGTTACAAATAAATGTATAGTATTTGCAACATACAATGATATAAATTAAACAACAATATATATCAACGTTTGTTGGCTATTGATACAAGCGCCGATGTTATGGCGTGAT
>QLNU02014176.1:21467181-21486246 GCA_006491805.2 Dysdera silvatica | reverse complement strand
CAGTGATCATACATCGCATTAAATTTCCTCCCCTTCATTACTCGTATTCAATACAAATATTGCCTTCTCACTGAAGCCACGAAATGTTATTTTTAAATTCCATAATTATACTGGCGCAGTATAGCCCAGATGCTCTTGCGCCATAAAACATCCAAACAAACAAACAAACATTATTATACTAGCATGTATGATATAAAGATAGTCCACGTCAAATTTCATTGTATTTTCTTATTTATAATGTGACTTACATATACACTGGTATCCAAAAGTCAAGCATAATCAATGTACTTGTGAATATTTCGTGAACCAAATTGTCGGAGTAGAATGAATCTTGATAACATGCTTATGTAGGAAGGTAGTGTAAATATAAAAACAGAGGAGTAAAGGGCAAAAATAATTTAAACATAAATTATGCATCCAATGAAGCTCTGCGGGTAAAAATTTCCGCACTTGAAATAAGGTTTCTTTCAGGTAAGCAACGATCCATAATGGGGAGATATCCAGGTACATTGTGCATTCCATGTATTCTCAACTCGACTCCTATTCAAAGACTGCTTGTCAGTGGATTCGTTGAATTTTATTCATTTGGAAGAAAAACATCGGCAAGCTGAGATAAGTGAGGGTGGGCGTTATCATCCGCAAATAAAATTTTTTGACATGAGATACCACATCTTCAGACAAAGTTCCGTTATATATAAAAAGTAATGAGATAACACCTACTGATACATCTTGTTCTACTCTTTTGAAATATTTTTATACATTTTTATACATTTGAAATATTTTTACTGATGTTAATGTGTAAAAATTGTCATAAAATTTTGCAATATTCTTTTCGTCCTGAAATTTCTCCCCGCCGAAGACCCGCAGTTAGATTTAAACCTTCATCTCAAATATATTTTAATTGTTACTATACGTGTGCTGGGCCATGCTTTACTGTGTCCTGAATGATATAAAGTTCTTACATAGAATTAATTTAATTGTTCGATTTTCAATATTAACGTTGAAACTGATTATACCGAGATTGTTTCGTTAATACAATATAATAACGAATAGTAAAAACCAAGAGGCAATCGACAAATGGTAATCGAATAATAATCGGCAAGTGATAGCCAACAAGTGATAATCCAGCAATAATCGACAGGTGATAGCTAACAATCGAGTAAAAATTGACAAGTGATAATCGAGTAATAATCGACAAGTGATAATCGAGTAATAATCGACAAGTGATAATCGAGTAATAATCGACAAGTAATAACCAACAAGTGATAACTAATGAGCGATAAGCAAGGAGTCATAACCAATATGATAAGCAAATGATCATCGAGAAGGATGAACTGACAAAATCATATTTATTCCTTAAGCCTCAAAGCAAAAAAAAAAATGTAAAATAGATTTCCAAAAAATATTAAAAATGTCTTGAAATCCATTCTAAGCAAAATATTGAGAAACCTGATAATTATGATAAATTTAAAATATTGTAATTTCTTTCTGAATACATAATATATGTTTCTAATTAATGGTTATACTTGTAATTCGAAGCATTAATTAATAGTAATTAACGATACGTGTATGTACTTCAATAAAAATATATTACCTGCGACTTGCATGGATTCATTGAATTCACTCTTCAAGATGGTTAACATTTTCTGAACTCCTCTCTGTCCCTGTTTGTTGCATACAAAATAAATAAAACAATCAATAAATCAATCAATCAATCAATTATGCTGGTAGCTTGAATTGAAAAATGTGCATATATATTTAAAAGTACGTCGGCAGTTTCAATGTTCGTGCTTTGTTAGCGATTATATTGTGCATGACCATAAAACCCTTCTAGGATACCCATGTTAGAAAATGGAAAATGCTATGTAAATGTCACAAATATCCGTTACAAGTATCTGATTATGCCCTATAGTAACTTGCTAGCTTGTTGTTTATTTTGTTTTTAGTTTCATTCTTTTTACGTCTCTGAAAACGCAAAATGTTGCCTTCATTTTACTTTAAACAGTTGAACATGGTCACATGACACAACCACTTACGGGGACAACATTTTTATTCAAAGTAGCTCGCTTCATCTGAGGAGGATAGATTTTATTATTCATTGACTGAAATTTGAGGAGAATTTAGGAAACAGCAAACGTTAAATGCAATTTACAATAAACATATTCTCGTTAACAAAATTGGATTGCATTCAGTTTCCTGACAATTTATATCTTTATTATCGATGTTCTTGCCGCATACGTTAGGATTAGATTTGAAATATCGAAAATTAAAAACTGAACGCTCAATAAACTCAACAACAAGCTTTCCACCATCTCCCTACGGATAACTTAAGACTGAACCAACGCGTAATTATTTCGCACAATTATTTAATATGTCGCATAGCAAGGTTTTTAAAGAAGTAAAATTTGTCGTAAAATGATCCTAAAATTCTGACCAATCAACTAAACGTGTCGAGTTGTTCTCCAAGCCCATGCTCCAACTAAACCATGGAATATTTAAATAGTTCATTGAAGTTTTATGTCGCTAGAAATACATGACAAAACGTGATCTTTACCCCACTTTGGGCAGCAAACAACATGTTGGGCGAAGTGAAATATTCAATTCAATCCTATTATTCTCTTTAACAATAACTGTATAGCTTTATTTAAGAACGCTGCTGCACCATAAAACCATTATCAAACATACCTGATCAAAAACACTAGTACACTGTTAGATTTTCACATGCACCCTATTAAAAAACATCGCCATTTTCGAGCAGTTGAAAACACTATTCTCTGAATCTTTTTGAGGGCTTAAGAACGGTGTCAATGAATTTAATGAAACCACCTACACTCGATGGAAAACTTCAGGACATTAATATTTAGACTTAATGAAGCTGCTTGTATTTAATTTATTTATTTATGTAAATTTATAATTGTAATTTATTAATTATGTTAACATTGACTTGGGCTTTACTGTGGTGTAGTGGCAAAGCTTTTAGCTACCTATGGGGAATAACTCGTGTTCGAGTCCACAGATACTCAAAGAATTTTGCTTTTACAAATCCACAGCTCATGGTTTGATTCTACAAGCGAAAAGATATTCAGGTTCCTCTGGAAACTGCCGTTCCTAACGCAGCATGGTTTTGTTGATCTTATGCAGTAAAGCAGAAATAAATATCTTCAATCACATTAAGTAGTACATACGCCAACAGCAAGACCCCATAGTGCGGGCCTTCCAACAAACGCTGCTACGGCTCCTTTGTGTAGCGCTTTGAAAACATCCCAGCCATTCCTTACACCACCATCTACGTATACTTCTACCTTCGGATATCTTGTGCGAAGAGCATGTGCTATTTCTGGTACAGCATCAATCTATGGGGAAGTAAGAATTGAATATGTACAACATTATTAATCACATTCACAACATATTCGACAAACATATACGTGTATATAACCACATAAAATTTCTTTCCACGTTATACTCATAACTTGAGTGTGATAATGTACGCAAATGCGTTGTAGTTTTAGCGTTACGGTTATTTGAACACAGCTCTTACCGATTAATATGTATCGCAGTCTTAGGGCGCGAAATACATGAATAGAAATTATTTTCACCCGTCGATTTCTATATTGTATTTTTTAATGAGCACGATTTAAATGAAGCAAAAAAATTTATTTATTTCCATAAAATATAATTCCTACTCTCTCACCAATAATGAAATGAAAAATTGGGCGAAAAATTTTGTTAATCATTAATTTGCCACAAAATTAATTAACCGAAACACGAAATGGACACGATTATAAGCAAATATAAGTAAGGTATAAAATTAAGTTTTCAAATGAAGATCATAGAAGACATTATTTATTGTTTCTGAGTTACAGCGTGGTTAATGCAGATTTTCTTACACGTTATTATTCTTATTGTTTGGTGATTATATTTCTTATTGTTTCGTGATTATATTTCTTATTTTTTCGTTTTAAGTTTCTTGTTTTTTCGTCACAAATATTCAACAGGTAATATGAAAGGCTTAACTGGACCTCAGAGATCCTATTCGTTGCCACACAACCAAATTCATTGGAGAATTGCTTGTGATTTAACGGCGTGGTGCAGCATGTAGGATGAGAATCACGAATCATTTCACACATCGTACAATAATATATAACACACACTTGGAAAAAATAATTTGTGCATATTTTGCGTCATAACATGCGCCTTAATTTCAAGAATTAATGGAATTTTATCTATACGTAACACACATATAAATTCTCTTTACCGTTGCTCGTTCACTATCCAGCTGTCTGCCTCCGTGATTAGAAACAAAAACCGCTGAAACACCAGCTTGGGCAGCTTTGATTGCATCTGCAGCTACAAATATTAAAATTTAATTAGTGGAATATTTATGGTTTTAAGTATATTACAAGGACATATTAGATACTTGAAGGCGGGGTAGGACACTAGGTTACTGGCCTGGCCGGTTCCACACATCGTCACATACGTTCAGCGTGTGGGTCTCCTTCCAGTTAGATACCAGCAACCCTTTTGCAGGCCATATATATATATATATATATATACTAACAACAGTTTTTTAAAACATATTATAAACGTTCAAAACCTTCTTGTTAGGAGTTGATAAGTTAAATTTACCGGGTTACTAAATCTAATGTACTTGAATGCATATGGATTTCCATGTGACACTTCATTTTTATTGGTCGATCACTACGCTGTACACCAGTGAGTCACTAGATTATATTCTATGGACATCACATAAGGGTGTTCTTTCGAGTTCTGATCTCGGGGTTAATGGATGTCGTTTCGTAGTTGAGATGTTAAACGGGTGGGGGGTCAATAAAAAGGTAATTAAACAAATCAATCCAAATCATCGATGCAAGACAAAACCAGGACAATGCCAAAGAAATAAGGAAAGAGAAATACAATACAGAGGCACGTCTGATCTTGCTGGGAATCGGAGCCGGATTTCCTTGTCCCACCAGCTCCTGTGAAACCCGTTACCACCTCACTCCTGACAAGTTCAAATACTGCGGACTTTTCCGATCGGACGATCACTGACGAACCTTTCTGTTTGATTAAGAGAATAATATTTTTCACTTTTCTGCCATTTTCATTCTTTCTACTTTCCCTCACCAGAAATCGTATCTTAATGTTCTCTCTCTCTTTTTCAAAATTTCCACTCTCCTAAATTTAGATGTTTTCTATCTTCGAAAGATTCGATTTTGATACTTTTCTAATAATTTTAGAAACTTGCATATCTCCTTAAACTTCTCACAACCCAAAATCAGTTAAGACTCTCTGAATCAAAGTGATTTAAACGCACACCCATTCTTATCCTTTAGCTTACAGAGAAAGAAAACAGAAATCTGTCGTTCCATACGGGAAATATCGCTTCTTCCATTTACCCCCACCCCCTTACAAATCAACCTAAGTGTCACCTGAAAGCGCCGCTACATTAGGTAAGGAGGAAGGCGTAATTACGCTTAAGTACAAATAAACGACGCCAAATCACATTAGTGGGCTTGTATTGTAGGTTAGTGAAAAATAAAAACCTACTCATAATCTAATAGCAGATTGTTAACTTTCGTACAAAGTAAAGCAGAAGAGGAAAGGAGGGGAAAAGGTCCTGTTCGTACAATATGCCTTTATTTTGCCCCCTTTTCGTTACCACTCGCAATAAAACTATTTGTACTACTAAATTGACCATTGATTTGGGAAGAACAAGAAAGTTGGGGTGGAAGGGGGAATCGCTATGATAGGGCTTCCCAGTGTTGTTGTTTTCAATTGTATTAATAAATATTTAACTCCTGTTTACCTGTCATGATTCCTTTAGCAACTACTGGTAGTTTGGTAGATTTAACTATCATATACAGATCTTGAAAAGTAACAGAAGGATCACAATCCCCGCCAGGAAGGTCCGCATTGAAATTTACATCCCTTCAAATTGAATATAAAAACAAATACCGTTGTTAATATTATGGTTATATATATTATTATGTTATAAGCATTATGGGAAATATGACATTATACGCAGAATGACAATTGATCCATTACACTGTCGAAAGTATAAAAGGGCCCCTAAAAACTGATTTCTTAGTACTTGCTGTACACCTTTATAGCTGCCCTGAGCAGTCATCCAGCTCGCTCTACTCAGTACGGTCCAGACTCTAAACTTCTTACCAAAAATCAACACACCTGTTCAATTTCCAATATTATCATCATCATTATTGACATTGAAGATGTTCTTACGGAGGTTACCTCTCAATTTTTTTGCGTTACTTTACGCTATATTTTCTTTATAACGACATTATAGAATTTAATCAAATTACGTAATATTAAATATAAAATATATTTTTAGTATCTGTAAACATCTTAAGAACTTTAATATTATGGTTATTATTTACTAAAGTCTTCATTATCTAAGAAATTTTGTACATTATATATATTTCTTCATCGAAAAGGCTTTTCTTGCAGGGCTATAAATCGAGCACAAGAAGTAAAACATTAAATTTAATTTGGATAGCTAAACTTTATCTTAATGCAACTTAAATATATCTTAGAACTGACACAAACTTTAACCATTCTTACTAGCGAAAGCCCTCACCTCTACATGTTCCATCCTGAAAATAGGCATTGAAGTACATGTAAACCTGAATAAGAAATACAAAATTCGTCTGTTTTTTTACCTGAAGACGAAGATTCAAATAGGATTTTCTGATTTATATTAAAAATTAAATTCTAGTTAGAAATAAAATACTCTTTTGAAAACTGGAGCGCAGAATCAAAATATATTGCAATATTACAATATGGAATTACATTAGACTAAATAATAAACAATAATAAACAATATTAGACTAAATGGAATGAAATTATTATTATTGATATATAAAATTAAAATTTGGACACAAATAGACTTAACAAATATTGGCTCTAAACTTGAACCAGGTTTAGACTTGAATGGTTTCGGTCTTCAACTTATCTTAAATAATCTCAACTTTATACGTCGATACGCTTCATTTTGACGTGCGATGAATATTCAACTGACCTTAGAGTGTATTCTTATTATTATCTCAGGCCAATATAAATTAAATGTATTTTACTTCGACCTAAACCTACCTTTGTTTATCATACCTTATGTGTACTTAACTCAAATTTAACTGATAAAACCCTCCGGTTTAAATGCATCTGATACTTAGAATAAATTTACATAAAAGTAGGATATTTGGTGAGAAGAGCTTAATGACAAATATTACAAAAATCATCGGCAAAAGCAAAAATGGGCAATCACTTCAAATTGCAATATGCAGAAATTGTTCATTTTACTCCTACTCTAATTTTACGGTACTACTCGAAGAGTCAATTCAAATTCGGTCATAACTGGTTAAACCTGCATGGTTTTTATTTATTTTGAAATAAGAAAATGTGGTGAGGAAAGAACATAGGTAGCTTAATATAGGTTCTATATGTATCAATGAAATTGACATTACTTATAGGTTTTAAGAATACTTCGACCGTCACAACTGATTGTGGCATCAACCGGAAAATCTACAGAGACGACAAGTGCGCTGAAACCAGCTTCTTCGGCTCTATGTATAAGCTGTGTCACTTCAGGTCTGTTCTCGAGAATGCAAAACTGTTGCCAGAGTACTGCATTGGGATTCACGGCAAAGGCAGCTTTTGCAACATCTTCAAGTAGGGTCTGAGAGTGCATACTCAATATCATTACAGTACCCAATGATGCTGCGGCTATATGAAAAAAGCATGTTAAAAAATTATTATTTCATATATATATATATATCGCAGTTTAGCGAATTACACTTCTATCTACTTTCGAAGCTGAAACATTTAAAATCGAGGAAAAGGCATTAATATGTCAGAGGATGATGAATTTTATTTATACAGTAAAACCTGTCTACAACAATATTATACGGACCGAGAAAAATTATGGTTGTAGAGAGAGTAATTGTTGTATGGGAGTTATACAGTAAAACAGCGTGCGAATTAACGGGAGGGATGGGAGATTTCCTTGTCTCGTGAAAATTTATTCCAGGCAAAAAATTTAAATTAACTTCCCTGCCAGGGATGATTATTTCACCCACCCCCCATGAATTAGAAGAAAAAAAAACAGTATTCACATTCTTTCTTTCACTTTTTCCCCCACAACAATTTTTTGATTTTTAAAGTGTTTTGGTGATTTTTGAGTGATATCACTGGTCCTGGTGAAGGCAGGATGGGTGGAGGAGAGGGAAGTTGGGAAAGAGCTAGATAGGGCCCATTTGGAAATAGGCAGGAGGGCTAAAAAAATAACGGCAGCTATTCCCTAAGGGAATAAAAGTGTACTGCTCAGGGAAAATTAGATATCGCTCAGATATTCAAAGAAGCCGCTAAGTGTAGGGCGGTTGCAGACATCTTGTCTGAGAAAGACACTTGTGAACCTTATCTTGAGAATATAACCTGATTGTTTCCGAAAGCAATAAACCAATTTCGGCAGAACAATTGACAGACAGTTGGCTATTGACACAGACGGTTGGCTATTGACATCGGATTTTCAGCACTCAATTTTGAAAGTCGGACATTGGAAGAGGAAGGCCAAAACGAAGAGGAGTGAGAGAAAGTGAGTCCGGTGACGGAAGTACCACCCAATGTAAAACAGCGCACTTTGACTCCTGTTGAACAAAATAAAGTAAGCTGACGTATCTTTTCAAATTATCATTTAAAATCACTATGCAAATTGAATATCGGTATTATAATGGTATAACGTTTTTCTGTCGTAACAGCAAGACTTTAACAGCTACATTTTAAACAGTAAATATCATGAGGAATTAAATAGTGGGTTTTTATGAGGCCTTTTATAATCAAAAGAATGAGCCTAAAATATTTTTCGGGTGAGTGAGTAATGGGAGGAAGGGATGTAGTAAGCAAATGGTATAGAAATATCGATAATTATTACAAATTTCGGCATGCTTACTTTACCGTAAATATGTGGATTATACATGTTGATTCAGGGGCTTAGCTATACCATATAACAAAAGTAGGCAAAGCCACAGCCCAGGGGCCCTTTTTCATCTAGGTCCATTGACGGAGAAAAGGAGGAGGAGCAAAAAGCTTGAAAGAACCTCTTAATAGTTTTGTACTTGGCAAAAGGATATGCTTTGTTCTTCCAACCTCTATGATTGCAAGTTGATTCTATCTGACTTTATCATGGGGGAGAAGATTGCGGAAAAACTACCAGATACGTAATAATTCCGCTAAAATTTGGTTTGGAAAAATTAGTTCTACTGAAATAAAAAGCAAGGTTTCGAAGCATTTCATAGCATATCTAAATAGTAATGTAAAAAATTGGAAGGGTATAATGTATAATAAAAGAAAGTAAAATAAAGTAAATTAACTAATAAATAAATAGTCAGCAATAGAGTAAAGAAAAGACAGTAAAAAATATAACTACAGTATGTAGAAAACTAGTCAAAATAAAACACCAAAAATTAAAATTTAAGGAAATATTTATGACATAAAAATTAAGTGACAGTAGCGCGAGATTGATTACAAAGTGAAAACTGGTGAACTCCGGATTTTCGCATGATTTAATTCTTGTATGCGTTTTAATTAAAAATAAATTAAATGCTTATAAAACTAATTTTAAAATAGATAAATAGATATCAAAACTTATCAATACAAAATGAAAAAGATTTAACTAAAATTAAAATATAGATCTTTTCATTAATGTTTCGAAACATTATCAACCCTGAATCAAGATATCAGCAAGTCTATTTTTCAACACTTATTCTCGCCATTTCATCTTCATGCTATTCAATCTTGTTCTATGATTTGTTTTATCCACATGGTCAAAAGCCATTGTTTTTTTTTGTTGAACTTCTAGTTGCCATTTGAAAATAGTAAGAACCCTTTGTAGACAATGTAGCCCCAGCAAAATGGAAGATATACATTAGCCAAGAACGGACATTAGCCAATAGCAGGCATTAATCCACGAAATACAACAGCCTGCAGCAATCGTAAACCAGAATAATCTTAACATGCGTTTCTCCTAACCTATACGTTTGTATTTATTTTCGCCGTTCATTTCATTATACCTGTAATCTGTAACCGCCGTTTGTAACACGCATTTGTCATTACATATTGTGTATATATCGTCGACCGTTTTGACGAAAATAGCCCAGGGCTATTGAAACAGTCTGTAAACGATTAAACTTAATTAAACTGTGTTAACTTGTTGCTATTTTAATTAATAAAAATAATGAATTAACCATCAGCTCACATTAATCAAGAGTAGACAGTCGCTAATAATGAATTTTATGTAAGAGCAGTCATTAA
Organism: Dysdera silvatica; assembly: GCA_006491805.2. NCBI lineage: Eukaryota > Metazoa > Arthropoda > Arachnida > Araneae > Dysderidae > Dysdera > Dysdera silvatica. Next base: position 21,475,926 of record QLNU02014176.1, on the reverse strand, counting down.
CAAGCAACGTAAGTTATCCAACAGAATTTCTATTACAATAGACACTATTCAGCGACTGGATTGGTTAATAACCAACTTTATTCAATAACAGTATGGACTAACAGCAGATATTAGCCAACAGTGACCTGAGGATATTGGCGATGAAATATATATTAACTAAGGTGCGAGAAATTTTTCGCATCATAGTCGATGATGTTATAATATAAGGTGATAAATTTCTCGCAAAGGAAAGAATGATTTCACGCTGCCTGATGGGAATCGAATCAACAACCTATTGGTATCCGGCTAAAGCCTCTTCCAACTGAGCTACAGACGATCCTATCAACCTCCTAACCTTAATATCACTCTGGTCTCGCTATTCGGACGTTCACTTCTTTGATGTCGGTTTGAATTGGTTTAAACAGTAGTCCAAGTATTGCCCCATTAAAAAACTTTTCTGTATTAAAGCTTCACTTGCGCTTGCAGGGGTGAGGATGATAGGGTAGTCTGTAGCTCAGTTGGAAGAGCACTTGGCCGGATACCAAGAGGTCGTGGGTTCGGGTCCCACCAGGCACCGGAAAATCATTCTTTTCTTTACGAGCAATTTATCATCTTATAAATTAACAATATTAGAAACTTTATAGAAAGTTACATTATTACCTACAGCTGTGCCAGCTTCACCCGCAACATTTGCTAGTTTTTGTGCTGCCGATGGTGATATACCAACTGGAAAATTTATAGTCTTCCCCAGAACAGTGGTAACTGTTTCGCTTTTAGAAACATCGCGTAAAATACGAGGAACTATGCTTATCCTTAAAAACACAAAAAGATGAGTGCATAACTAATTCAAAGAATAAACTAACTTAAACAATACAGAGTTTCACCAGGAGATTCCATAACAAACAGTTATTTCGACACTGGCGTAAGGTTTAAAAACACGACGTTTCGGGAGCCAACTGCTCCCTTTGTCAAGTGAAGGCAGAAATTCTGCCTTCACTTGACAACATCGTGCGTTTTTTAAACCTTACGCCAGTGTCGAAATAACTGTTCGTTAACTCAAAGAATCGATAAATAGATCAGTATTTCACTGTATTTTCTGTATTTCACATATTTATTTATATAGTCATTTAACAACTTTACTTTTTGAAACCTTCGAAGTTATTGTGGTATGTTTGTCTTCTTCCAGCCGCAGCCCAATAATAATTTCTAACTCCAGTAGGAAGGACTGCAGGTCCGCATCTATCAAGGTCTTCCACAGTGGATATTTTGGCAAGTGTTATGCTTCAAATAAAGAAAGTAAAAGAACACTCTGAAGTTTTTCTTCTTATCATTTAAAATTCTATAACAACCACATATATTCCAAAACTTCATTTGGAGTTAGTGTGTTTGTTTATAATTTTAATAATAACAACATTATTTGATGATTTATATTCGTATATCCCAAACGGTTAAAGTAGTTTAATAGAATATTAAAGTACTTAAGTATACAAAGTACAAATATACTAAGTATACAAAGTACAAATATACAAGTATACAAAGTACAAATATACAAGTATACAAAGTACAATATACAAAGTACAAATATACTAAGTATACAAAGTACAAATATACGAAGTAACAAAGTACAATATACGAAGTATACAAAGTACAAATATACTAAGTATACAAAGTACAAATATACTAAGTATACAAAGTACTCGCGTTGCCAAGAATAACGCTTGGACATGTCTAAATCTGTTTTTTATGTCCCTAATATTTTGTTACATATTAATTAAATAAAAGCTTCAGAAAATTTTTCAAACAAAACAACTGCATTAATCAAATTAGAATCAGAATTAATTAAAACGGTAATTACTGTGGATAGCCACAATTTTTCGGTTCATATCTCTCCTGACATTCTACCTAGAGACAGAGATAGAAAAAAAGGGAATTATATGTTATCATATAAAATAATTTAATGTGTATAATTAGACATAAACACATGATATATATCATCACATTGATATACGACTGATGTATAATCCTTGGGATATGGATGTGCACAGCAGGTGTTGTTAGTGCCACAACCCTGCCAATGAGTGTAAAATTATACTTCATATACAGAGTGGTATCTAAATACTTTTTGTATCTAATACTAATTTTTTTATTTATTTATTTATTGCTCTTACGAATAATTAGAATAAATGATATATGTAAAAATTTTAGTATTATTCTAATTATTCGTAAGAGCAAAAAAATAAATAAATAAAAACTTATCACTAAATGGAAAATGTATTTAGATACCACTCTGTATATGCAGTTTATTTTTACAATCATTAGCTAAAATTTTTACATATATCATTCAAAGCATGGGGGAAAGAATTCGATGAAAAATCGTTCCAAAACATACCGGTGGGGGAAATATGGCAATGTAAACCAAAAATATGATATGGGAAAGTACAAATAATGAAACTAATTACTCTTTTTCCAAAGAAATTATGCCATGAAAACTGCTGATCTGGTCGTACGTATGAGATTAAATCGTATCTTGCAAGCAAGTTGTTTCATTTAGATATTCTCTTTGCTGCCATTACAGAATTACGAATATAGAATTACGAACAGCTAATAATGGAGGTATTACTCTGTTGTAACAGATTACTACAATTCCTGGTGTAATTATTCGAAGAGGTATAGTCTGAAGATAACATTTTATGTGAAATCTTACTAGATAGTTATTGTTGAAGAATGCAGAGGAGTTTTCTGAATAACATATTGTGTTTCTGTAGCCCATGTTCGGCATCTTTGTGTACTGATAGTTCCATCGAGATGAAAATACGCTTTATCTCCTAAAAAGAAGATTTCATGGAAAGGCGTCGTCTACTCCCATTCTAACTAAACACTTTCGAATATACAGTCATTCTTTTTCAAGGGTTAAATCTTCAGTGCTGCTGTTGAAAAATTTTTTAAGGTTCAAAAGGAATTATTCTTCGACAAATTTTTCTGACAGTGGAATATGGAACATTCTGATGCTTCGCTACTCTTTACGCGCTGCTTACTTCAACTTTACCTTTATGTTAATAATTGTATTTATTTTAACTTTAATATTAATTTTATTCAAAATTTAATTTATGAAGGAAAGATATATTTAAATATCTCTAGAACTTTAAATTTTTGTCAGTTAATTATAAGTAATGGACTACAAAATTGGTCTGTTGAAATGAGCTGTTTTCCGAAAATCATTCTATGATCATATATGATCAATACATGGGCGCCAGAACGTTAGTTTCCTATGCAGGGGGGAATCGGGATACCTTTTAGAAGTAATAAGCAGAAGGCTTTTTTATCCTTGTTAGTATGCTGAGTTAAGTGAGCATACTAACAAGGATAAAAAAGCCTTCTTAGTATGCTGAGTTAAGTGAGGGTAAAATACTTAATTAAAAAAGCTATTGAAGTGTAAGTTCTCCTAAAAATTGCAGAATGCATTTTGCATGCAATAAATGGAACAACTAACCGTCAATTATTTTTATATTATTGCATGTAATATTAAAAATCTAATCAAATTTAAGATACCATTCTTAACTAGAAACATAAATAAATCATACTTTTTCTAGCAATATAAGTAAGTCAAACATATTAGTGAGATTTAGAAATATAGAAACAAAAGTCATTTGCAAAAAAAAGTTTTAGCATCAAGATAGCGATATTGAAGAGAGGGTGAAGATTCAGATTTGAAGTAACTTGTGTAGTCCGGGTAGGTTTTATGATACATCATATTAAAAAATATTGTATAATGGGAGTTTGTAAAGCTCAAAACTGCAATATTGCTATTATTCAAAGTAGATCAGACTAATACAAAACTAAGCAATATTTTTATTTTTTTTTGGTAGAGCTTGCGCCCGGCAAGTGGGAGGTCTTGGGGTCGGGCCCCACCAAACGCAAAAACATTTCTTTTCTTTACGAACGTTTCACCATCTAACCACGCCATAACATCGGCGTTAATATTACTATGCCTAAAACACGTTGATAAAAATTGTTGCTTAATTTAATCTGCGTAGTGTTTGACTCGCAAACACAATACAAAATTGTTTTCAAAAAATCATATAATTTAAAGAAAATAGGCGACATTTGCATTTCAATACACGGATTCAAAAAATTTCATATTCAAATATTACTAGACGGCACGTTTATTTTTAAAATAAGTTCTTTAAATTTAAGATAATAGCACTGTGTCTTTCTCTTTCATCTCTCAACGCTATATAAAGTTGCCTAACGTGAAAATATAGTGATTATTTTAAAGAGTATTGAAGTAGAAATGTAACATTTGAGACACAGGATAGATGGCATTATGCACATTATGTATAAACATGCTCGCGATAATCATAATAAAACTTTCTTATTATATATTTAGTAAAAAAAAATCATGCTTCCAAATTAAAAATTCTTAAATACTTCAAATTAAACGCGTTTAAATACCTTAACTAAAACGTAATAACCTAAAATAAAACTATATTTCATAATGCTTCATAGGCCTTATTACCCGGTCGTTGAATACTAATCATTAATCTGATTACTGAAAATAACCGTTAACTAATACACTGAAAATGACCGTTAACTAATATCTGAAATAACAATTACCTAATATACTGAAATAACCATTAATTAATGTACTGTAAATAACCATTAACTAATATACCAAATAACCATTAATTAATATACCGAAAATAACCATTAATTAATATACCGAAAATAACGATTCTAATGAACGTTTACATGAAAACGACCACACTACCAAGGATCATAACTGATAAATGTCATGGGAGGCAGCAATAAAACAAAAAAGTGCAAATTATTACGGACAATTTCATTTTGTCACAGCTACTTGTCTCGCGTAAAATTGCTTCGTATATAAGCTCAATAATATAAACAGAACGCGCATGCTCTCTCAAGTAGCAATCACGAGTCATTAGATCTTACTCCCTGTTAAAAGATGTTTCCTTCCTTAATTTTGCGAAAGAAGTGTTTGACCTGTACGCTTATTTTTTTTCAACTTATTCAGGCAAACAATTTAATTACAAAAAAAAAAATGTAATCCGCGTTAATATATATTAAAGTTACAATCAAACCATAAGCCCAAACAGAGCAATTATGCAGTTTTAGATAAATAAATAATACATTGATATAATATGGTGCAGGGCGGACACAGGCTTTCATTTTGGGGGGAGTCAAGGACAGAATTTGCCATGGTCTTGGAATAACACCCTTCATTTATCATGAAAGTTGGCACATTTTACGGTAACAAGTATGTTTTGGGGAGGTCGTGACCTGTGTCCTCCCCACTGTGTCCGCCATTGATATGGTGTAGTGTGTGTGTGTGTGTGCATGTTGCACATGTAAATCTTTGTGTGATACGTTGAACATACACCAAAGGGAAAATAATAATAAAAATGTTATAATAATAATAAAATAATAATAAAATGTTATTTTCAGTTCTCTGCATCCAAATGTTGACATAAATTTTTAAAAGTTTAAAAATACTTCCAAAATCAGTACAGTTTTATAATAAAATGAATTACAGTATAGATATCATCTACAAGATGGCGCGAAAATATTCTGTTCGTGCTTCATCAAGTAGGTGGCCAGTACAGGTATTTATAATGTTTTGGATTTAGTAGCAATAAACGCCTGGATAATTTATTAAGAATTGAATGAGAAAAATATCCCGGGACGCACTTTTCTGCTGAAATTGGCTCAGAAGCTAAAACAGCGATATTTCATTTGAAAGTCTCATGCAAAATTGGCAGTTTTAGTACTACTACCGAAATCAAATAACCATGTCTCAAAAAAGAGACATCAGTGCCAGGTGGCTTTATGCAATAAGGAAAATACAGTCCAATGTATAAGTTATATCTATGTGGAAAGTGCATATGTCGGACGGAAAAGGTTTTGAAATGTCAAATTGCGATATCAAAGTCGATGAGTAAATGCTGTCGAAGAGAAGGCAATGCAAGTTATTGTTAACTAGAACTTATTTGTGTTGAACAGAAAATTTATTAATGGAACCACAAATATTCATTATTTAAAAAATGTAATTTCATTACTGAAAGTACAAAATATATCTTCCTAAATTTAATGAGCAGAAAGATAAGAAAAGGATTATATACACCTTTAAACAAATAGCTATATATTAATACATTCATGTTTGTAAAAATTGCAACACCATGAAGGAATCACTTGATTGACCTGAAACTTTCAGGAAATGCAAATTAGGGTATGCTATTCAAATGATTAGAATTTCAGAGTCATCACGCATGCGTGGGCTGAGCAGCGCCCTCTGAACTGCTGATGGATCCGTATAAATAGAGGGCTGTAGCGGGGCGTGTATGGCTATCTGCTAGTGGTAAACGTTACATGAGACGTCACTATGCCTCTACGACGAAAGAGGGCGACATTTCAGCAAGTTACGGAGTTTGAACGGGGATGAATGATCGGCCTTCGTGAAGGAGGGTTTTCTTATCTTGCAATAGCAGCGAATCAGGTTCCTCGGAAAACTGTAGGTCCTAGAGCATCCTGACCTTTGTTCGCCTTGCGCCAGATAAACACAAACAAAAACGCTTTATTCAAAATGTGGAATTACAATTTCAAACTCATATTTCAGTCCTTTCGTAATAAAGGATCGCGATGTCGGTCCGAAGAGCGCTCTATACAAAGAGGAATACGCCTCGCCTTAGGCAACCAACTTTCCCAACCCTTCATAAAGATAACTCTGTATTCTAGTGCTTCTCAACCGTTATGAGGTCGCGACCCGTTAAATCTTTTTTTTTTTTATCAAACGAGGGTTCGGTCCCAACGAATTTACTTTTAAATACCTTTCTATTATAGCTTAAAGTTCCTACATTAAACTACCATGAGTATGAATAATTATATATGGAGTAATCATAGAGATTATTAGTACACTCGCATTTTATTATAATGTATGCTTTGATGATGTTAATTATAATTATATTTCAGCACATCATTGTAACAGACACTTTTTATGTCCGTTCATAAAGAGCTATGTACTTTTCGCGAATGCTAAAAGATTTCAATGTCTGAAAATTCTTGATGATTCATGAAAACTTACCTGTTGAAAGATACACGGCTTGGTTGCTGGCATATGTTGCACAGATGTCATTTAGCTTGTCTAGTTCTGAGCTGTTTGGTGTAGCGACTATACGGACAGACAGACGGACGGACAGACAGATATACGAAATGCTTAACCAAGGTCATGTGTGGGGAAGGGAGAAACTCGGGTTTTTGAAGCCCCACCATTGGATTATAATGTATATTGTTTTTTCCTTAACGCCGAAACAATGGATCTTCAGTCTTGAATTTTAAATAATAGCTTTTATCAGTAGCTGCAGAGAAAAAAAGGAAGTGACATATACTTTTTATGTACATATTCAGCGATCTTAAATAGTCTATTTTAGGCGAAATTTTTTCAGAGAATAGTTTTATACGCAAACAAGGTTGAAGGGGCCTTCTTTATTTATTTTCAAACTCTACCGCTGGCTCCATTCTAAAGTAACGAACGCAAAGTATTCTATTTCTGCAGGAAATAGCATTTAAACATATATAGTTACTATGCTTTAACATATATAGATTAAAGCGCTTGTAAAATTTGCTATAATTTAGTTTAGCAGGACAACATCACTCTTTAGTCTAAGCAATAAAGTGGTTAGTAAACAACCTCAAAAATGCTTCCAGATGCTCTTGCGCCATAAAAAAGCCAAACAATCAATCAATCAAAAATACTTCAAAAGTGTCAAATTTACAAATTAACAATTTAACTTGGTGCTGATGATATCCTGATAGATCAAAGAGAAATAAAAATATCCTAAATTTGATTTAACACGAGTTTGAGAAAAACGTTTCTTCAAATTTATGTTCTACTACCAGGCAAGTTTCCTCTAACTCACTGTCTAATTTCTTTCATACAATGCATTTGACCTATATCTGTAATCGCCGTTTATAACACTTGTTGGTAATGCACGTTGTGTTGTATCAGTTGCCGTTCTGAGGAAAATAGCCTAGGGCTATTGAAGCAACTGTAAACGTTTAAATATGATTTCAAACTCTCTTAATTCACTGTTTTCTCAATAATTTTATATCATTAATTGTTACTCGTAATGCGATGGAGATCTTTCTAAAAGAAACACTAATTTCCTGATAAAAATTATGTAAGTGTACAAATTACTTCAATTTTTCTAAGTAAAATGCACTTAAATGTAATTAGTATATCATTTCATAATGCATTATTGTTTCATAAAGCATATCTAAGTTACAATTTAAGAGAGTTAGTTTTCTGGCTACCTTAATTACATGAACGTCGTGGTCTTCTAGGAAGCTCTGAGGATTTTGGATCTTGAAGTTTTTGAAGTCCTTTGAATTTTGAAGTCCTTCATGTCCCCATCCATATTTATTATTTTCTGTATAGACTATAGATGTTCGCTGCCATATTTTGCACGCTGTAGTGTCCTGATAAATTTCTTCTGGATTCGCAATCCTCAATATCTTATAATGTGTAATGTCAACATTATAAGATAATTAAAATATTGCGTTGCACCGCTTAATTAATTTTCGATTTTAAGTCGACAATTTCTATTGATATCCAATTCATAATATTCGAATATTATTATACAAATGCAACTTTTCCTGCAGATATTAGAAAATTATGACATGATTAATATAATTATACAGGATATTAGAGGATTATTATATTTGTCAGAGGAACGAGAAGCTTTTGTCAGA
>QLNU02014176.1:21455040-21467081 GCA_006491805.2 Dysdera silvatica | reverse complement strand
CATTTTTTACATCAACAATTTTTTAATCAACGCGATATTATCGTTTTTACTAATTGCAAAGGAGGGCAAAGGCAATATTCTCACGTTTCCACGACGAATTTGACCATGTAAACATAATCTAAAATTCTTATGTGAGAAAAGAGCGGGACTTCATAAAGAAGAAGGCAACTCAAATCCATAAAATCATAGTAGAATACCCAAAATTTTAACATAAAAAACCCAGGACTAAAGAAAAGCAGAAGCTAACGTGCTCTTAAAAATAAGAAAATTATAAAGAAAGTCACGAACGAACTTTTGCAACTGTTAAATAAATGTTGTTTCTAAAGATTCAAGTTTTAACCATTGTAAGTTGCGAACCAAGTTCAACAACAACAAACTTGTAATTTCGGATCAACCTGGCATTTTTTTTTAGGGAGCAAAAGCAATAAGTTTCAAAATAATACCTTTCTCCCAAGCCAATAGCAAAACGTCTCTCAAATGACGTCACTCGAACCAGCCCAGAATTATTGTTCTCATCAAAGAATAGAACCAATGAGATTTCGAGGTGAGAGGGGGGGCTGAAAGAAATAACACTCCCCTTTGATTGAAATGACGAAGCAAGAGGAGAGAGACGGCAGATAATTAGAATTTACGAAGCGAATTAGAGAGATTCCTAAAAACTCAGAGAACGAGGAGATAAAGGGCTTCGGAACGATCCCAACGGTGAGAAATAATGCCATAACGGAGTAGAAAACCGACGACATCAAATCATTCATTTGAAATGAAGTTCCAACACCTCAGATGCTGATACCAAACATGGAGAACTATTGGGTGAGCATGGTCGTTTCATTAATAGTCTCTTCATTCTATTAATATAGATTAAACATATCGCTAAATTCTAATAAAACAATTTTAAGGATAACGTTAACGATTTCACGTTGTAAAGTCAGGTTTTTCGGGATAACTATTATTACTGTTGATATTGTATTTTGAAATAAATGCCACTATTACAAATTCGGGTTATTGCACGTATGATAAGTTTAGTTAGCATACCAGTGAATGTATTTAATTGATTGAATTATATTAAATCATTTGAGATTAATTTCATCAAGAAGAACTGATAGATATTCTTATTTATTTGATGGATTGTTTTAATAAGTTTTAACAAATATGATTCCAACGGATAAATTGATTATTTTCGAAACCAGAATCCAATAATATATGTACTAAAATGCATAATTTCGTGCATACATATTATCCCGAAACCAAAGTATTAGGTTTGATGATACTTGTATATTTTACTATTTACGTAATTCTTATTGTAATATCTATTAAATTGTAAATAAATATAGCTTTTATGTTTAACAGTGTCTAATGCAATTCCTTTTTATGTGTCAATAGTTTAACACATTAATTCTATGCAATCATACATACTTATTTCTTGATGTAGATATTTGAGGTTTTGCAAAACAAAAAACAGTACAACGCGTAAAACCCAAGTTTAATTGTCCTATCCGAGCAAATACCAGACCACTAGATCATCACGACCAAACTACATATTTAATCTAAATGTTTCAGTTTTTAATATTTGTTTACCACTTAATAATTTCATTATCACATAAAGAAATGCCGTGACATATATAAATGGTCATGACATAGTATGATGCCGTTCCATTTCAAAATAAAATAAGGAGATAAACATCTTAATTGTTTTGTTCTATTCTGGGGTTATATGTGCATTTCCATTTTAGATTTTAATCAATGATCTTTTTTCTCTCTCTCATGGTTTTGATAGTAACCGTGTTACAATTATTTGGTATTTTTTTAAAAATGGAAATGAAAAAGAAATGAATATGATTTATATGTATGATTGCTGACTATTGACATGGTAATGAATAGATGACAATTTCAAAGAAACTGTTTATACTGCACAACTCTAAAATAAGTTAATTATTTTAATAAAAGTTTGCGTTTGGTTTAAAGCATATTAAAACTTGTGATTTTAAATAAATTTTAAATGGATGTTCAAACGCAAGTAAACATGAGCAATCAATTGGCGGGTTACGCAGGCTTAGTTCCAACAATCTGTGGAACAGATGAGCCTGAATGTAGAGAGTACTTTTTGGGATGTTTAGACAATGCCCAGAAATTAACTTTCTGGAGTGAGGGTGAAAAATTTCAAATTTATCTTAGTAAAATGAGCGGACCTGCCCAATCGCTTCTTTTAAAGAATCGTAATTTAAGAACGGAACAAAATTTCTAAATTTTTAAGGAAACATTTCTGAAGTACTTTGAAAAAAAACTTCCACATTCCGTCCACGTTCATCTTTATACAAACGCTAAACAACGTCCAGACGAAAGCATTCGCGCTTTTAGTGCACGAATCCGCAAGTTAGCTCAAAACGTCTACCCGTCCCAAACGCAAACACCTAATCTACTTAAGCTCATTGATCAAAAGAATTTGAGTATTTTTCAGCGCGGTATTAAACAAAATGCCCGATTTTACGTTATGGGGAAGACACCACAAACTTTTCAACAAGCTGTCGATTATGCAAAAGAGGTCGAAGAAAACGAAATGCTATTTTCAGGCACATCAATTAACGCCATAAAAACAGATAATCAACTTAATAAATCATAAATTGAGGAAATGGCAGAATTGGTTGCAAAGAAATTAAAAATTGGGAATTATGACGAGAGAAAGACTACTTCACAAATATCAAGTCTTCGAGTGTCCGTTAAACAACTAAGAAAAGTCATAGAGGATAGACAGGCAACGGAACAGGAGAAGCAGAAAGGGGCAAATGAATTATGCTAATGATTTTTTCAAAACAGGGGTTACTACAACAGACGCCCATCATTTCGTCCACCATGGAGAGCAAGTAATTGGAATCGTAGATATTCTAGACAACCTGTTAACAACAACTTTAGGGGAAACCAATACGAAATGTCGAGAAGAGAAAACTCATTTGTATCTGAGTTACCTCAAAATTGTGTATGTAGTTATTGTAATAAAAGAGGACAATCATACAATTTCTGCTTCAGAATGAAAGAGGGTGAAAAGGAAAGAGAAATCGAAAGGAACCTCCATATGCATACATTCCCCAACCTAAATTTCGGACCAAGAACTTTCAATGGCAGAGCGAGGTTACCATCTTCGCGGTAGAGGAATTAACGGGGACCCGTCTTTTTCAAAAAACGAGATTCGGGTATAGCGGGGCGAAACACTATTTTTACAACCCACTGCCCCAAACAAAATACAGACAGAAAGAGGGGTCAATAAAAAAGAGACGAAGTTTACGGAAGGGATAAGCAGAAGTTTTATAAGACAGCAATAAAGAAACAGTATACAAAAGACAGTTGTAATAGAAAGACGCAGTAGTGATAAAATACGGAACGGGAAATGCAACAATATTAACAGAGCGAGCAAAATTTTTTCGAGGAAAAATAAAGGAAAAACAGAACAGGTTAAAAATAAATGGGAAGAAATAGAGGATAATCAGTCAGATCTTCCTATAGTAAATCTTCGTATTGTTCGGATTATAATCCGAGGATTGATTGACTCGGGCGTTATTTTGTGAGGTGTTTAGCGAAATATTTCCATTGAAGAAAGAAATATACGTAGTATGGCTGTATGTCGCTACAGGTGGTATAATCATCAATTTCGATTGCTCTGAAAGACTGGCTTGACTAACTGCAATCCAATATATTTTCGTCCATTTGACCTGTCCACGAATCCATAATTAATAGAACTTTTGATGTTCGGTTTGAGTACTTCGCTGAGGAACATCTTATATATTTCGGTAGAGGATTTGCAACTTTTGGAACATTCCAGAATAACATTAGGAGATTAAATAACTTTTCCTGTACCCGTGGATCGAATACACCCTTTGGTTCCTGATGGATGAGCAGAAATTGTCGCAATAATTGTCCAGTAGCAGAAATGATAGGTCGGATTATTACGGAATGGGATATGGCGTGAGAAGATTGAATGATACTTGGAGTGTGATTTCCCTCTTAATCGACAGAGTGCGCGTAGATGCCCGTTCTTTAGTGAATCCGCTGTGGTCAGTGTTTAAAACCTCATCAAAAGAATAGTTGCTCATTGCATCTGTAACTATGTTGACGAATTCTATAGCTCTATCTTCCAAAGCCGTTGTGCGCAGAGTACGTTCATGTGTAACGAAATTGGTGACTCTTCTACTTGTTATGCCACGCTCTTTTATTAAAATTTTAATAGAAAAGCATCACTTGCGCTAAAGTTTGTGAGATTTTCTCTCATTGCAATGTTCAGAAACCATAACTTTAAATCGGCATCGTGAACTGTTAATAAAGCATATTCCCGGGCATTTTTAAACTTCTCAAATACTTCGTCTTTCATCCGTAACAGTTTTTCACATCTTGTACCCTGGGAAGCAACATAATCCCGAAAGCGATAAATTTGTCGACGTGAAAGTGTGTTTTTAAAGCGATGCTGTATGCTTTTCAAGGAACGTAGTTTTCCTGACCCACTCCATGGAAATTCTTTTCATGTCTTCTAATGTGTAAGTTACGCGTGACGGCAAATTAGTTTGTTCATCCCATTCCTCATCATTCATTTCATTACCCTGTATTGCATCATACTTCATTTCATTTAAACAAATATCAAGTGTATTCTCGTCATTCGTTTTGTATGTTAACCCACTTATCAAAGTTTTGGCAAATGTAAATATTTCTTTCTCAATATCCATCTTATAATCTGATACAAAATCGGCTTGCTTTGTGTATTTTTCACAAACAACGCGAAACAAGTATGTTGATATGGTGGAAAAGGAAGACATGGTGACAAATAAGGCTTGAAATTCCACGCTTTCCAACAAAAAAATTAAAAAGGTCAAAGGTGATTGCTACTGATTTGAAAATTGAAGGATCGCGCCTTATTTATTCAAGACTGGTTTACGTACCAGGCGGCTTTTTCGAGTTCTTCGCCAAAAATGATCTCAAAATTTGTCAGTTATGCAAAAGTAAGGCAAAATCTTCAAATATTTTTTACTTTTACACTAGAAAACACAATGTATAATTATTTCAGGTACAACTAAAATGACTATTATAAATATATGCTATATTTTATTCATATGTGTTATTTTTTCCACGATAACGTTTGACGCCTAATGCTTGCCCAGCACGCCAAAACACTGTTTTCACCTGTCATGCAGCGAAGCATCATCGTAGGGTGAGCTCTATTTTCAGTGGGCCGTAGTTCGACCCCCAGGTCGATTGGGCCAAATTTGATTTTGGATCTTTCATTTACTCGGTCATATTGGCCTATAAACCGAAATTCAGAAAAATCGAGCTCTGACAGTTTACAAGGTTTCCTTGTTAGACTCAAACTTAGACTAGTATTAGACTTAGACTGAAACTTAAACCAGTCTTAGGTTCACGTCTAGATTCACAAGTTCTGTACTTAAACTTATCTAAACTGTAATCTTATATTTAACTTGCAAAAGAACTGTTTCAAGCGAGATCCGCGTACTGAATCGAAACATATACCAACAGAAAGGTTTTTACAAGTAATAATGGGAAACGTACTTACGGTTCTTACGTATGGTACTTACGTATGTACTTATGGTACTTACGTATGGTACTTACGTATTATCCTGTCGACCAATTTAGCCAAACGACACACGTCACCAAACAGTGTGATTTAATGCCAACAATGGAAAACACTCATAAAATCTTTGCCTTATGTAACTAATTTAACATAACTTAGTTTTTTGTGACTAATTCTAGAGAAGTTGTTCTTGTGTTTGAAGAACGATATAAGTTGCCTGCTATTTACCTCTTTTTTCCCTCATATTTTGAAAAAATGAATAAAATTTGGGACAGAACAGCATGCAGTGGAATATTTTGATGTTACGGGATCCTGGTCAAAAAAAGTGTGCGTTAATGACAATAATAATATTGGTGGGTTCAGGTCCCACCGAAGGCAGAAATATTTATTTTCTTTCGAACGTTTCACCATCTAATCACGCCATACCATCGGCGTTGGTATCACTACGCCAATAAACGTTGATTGATTGACATTGTTGTTTGATTTAATCTGCGTAGTGTTCGATTTATATGAATAATAATATTATGAATATATATTACCCATTATAATACTATGAATGTTAGCTATTGAATCTAAAGAATTAATTAATATCTGTTGAACAAAAACTGGCGCCAAACAGTGTTATTTGGCGCCAGTTTTTGTTTGGAGAAAGTCATGGACGGGATAATACGAATGTACCGAATTTTTAAGCGAAAATGAGTTCCTAAATTTTAATAAAATTTAAAATTAAAACTGAGATGAAACTTTTCCAAGAATACGTAAGTTATGCAGTGAAGTCATGCAAAAAAGAAATCGATCACGCTTCTATTTTGGTGCGCTTTTCTGACCTAGATTTATTTAGATACGCTCCATATAAATTAAAAATATATGGGAAAAAATTTAATCAAATAAGTCTGAATTCGATGTTGGCAGTTGCAAATCTATTTCACATTTAATAAAAATTTAAATATAATCACACATCAAATAATAAGGTATAACAAACACCTTTGCCATTTTAACCCTGAAACAGACAAACAAACAAATAAATAAATAAACAAATAACGATATTGAAAAATGATACGTACTACGCATTTAAATTAAACTGAAAAAAGCACTTTCATCAGCATTAAAATTTGACTGCGCTGACAATTGATTTGAATTGTCTTACACTATTTTCGACAATTTCATTATTTTTTTAACTACTTTTGCATATTTAGTAAATTTATGGACCACAAGACTGTGCGATACTTTACGAGAAAATATCTAGAAGTTCTCTTTAATACTGGGTAATGTTTACATTTAGACATGAATAGTGTTGAACTTCAACTTATCTTAAATAAATCTTGAACTTGACGTTGATTATTCTTCATTTTGAGGTCTATTAATCTTCAACTTACCTTAGTCTGCTATTATTCTTATCTCAGGCTAATATAGACTAAATTTATTTTACTTCGACTTAAACATTTCTTTGTACATTTTACTTACCTCGTTTTATTTACCTTTAAACGTTTTACTTACCTTTAAACGTTTTACTTACCTCGTTTTATTTACCTTTAAACGTTTTACTTACCTCGTTTTATTTACCTTTAAACGTTTTACTTACCTCGTTTTATTTACCTTTAAACGTTTTACTTACCTCGAATTTAACTTACAGAACCCTCCGACTTAAATCTATTTTATACTTACCTTATAGTAAGTTCACATAAATGTAGGATCTTTAACAGAAAGGGAAAAGTAAAGATGTTCCAAAAAAAAAATCATCATCAAAAACCATCATTTCATCATCGACGAAAGCAAAATTGAAAATTCGGCTAGTATTGAAATACACAGAAATTGTTCATTTTACTCATGCTCATATTTTACGATACTACACTTATGAGGAGATCAAGTGTATGCTAATTCAAAAATTCTACCATAATTAATTAAACCTGTGTGGGTTTTTTGTTTTTTTTTGAAACAAAGAAAGGTTCACAGTATTTAACATGGGTAGCTTAATATACGTACGTTTCTATATGTATCAATAACATTGATATTACTTATAGCTTTACGAACACTTAGGCCGTCACAACTAATTGTGCTGTAAGTAGGAGAATCTGCAGAGATGACGATTGCGCTGAAGCAAGCTTTTTCAGCTCTTCTTATAAGTTGTAGATTTTCAGCTCTTTTCACGAAGACGAAAGGCTGCATTCAGAGCACGGCATCGGGATTCACGTCAAAGACAGCTTTTGCAACATCTTCAATACTGGTTTGAGATGTCGTACTCAATATCGTAACAGCGCTAATAGATGGTGAAGCTACATGTTTAAATATGCGTTAAATAATCTTAGTGCAAACATGCTGTAGTGAATTAAATTCTTTTCTTTCTGAAAATCTAAAGCATGTAAAATCGAAATGCAATAGATAAATCTATCAAGATACTTAGTTCTATTCATTTTTGTAATAATTACATTTGTGACAACAACATACAAAGATTGTCTAGTGCGTACCATAAATATTAAAATTTTGACACTGGTCGGAATATACGAAATACAAATGAAGAAGGTAAAAGATATTTACCGTCTGCAAAAATATTCGCAACGTTTCGAGAACTACTGTTCCCTTCATCAAGCGAAAGTGTCAAGGAAGTGTAGGTGTTCGGTATTTATACCCCAACTTTGGTTTTTCCCAAAGCTATCCCTCGGTAGGGTGTTCCCCGTATCGGAATCTGGATTTTCTAAGAACTGTCCCCCACTTGGGACTCCAACTCCAACTCTGCTGAGTCTAGTTTTCCCCATCTCCTAGCAAAAATGCGGTAAGGTTCAGGCATCGATTTTGCGATGTTCATCGCCTTACTACGTATTCGAAAAGTCTCCCAGGACTCCAGAAAAAGTCTACAGTAGCGAGAAGTTACATTTTTATGAAGAACTTTTGTACTTTTCCAATCAGTAATATTATATGCATTACACTCTCTATAATAATTTCATATTATGTTTATTTAAAATTTCTGTATATGTATATATATATTAAAAACACTTTAAGTTGAAACATGGAGAACAATGAAAAACATTGAAAAATACACAAAATAATTTTACTTACATGCTGGACGATATATGAAAATCCAAAGCGTGTTCTTGCACGTTCTTGAAAACCAACGGATTAAATTATTAAAGCAAAGCAAATAGGATACGAAATTGAAAAGCCAAGTCAGCAGTATAGGGCAAAGATCTGGTTAAAAAGCTATCTGCGCATAAGTTACGTTATGAAAAAAACGTAAAAATTTATATAAAAAAAGATATTGTGCAGGAACTACCTCTCTTCTCTGTATGTGGGGATGTAAGATGTAAAACATGTTTAAAAGCTAACTCAATTCAAATTAAAGAAGGTTTTGACATTTTCTGCAAAACGAATCGTTGTATCTACTCCATCGATTGCAATGAATGCCATCTTAAATACATTGAACAGACTAGCAGCAATTTAAATATTAGGATTAATGGGCACAAGTCTGACATTAAAAGGTTCAACACGAACAACGAGAAAGATGTTGATAACAACGTACAAAGATTGACCAGGGCTTACCATAACTAGTAAAATTTGACACTGGTCGGAATATACGAAATACAAATGAAGAAGGTAAAAGACATTTACCATCTGCAAAAATATTCGCGAAAGATGCTGAACTTCAACATTTTCAAGGCCATTTTCAAGGCTTGATTGTCGGGGTGTATGGGACGTTGGCCTGGCCGCTGGAATGCCGAGGATTGATGTTTGTGCATTCTGTATTCTGGGACCGGGCACCGCTTTTTCTCGCGGGCCGGTCTTTGTTTCCGGAGTCGTGCCGGCCTTCTTTATTTCGTTCCGGGCTGTTTGGCCACAGTCTCCGCCAGCAATATTTGATTGTTGTAATATGAATAAGATAATTATTGAATTTTAAAATTGAACGAAATTGAAATAAAGCATGACATGATTAAAATTCATTAAACTTGCAACCGTTTTTTGATGGGTTAAGTTTGCCATCTTCTGCAGCAAGAACGAATCACACTGTACTCTATCATCCTGACAATTATTGTATCGTTCAATTAACAGAATTGAATTGAACTTTCAACAGTTCCAATAATCGATACGAACACGCGGACACATAATTTAAATCTGCTGAAAACCGACCTTCTTCGAAAGGTAACGAATTTAATTGACTCTAAGAAATGTAAAATATTAATTTCTCTTTGGTAACATTTTCATGAGGGTAGGTCTCATCAAGAAATTTATGTTTTTAAATTTGTATTTCAGGATATGCAAATCCTGGGCAAATTTATCAAAAGAAGTACCAACGTCCGCTTGTGACACCTAAAGGTTTCTTTGAGAAAATCAGCGGAGCTGCATTAAAAATTGCAAATAATAGACATGTATAATTCGACAAATTACACATAATCATTTGTACGATGAATGTTGTGTATTCTACATGTTTAAAATAAAACAAATCTTTTGAAATTTGTGAAACCCGTTTTCTATTTCTATACTAAAAGTGTTAAAATACTTTCGCGGAACATAAATTACTTTCCGCAGTGAGCTTTAAACATTTCTTAAAAACTGTTTTGAATTTTTCGATTTTTGGAAATGCAATAAAACGTTAGAACCCGATCAATTTTTATATCCATTCTTGGAAACTACTATTTTTCGAAACAGTTCAATTCAAGCTATAAATTGGATAATAATTCTCTCCCTCATTCATGGGGCCCGAAAAATAAGACCTATATGGTGGATAGTCTAGAAGGTAGACAGACGTATGAATGTTTGTGTATGCATCTCATCTCATCATTAGTTAAGGCAGTGTCAATCCATTTACTTAAATCATGTACAATTTATTCGACACAAGACCTAGAAAACCTTCATACACATTATTATGGACATCAGGGATATGCGTGCGTATACTGCAGCAAAGGTTCGATTGAATAGTGAAGGTAACTGGATGAGAAACCGCAGAAAATACGCGTTGTGTAGTGAAAAGCCAGTAGGTAATAGAGTGACTACGGTCACATACTTAATTAGCTTTGCAGAGTTTTGCCCAATTTGTTGGTGACAACCTTTTGAGCGGGAAACTTCTTTGAAAGGGACGAAAATGGTCTTCTGCCTTAAATGGGAAGAACAGAAAGATTGTCAAATAAGGGAACAAGGCTAAAGTTAAAAATAAAATAAAAACTCGCGTATCGACAATTATTTATGCTGTTTAACATCTAACAGTTTTGTTCCTCGGGAACTGGTAAGCGTATTTTCAAGTTCATGAGGTTATGTCGTGTATTCATGCAGGACTTCGAAACCGCTCACTGACTAAATCAGAGAATCATTCACTGGCTGAATGAATGATTTTCTCCATTTAATACAGATAAGAAGAACCGTTCGTTTCACCTCTACGTGACTTAGCACACCCATAGCGGATGTGATGAATAACGATGAGACTCCCATTAAACGTCCATCGGCAAAGTTAAGAATTATTGGTCTGCCGCTTTGCCCGAAGAAATCTAAGCCGAATCTTGCAGACGACATAAACTTATATTTATACATTTGCGGAAGACCGAATAATTTCTTGGACTCTCAGAATATTGTGATATGTGTACAAAACTCCTTATTTTCACAGTAAGCAAATGCTTTTAAGTCGAACAAAATTCAACGTTGCCTGCACTATTCTTTAAATAATCTTTTAGAACGGGTGCTCATGGAGTAATTTGTTCGGACTTCTAATTTGGGACTAATGGAGAAATTAATAACGTTTTGCTGGCTGTTGATCAAGACAGTGCTTTGTGACGATAGTTTTGTAGGCTATAACCCACTGGTAAATATGCATTTTTATATCCATATCGATTATTTCATATAGACAATTGATGAATTACATATATAATTGATAACTGCTTTCTCTATAATTAAAGCCTTATATCCATGTTCCATACTTGTTCCTGGAATTTCACATAGCCTTGTTTTTAGTGTGGGGCGTATTCAGGGGCGGACTGTGTCCTCTCAAAGGGTGCATAGCTTGGATTAGTGATCCTCAAATTGTGGTCTGCAGGATCATCACCGAGTTTCAGAAAAGAAACCTAGAAATTACCGACGTAGCTAAAATTTAGGTTTGAATGAAATTTCAGGAATTTCTCATAAATATTACTTACACAAACCTTATTTTTTGGCGGTTTGTGAAAGATTTGAATCCTCTGAATACACCCGTGCTGTCTACATTGCTTATTATTATTTTATTAAATCAATGATGTCATTTTCATTGTAAATTTGACAAAATAAGATCGTAGCTGACACTCTTCTTTATCAAATAGCATTAGTCTAAAAATTATTTTGTTTCAGGTGGGTTTGACAACCAACCCATGTTTTAAGAACATGGTCGGATATTTTAGAGATTTTCTGCCAAAAGCTGGTGTGTTTTAACTAGGCGCTTTGAAACGAGTCAATTTGGAAACAAAATTATGACAATTGAAAGGCTATAATCAATAAACAATTTGTCAATATATTATAATTTTTA